>JASUUH010000080.1:1272500-1667500 GCA_030449925.1 Citropsis articulata
TTCGAATGGCGAACAGAAACGAAAATCCCTAACACCAGGGCTAGGCATACCTCTCAAAGGAACTTAATCTGCAAAAAGTAATGCGAGGGTGGTAGTCAACTCGGTAAGTAAAACCATTCCTAACACACTAGGCCTATCGATACCCAAAATATTGCAAGCCTTCTTTGAGCAAAACATATTTCATAAATCCATAAATTTCATAAAAACTATATATCATGAAGGAATAACGTATTTTAATTAGATAACGTAATTCCATAGAAATTCAGAATATCAAAATCAGAGTTACTTATTATGGCAAATCATATTCACATGTACAGAAAATGAAAAGTTAGCTCATGTCACATAGTGTCACCTATAGTCCCGGTGACCTGGCCCAGACAGAATCAGAATCAGAATATTGTGTGCACATTCAGAACTTATACCCGATCTTGGTCAGACGGATATATATAAGTATATTACGATCAGAATCAGAATAACTATGGACAATGAGCCAAAACATTAAGAATTCCATACAATCATCAATAACTGAAATCTCACATGAGTACAAAACATTCGTATCAGATTCAGAAAAGTCCATAAAAATAATTTAGGCTTGCAAACTACTTTACAGATAAATCATAAAAGGTAGTAATGTCATTAAATATTTTACATATTGAAAAGTATTTATAAAAGATTTTGCTAAAAGAATTCAAATTTGAAAACATTTTCATAAACTGAATTTGGTATGAAAATCCTTTAATCGTCAAGGTAGTATAAAGACACTTATACTTATAACAATATCAAAACACTTATACTTATCCAGTATACTAGGAATGAAATTACTTACCTTGATAAGAAGATCTTGAACTACACACTTCTAAATCCCTAAGAGCCTTCAACACCTTAACAAATCAAAACATAACTATTAATAACTCACTCTAAGAATTTGTCTTTCTAATTCATTCCCGCACAGGTCTGATCTTAGAATTTTTAACTCTTAATCTAAACCTCGGAATGACATAATATTCTACAAAACTATTCTGGACATCCATGAGTATCTCATATAAAAGTTTGAAGAGGATCCGAGATCAAAAACATTTTTAAAACTATTTATTTCCCAACAATTCCAAAACTGTTTTCTCATAACCTTAACCGAACAGAACAGGTTCTGAGAATTTTATAAAATGAAATACTTATCATAAAATTATGAAATTAAAACTGGAGATACTAAACATGTATATTAACATCCGTATAAAATTGCATAATTTTCCGAGTTCATTTGATAGTGAAAATAATTCTGTAAACCCGATTGGACTGTTGGAATTACAGTTTTCCAGTGCAGTGGTTTCTAATTCGAAAATACATATTAAATTGAAAACGAAATCAAATTTGATGAAATAAAATTTATTAAGGAGGTTATATATGTCTATTTTCCAGAATATAAATTTCTAAGAAAAATTCGTTCACAAAGTATCAGTCAAAAAAATCAAGATATCATGCTGTCCAGAAATCATCCTACATGCTTATTATGCCAAGGGTTGATTAACCAAACACCTAATTAATCCAAACCCCAAACAAAACCCAAACACATCCTATATCATGCATCAAGATCTAAAACAAATCTCAAATCATGTCAACATAAACCTTACATAGAATAATTTACAAGAAATTCTTGAAGGGAATAAGGAGGGTATACATACCGTTTGCTTTGATTGAATCCTAGGATTTGAGTGAAGAAAAATTATGAACAATTGATAAGAGAGGAAACAAGAATATCATAAGTTTTTAGGGTTATGAAAAAGGGAGATAAAGATGAATTTATAGGGAATGAGATTTTGGAGAAATAGCCCTTTTTGCAAAACTAACTTATAATTAACCTCATAATAACTTAATACCCTTTTCTACCCTTTTCTAATAAAAAGGCCTCCATAAATCCTAGTGAAAGCCCAATTCCATAATGGAATTTTTTTTTTTCGGGCGTTACAAGTATGTAACACCTTAGGCGAATCCCACATCGGCAAAGCACGGGAGAGATACTGGGGTTATATGGGGTAATCCACGCCTAGTTGGCAATACGCGCTTTGGGGTGTATGGGTGCCCTAGGAACAAAATCGTGCGGGCCTCATTAAGACTTAAAGTTGATAATATCTTGCCAGGTCTGGGTTGAGTCATGACATTATGGTATCGAGGCGGCGCGGCTTGGCGATGGTGGGGCAAACCTCGGCGAGACGCCGAGTCCCAAGGGGTGTATGTAACACCTGCGAATCCCGCATCGCACGGAGAATCTTTGGGTTTATAAGGGGTGATCCACACCTTAATTGGCAAGACGCGTTTTGGGGTGTATGGGCGCCCTAGGAACAAAATCATGCGGGCCTTGTTAAGGCCCAAAGCGGACAATATCTTGCCAGGTCTAGGTTGGGTCATGACATTATGGTATCAGAGCGGCTTCGCGTGTCCTCTTGAGCGATGGTGCGGCAAACCTCGTGAGGGCCGAGTCCCAAGGGTGTATGTAACACCTTAGGCGAATCCCACATCGGCAAAGCACGGGAGAGATGCTGGGTTTATAAGGGGTGATCCACACCTTAATTGGCAAGACGCGTTTTGGGGTGTATGGGCGCCCTAGGAACAAAATCGTGCGGGCCTTGTTAAGGCCCAAAGCGGACAATATCTTGCCAGGTCTAGGTTGGGTCATGACAAATGGAGTCCAAGTAAGACTTGTTGAGTAGGTCGGGTGGTTGAGCCTGTCAAGAAGAAGGAGGATAGAAAAAACCAGCTTTGTGGCATACAGGACTGTAAGGCACCAAATGTACCAAAGTTCATCTTCAGTGACATCTCTGTTTGGGAGAATGACTAATCCTGTAAGGAAAAGATGATCGGGGTGCATGCTAGGAAGAAGCATGGGTTCTGGACTATTGGTATAGACATTCATAAAAAGCCTAAAAAGGAATTTCCGAGCAAAGTCTTGGATTTAGTGGAGAGAGGTGAAAGTCATATTGAGGGGAAATGACTTTTGAGTGAGAGCATGATTGGGTAAGGAATTAACCATGGCAATAACTGCAATAGAACCAAAAATATGGATGAGAGAAACCTTTTTGGATGGTCGAGAGAGAAGATCAGGGATAAGGTTCTTGTCGCCTTTGATGTGTTGAACCGAGAAATCATACCTGGAGAACCAGGTTTTAAGGCGAAGAAGATGCTTGTCTGGTAGCACCTTATTTTTAAATTCCATAAGTTTCAAGAAAGAAGAGTTGTCTAATCTGACAATAAAATTGTGCCCGATGAGATGGAATTCAAACTTCTGGATGCCATACTTGATTGCCAAGATCTCTTTGTAGATCACATGGTAATGCTTTTCAACATCTTTGAATTGACCACTGGCATGAACACAATAAAAGTCTTGTCCATCGATTGTCTTAAAAAATCTTGCTCCCGTCTAAATCCACATCTGTCTGAAGGATGCATTGTCACAATGGACGGAATTCTCGTGGTGATTTCTTGAGTCATCGGCATTGGACGGTTGTTATGCCTTTCGAGTCCCGTGGTGAAATCTTTCTTTAGCATCCTTGACAACTTCGAGGTGTGGACCGCAATGTGTGGAAAAATGTCTCGGAGATAGTTGACAATCTTGAGGAATTGTTGAATTTGCTTGTGGTTTAGATAAGTATCTAGAAAATGCATCAATTCTTGTGCGATGTGGGGTCCAGGATGATAATGACCGTCTTGAATTATAATGCTAAGAAATTCAATGGATGTCTGGCCCACCTGTGACTTTTTCTTAGATAACATGACTCCATGTGCTTTAATTATTGATAAGAACTGATCAAGGAGCCGTTGATGTGATTTATGATCCTTAGAAAACAACAAGATGTCATCCCTGTAGATGAGAGCGTTTTCAAGGATAGACTCAAAGACTTTGACCATAGCCTTTTGGAAAAGGGATGGTGCCACTTTTATGCCCTTTGGTAATGGGCATTAGGTATACAGAAGGCTGTTTTTGGTCTTTCATCAAGATAAATACCAATTTGCCAAAATCCTGACTTAAGATCAAACTTGGAGAACACCTTTGCGTTTTGGATATGGATGAACAAAGACTGAATCTTGGGCAAAGGGAATTTTTCGTCTTTGAGAAAACAGTTGAGGGGCTGGTAGTCGATGACTAGCCTTTTCTTACCCCCGAACAATTTCAGACCTTTTTTCAACATAGAAAGCTTAACAAGCCCAATCAGAACGAGTGGGCTCAATGAGATTGTGCCGTGGCATTGGCATTCGACTTGGGCTAACTTGAGATCTGAGGGTGTTATGCAGATGTGTAATATGGTAGGGTTGGCATCTTCATTAAGCAAGGGAAGCTTAACAAGAGCGAGGATTTTCACGGAGGAAAGGATGGAGTAAAGCGAATATGATTTTCGGGACAAAGCTGGAACTTAGTTTTGAAAGACTCATAGGGTGAAGGTGCATCAGTAATTGAATAGAACCTTGAAGTATTAGTATAATGAAGAAACCTTTTCTTATACTTAATACCTTCGGAGGTGACATTCAACTTTTTCATGAGTTTGAGAACATCAAAACCTATGAGGAGGTCATTTTTAGGAAGGGAAGAAACTATAACTTTGATCGAAGAACACGATGCAGGAAGAGCCCGAATACCAATAGGTTTTTTGGTAATCAGATCTGTGTGAAAGTACTCACCATCAGCTGCTTTCAAATGTTCAGTGTGGTGTTCCCAATACTCTGGATGAAGGAGGGATGGATCGAGCATACTATTGCACCAGTATCAATGAAACCTATGATGGAGATAGGCTTAGCAAATTTGGAGGGTAGGATACTGATTTTTTTGGAAGGAAGAGGACGTCTAACAAGATTAACTTGTTGAATATGGTGAATGGTTGGAATGTCCTCTGACTCTGATTTTGATGAGTCACTTTGATCAGCCAAAATAAAGATCGTATTGTCATCACAAAAGTCCTGTTCTGAAAACAGAGATTCAACATCATCATCCTCTTTAAGAGGAGAGATCTTGTCAAGGTGTTGAAGAAGCCTGGCTGACTTGGCTGGGTTGTTAGGGTAAGATTTGGCAAAGTGCCCATTTTTCTTACAGATGAAACACCTGGAATCTTTCTGTTGGCGGGTGTTGACTGTCTTCCGTCTAAAAAACCTGCAAGGTTGTTTAGGCTTTGAAGAACGGTGTCTGGAAGAGTGTTTAGGTTTGGAGAACTTTTGGAAATGGGATTTTTTCTTGGTAGGACAAGTGCAGGTTCTTTCTTCCTTGCATTTGATTACAAGATGAGGCCTACAAACCAATCACGAAGAGAGCCTAAGAATTGAGAGCAGAATTCTTTGAGAACATCATAAGAGGTTGCTCCAGGTCTAAGCAGTTGAACATCAATCCAAGCAGCCATTTCTTGAAATTTGAGGAGCCATTTAGATTTAGGGATTTCGTCAAACGAGAACCATTGCCCATTGGTTGGCTTAGAGCTTGGACTTGGATTAGGCTGTGCAGGAGGCATATCGTGAGCTGGAGGCATGTCATCATCTGGTTCATCAACAAAAGGAGGCCTCCTTGGAGGTGGATCCTCAAGAGTAGGAGGATTGTCTGATGTGGATGGCTGAGCCATAAGTTGAGCAGGTAATTCCACATAGTTTTCCTCAGATACATTGCGGTAAAGCAATGGATTCTGTTAAAGAAGAAGACTCATCTGAAGAAGGATTGACTTCAGGATCAGATGGAGTATCATCTTCTGAAAGGATAAGACCAGATAGAACTGATACAAGGGCTCTTTATCCTTTGATGGTTGAGATGGTGAGGAGGAAGCTGAAAGTATTTAGGAATTTGCTGAGGAGAATGAGTATGAATTGTTTCAGCATAGGTAGGTGGAGGTTGAGGTTGAGGTGTAGGCCTAGGTTGAGGCCTAGGTTGAGGTCTAATAGGTGCTGGCCTTGAGTAAGGCATCGGTGCTGGTTCCTCTTTTGGGTAATGCATATTTGATATGCCAATGAACTGATGATTTTCTCGGGTTCTTTGAGAAGTAGTTGTATAAGGACTGTAGAAAGGCTGGTATGTGTTGAAATATGGTGAAGGCATGGGTACGGTTGTTTGTTGGCCAAAACAAGGAAGGTTGTCTGCCTTGCCTTTCTGCATCAATTTTTTTTCGAACTTTAAGTTATGCGATCTCTGCATCTTTTTGGCTGAACTTTGGTCCCCAATAATTCAGTTCAATCATGGTACGAAGCTTTATGTCCAATTTGGCAATTCTTTGATGAAGACTTTGATACAACTGTTCCATCCTAGCTGTAACTGCTTCAACGTTTCTGTTTATTGTTTGGAGTTGTGCTTGAACATTAGTCATCCTAGTATCAAGAGATTCCAGGATTGTATTCTGAACTTTGGCATTATGGGTTTGCTAGTTAAGCACTTATTCGTACTGCTTTGGTTTGGAGAGGATTTAGACAGAAGTGGGTCGTTGACTTGGAAGAACAAGAGGCGGGACATATGGTTTGGAACCCACTTTGGTTTGTGGATATGTTTGTTTTCCTAAAGAAAGGAACTGACTTTGGTTAGAGCTAGATCCAAACATCATGATGGATTTTGGAGAGGATTTAGATAGAAGTTGGTTGTTGACTTCTTGTATGAGAACAACATGAGGTGTTGTGTCAACTGGGCTTGAAGTGTATTCAGGTTCAACAGACCATGGGGTGTTTTCTGGTTCATCACCAGAAATAAGAACTGATGGAGACTCAGATTGGTCATCTGGTGGAGGTTTAGATGGAGGTTTACAACTGCTTCGTTTTGTACTTTCCTTCTTCCTGCTCCTTCTGCGCCTGTGGACGACCTCCCAGTCGTCATCAGACTTATCATCATCCTGGCATGGACAGCCTAGATCACACATGTGAGAGCCTGGGACATCCAAATGAAATGTCCATTTACTTTGTCTAGGTAACAGAATAGCCTTTGGAAGAGAAACTGTTGATTGGTAGATCTTCTCGAGCTGTGTTAACAGCCGTGATCATAGCAGTGTATGAGAAAGAGGTTCTGGGAGGTTGACTTTTTGGAGGTTGAAAGGTCATCCGAGCGATGCCGTCAGCCTTTTTTCATATTGGGCTTCAGAAGCCTGGACAGGTTGGGAGTTCTGATGGAACTTTTCATAGTTGGATAGCCATTCTAACGGCATCAACTTGAGAAGTTCGGCTTTTTGGATCTGTTTGGGGATTTGGACAATGGTTGGTATGGTTTCATTGTCTGCTAGAATCATGAGGGTATCTGTGGAGGTTTGAGGTGTAGGAAGATCAAGAGCATGGTTTTGAAGTCTATAAACCAGCTGGTGATGTAAAGTAGCCATTTTTGAGGTGACCACTTGTTCAGCACCTTGGATATGGATTTAGACTTTCAAAGTAGTTGAAAGGTTGGGATCTTCAAGGGATAGGTTGAAGTTTGGGTAAAAGGTGAGAAGAGCACTACCCGCATTTAGAGTAGTGAGAGAGTGCAATATGACATGTTGGTACTCCGTGAATCTTGTATCGAGAGCCGTTCTTGCGATGGTGAGCCTTTTCTGCCATGAAGAGTCAAAATCATATGTACCCCTCCGAGGTGGAGGTGTGTATAACTTTCAAGTTTCCAATTGGCGATAAGCTCGTCTGGAATTTCTAAAGTTACATACTGCTCTGCTTGAGTTGCTTTTAAAGCACACTGATCCAGTCTGGAAGACTGAATATATTCTTTTGGAGCAGGACGCCTGGTAGAGATAATGGAACGGATAGTTCTGGTTACAGAGTTGGGACGATTGTACAGTTTATATGGATTTATGAGGGTAAAGGAGAACTCAGAAATTTGCATAGAATCTGGGACATAGGAATATTCTACAAGGTTTTCTATTTTAGAGGATAGATGTTTTGTACATGATCTGGGTAGGGATAGAGGAGAGGATAGAGAGACCAAAGTTTCAGAAGCTTGAGAGTTTGAAGTTAAAGCCATGAGTGATAAGATGTTTCTATTCTTTTTTTTCATATCACAGACCTTCTACAATATACCGCCTTCAGCAAGTACAGGACAACGTTACTCTTTTGTTAGCTAGTCGAACAAATCATTAGGCTCTGATACCAGCCACTTCTTATATCGGGTAAAAATGCAAACATATAGCTGCAGAAGTAGGAATAATCGCACCATAAATAATATTGTTTCCATAAAGTAGAGATCCATAAACAGGTTCACGAATACCGTTAATATCTACTGGAATGAAGGCAATAATAAATACAAAAGTTGCGGTCAATAAAGTAGGGATCATCAAAACACCAAACCAGCCAATGTAAAGTCGGTTTTCAGTGCTAGTTATCCCGGGCCCGAAGCGACCCCATAGGCGTTCGCTTTCGTGTCTCTCTAAAATTGCAGTCATGGTAAAATCTTGGTTTATTTAATCATCAGGGACTCCCAAGCATACAAATTCTGCAAAAAGCGAGAATTGAGGGCTTGTTATTCAACAGTATAACATGACTTATATCTCCGTGTCAACCAACAATCCATAGATAAAAATTCATGATCTTATCTTATCTAGTTCCGATTCAGAATAAATTCTTTTTTTTTTTTTAAGTAGTAAGTTAGAAAAATTGAATACTTATTTATATCGATATATGATGTCAATATAATAATCATAATGGGTTGCCCGGGACTCGAACCCGGAACTAGTCGGATGGAGTAGAAAACTTCCTTGTTAATGTTAAATAGGGAAACAAAATCCCTCCCCAAGCCGTGCATGCATTTTTCATTGCACACAGCTTTCCCTATACTCCATTTCTTCCCAAATCCCAAACGATTTGTTCGATTGGCTAACATGATCACTTTGCCCTCACGAAGAGTGCTATATGATAGAAGATTTGTGATCTGAAGAAGAAGAATAGAAAGATATCTTTACACTCATGGGTTCGAGTTCAAACTCTCGAGCTTTAGAGACTGGGGTCTCTACAGTCTCCATATCCTCACCTTTATCCCTACCTAGGTCTTGTACAAAACACCTATCCAATAAAATAGAAAACCTTGTTGAATATTCCTATGTTCCAGACTCTGTACAACTTTCTGAGTCTTCCCTACCTCTTATTAGTCCTTACAGACTCTACCATCGTTCTAATTCTGTAATTAGATCTATCTGTTCTATTGTCACTTCTAGACGTCCTTCTCCTAAAGAATATATGCGGTCTTCCAAACTAGACCGTGTGCTTTGCAAGCAACCCAAGCGAGCGATATGTAACCTTGAAATTTCGGATGAGCTAATCACCAATTGGAAGCGTGAAGGTTATACTCCTCCACCTCGAGAATGCGTATGATCTTAACGTTTCGTAGTAAAGGCTTGCCGATCACGGCAGAATGGCTCTTATGGATACTAGATTCAAAGAGTACCAACATCTTTGTTATTGGTATTGTTTTTACAATCCTACATGCGGCGATGTACTTCTCACCTTTTACCCGAACTTGACTATCGCCGAAGATCAAGACGCTGAAAAACCTTGAAGTCCAAATCCAGATCCAAGGTCTTTGAGCAAGTGGTCACCTCAAAATGGCTACTTTACATCACCGGTGGTTCTGAGACTTCAAAACCATGCTCTTGATCTTCAACTCCTCGCACCTCACGGATACCCTCGTGATCTTAGGACAATGAAACCATACCAACCATTGTCGAATCCCCAAACAGATCCAAAAGCCGAACTTCTCAAGTTGATGCGTTGGAATGGCTCTCAACTATGAAACTCACGAATTCCCAACCAATCCGGACTTGAGCCCGGTATGAAAAAGGCGGCAGTGCTGTCAGGATGACCTTCCAACCCCAAGTCAACCTCCAGGCTTCCTTTTCATACTGCTGCTATGACATCTGCTGTTGACAATTTCGAAAAAAGCTTCCCGTCCATGGTTTCACTCTAATGGCTATCACACTAGCAAGGTGCAAGGCCATTTTATATGGGATGTTCGAGTTCTCACATGTGTGATCCGGGATGTCCATGCCGGGATGATGATGAATCGATGTGGGCGACTTGATCGACCACAAAGCCGCGGGAGTAAAGAAGATTACAAGCGAGGTTCTTGCGGACCTCCACGATCCTTCGGATGATGGGATTTTACTCGGTGAGACTACAACCTGTTGTCCTATCCTCCCAAGTCTCGATACCTCGAGCACATGGGCGTGAGTTAACAACCAACTTCTCGAGCCCTGTTCGACTGTTTCGTGATTGGATCTAGTTCTTATCAAAGTCGGTTCCGCTTCCTTGGGAAAACAAATAGATCGACTATCTATTGTGTTTTCGAATCCATATGTCCTATCCCGTGTTCTCTCCTGCGGGCGGTTTGAGGAACAGCGATGCGACAAGTGCTTGGCGGCAAACCCGAATCTGGGGCCGAATGTAATCACGGAATCTCTTGACACGGGATGGAAAATGTTCAAGCACAAGTTCGAGACGACTCATGGAAGAAGGTCGATGCCATTTACGCAAGAATGGATCGGTTATACCACAACCATGTGTAATTGCTAGGCTGGATATAGAACTTCGTACCACGATTGACTGCAACTATTTGGGTCCAAAGTTCAATCAAAAGGAAGCTGAAATCAGACAGCTTAAGGTAGAGCTTGAAAGAATTGATGCTGAGAAACAAGGTCAACAACCATCCTTGTTTGGTGGTCAAACTAAACATTTACCTGTTCCCACACCATACTTTGACACCTATCAGCCATATTATCAACAACCTCCTCCTCTCAGCCAAAAGACCCAAGAGTTACACCGATTCCTTGGTGTTTCTCCAAACATGTACATAATAGGGACTCGCTAATACTTAGAACTCATTAAATAAATCGATATCCCCTCATGGGAAAACCTTTCCCGCGTTAGGAACTAATACCTTTTTAATGTTTAATTAGAGAACGAAGCTCGTTACTTTTTGTTTCCCTATAATTGGAACCCTAGGGCTCTATCCATTTATTCACTCGACCCAACTCTTAATTAAATTTATTTTGTTCCGCGCCAAGAATTCAAACTTGGTTTTATAGCGATTGAACAAGAATAAAATATTCTCAAAATTATCCATTGATACGACATGCTGTTTTTTCCATTCATTCCTTTCAGGATCAGTCGCGGTCTTACAAACTATCCCGAAGATTTGGACGAATTCTTTGCTTCATGCTAGCCGTACTTAAAAGCCGAGTACTCTACCGTTGAGTTAGCAACCCAAATAATTCGAATGCATAGATAGAATCAGAATTAAAAAAATTTTGAATTTCACAACGGAATCAAAAAATGAAATTAGCAAGAACTCGAAATTTTTTACATAAAAAAAGACAACCAAAACCTATAGAACGGAGATAAATGGGCCCATTTCTCCATGATCTAATTATATTTGTTCAATACAATATTGTCAATATGACATTGAATATTGAATAGCAAGATTAAGAAAATACTAAAAAAAATACAATAACAAAAAAAAGAGTTAATTGGTTATTTATTAAATTGAATTCAAATCCAAATAACAAATCAAATTATATATTAATAAATAGCTATAATAAATATGGAAATTAATAAATAATATCTAAAGAATTAGATAAATAAAAAACGTTAAGAATACTTTTTTATAGAAAGACTTGGAAAAAAAAACCGAAAAGAAATAGGTCTGAATAGAACAAAAGGGGGGATAGTAAAGAAAAAATTATACAAAACTAGATAAAGCGCATCCACACCCTCTTTTTTATTCTATTCCTTAATCAAACAAAGTTATGTAAAAACCCCTACTTTCTGTGAAATATCATGAACGGTTCCTGTAGGTTGAGCGCCCTTGGCAAGGAAATATATAATAGCAGGAACATTTAAATGGGTTTGATTATTTCCCACTTTCCAAAGATCTCTTCCTTCTCCTCGTACGGCTCGAGAAAAACAAAAATAGTTAGAAGTGATAGTTATGTCTATGTATAGAATTAGAATGTCAAATAGATCTATAAAATAATCAAATCAATTAGAGATTTAAGTTACTCTTTTTTTGTGTCTTTGTAATTTTCAAAAGCAATAAAAAAATCATTCGTACTCTCATAACTCAAGTTAGAAAAGTTTCAAAGCCCAGCCGAAAATTCTTAGGCATTTCCTTTTTTGAGCGGTCTCAAGCCCCTTTTTTGTTTGTCTCGTTTCGACTCGAATCTATTTTTGGATTGGATTGAATTGTTGAGACAATTGAAAAATGGTATTATTTCCTTGTTCCAGGATCCTTTATCTTTGCTTTGAATCATTAGGTTTAGACATTACTTTGGTGATCTTTAACGTTTTTTATTTTAAAAAATGGCAGCAACACACCCCCTTTTGATTTCTTTCTATCAAAGAATCATATGAACAATTGATTCCTACAGGATACACTTTCGGTAGGAAAAGTTTTCCCAATTCCAACAAATTTTCCTTTGCCTTTTGATTTCAAAATTGCTTGAATCAGATCCTTTCGATTTCTATATCGAAAATTGACTTACGAAGTTTTTTCCAACTTATTGATTAGTATTAACCCTAGATCCTTGCCCTTGAGAAATGAATAAATACTTTATACTCGAGCTCTATCCTGTACTAGTTCCATTACCCCCCCTAAAAAAACTTGAGGATTCTAATAGAACAGAAGAAAAAATGTCGTGCCAAGAGCCCATTCATATAAAATCGAAAACGGTGGATGTAAAAAACAAATCCACAGCGGATCATGTCCTTCAAGTCGCACGTTAAGTCGCACGTTGCTTTCTACCACATCGTTTCAAACGAAGTTTTACCATAACATTTCTCTAGTTTGGAACCGGTATGTAATTGATTCCAGTATGGAATCATTAATAGTCATTGTTTTGGTCGATACACAGCCTTTTTTCCTTGTTGTTAGTCGTTCATCCGGAATCCTGAAATGAAAGAGCAAATCAGAATTACAAAAATGGGCGATTTCTGTATCTATCAGATTAGACTGAACAATTTTCGTTGGAAGTAATTATGTATATTGTATGTTAAATATTTAATTTAACAGGAAGATAAGAGCTCACAAATCTTAAAAAGCAAAAGGACGTTATCTCTGAAATAGAAGGATAGCAATCCATGCATATAAGCCTTTCCTCAAATTATGTGTCGTTTCTTTGGCTTGGGCTTCAGATTCAATAATCTTTCCCCAAATTCAAAATAAAATATAAAATAAAGTAAATAGACTATATGAATAACCCCCGTCTCAATTGTTATTCCAGAGATTTACAATTATTCATTAAAAAAAGCCCAAGAAAAAATACCGAAAAATTTGGGTTAGAATCAAAGAGCCTCCATTCCATATAGAGCGGGATTATTGGTTAATGAGATTTGGACCGACACTGATATTCAAATCGGTATCTTTCATTGCTTAGTAACTCTTATCTACTCCCATAAAAAAAATCCCATTTTACGGAATGCTAGACTGTTTTGTATAGATACAAAGACAAAAGAGCCCAGATTAAGTCATTGTTTCCTTTCTAATTTGTTGTTTTTTATTTTAATCTAACCTAGTCTGACTTAAGAGACTTAATCCCGATTGACCAGGAATACCTCTTGTTTAGAATTCCGAAATGAAAAGAGAATAATTGGGACTGTAAAAATATAGGAATAGGAGGCTTTCGCATTTCGATTTAGAATGGATCTTTGAAAATTCAACTCAAGAGGGGCGTAAGACTTTTCTATGAAACTCACTTAAATATGTTAAATATGAAAGTGAATGAAAGAGGGGGGCATACGCAAAAACGCCCATCCAACGTTTTTTAATTCAAACTTTTGTGATCGATCGGGGAACACAAATGCATTCAGTTCCATTTTCGTATTATTTGAATTTGATTCAATTTGTGAAAAACGTTCTGGTTGAGAAAATAATTTTTTTAATTAGAAAAAGTAAAAAAAGACGTACACGTATATTTTATCAATATATACTTAAGAGGGTTGCTCAAAAGGGAATTGAAATTTTTTATTCTGCTCGGTCTGGGACGGAAGGATTCGAACCTCCGAATTCCGGGACCAAAACCCGTTTCCTTACCACTTGGCGACGCCCCATTTCAATTTCGACTTGGTACTAATAAAGAGTACCATTGGTATTGGCTGTTCATCAATTCCAGTCCAAAGCCCTAAAATTAGATTCTGATTTTAGTGTTAGGATTTTTACACGTGTAGGTGTAAAATACAACTTAATTTATTGATCATTACATAGAATTCAATTAAGATATTGTATGAAAGTATGATTTCTTCAATTCTCGTGTGAGAATTGAAGGATTTTTGTTTTGATTGGGTCGGTTCCAAGAAGTTTTTTTTGTCTACCTTACTTTCTTTTCTTCATTTTTATCTTATATCTTAT
Source organism: Citropsis articulata (assembly GCA_030449925.1). Taxonomy (NCBI): domain Eukaryota; kingdom Viridiplantae; phylum Streptophyta; class Magnoliopsida; order Sapindales; family Rutaceae; genus Citropsis; species Citropsis articulata. The sequence goes on from JASUUH010000080.1 coordinate 1,286,818, forward strand.
AACTCAATCAAAAGAAAATTATCTCCAAGAATAAAATTTTTGTTATGCTTAATATCTTTAGTTTAATGTATATCTGTCTTAATTCTGCCCTTTATTCGTGTAGTTTTTTACTCGCTAAATTACCCGAGGCTTACGCTTTTTTGAATCCAATTGTAGATGTTATGCCAGTAATACCTGTTCTATTTTTTCTCTTAGCCTTTGTTTGGCAAGCTGCTATAAGTTTTCGATGAGATTTGAATATTGTGCTAGAAAAATTCATGATTTATTCTAGTTCAAAAAAAAATTCTAACAATTAATAAATAAGAGCATATGAGTCTTTCACTATGAACGAACCCCTGCCTCAATTCAAACAATGAAATTCTTGGGGAACCGCGATCCATTTTGATCCCCATTTGCTATTTGTTGATTATGACCCTTTTTCACTGAAACCATCTTATATTAGAGCCAACCAAAATGTCGAATTCGAATTGTGTGAATTTAATTTCTGAAAAATATTTTCTATTTAGAGAATCAAATTCTAAAAAGAACTTCATTTCTTGATGTCAAAATTGGATATGTAGTATAAAAATAGAGAATCTATTCTCTTTTTCCTTTTCCCCAAAAACCTGATTTGGAGATTGTGTAATGTTTACTCTCAAACTCTTTGTTTACACCGTAGTGATATTCTTTGTTTCGCTCTTCATCTTCGGATTCCTGTCTAATGATCCAGGGCGTAATCCCGGACGCGAAGAATAAAAAAAAAAGGAAGGGGTTGCTTACTTTATTCGTATAAATGTTCTTAGGATTTTTTGATTCCCTGTTACTATTAAAAATAAAGTAAAAGTGTTCGCTAAAGTTAAATTTGAAAGATACCAAGCCATCGACCGAAACGGAAAGAGAGGGATTCGAACCCTCGGTACGAATAACTCGTACACCGGATTAGCAATCCGGCGCTTTAATCCACTCAGCCATCTCTCCTAATTGAAAAATTGAAAAAAAAAAAATAATAATAATAATTACTATGTTACATTACACAAAAAATAATGCTTGAAAAAGCCCGTCTTTACTTTACTATCTTTACTTTCTATATTCTCTAGAAAGTAAAGATAGAAAGTAAATTGATTATATAGCTCATAGAAAATATAGCTTATAGAATTTATTTATTTTTTTTTTTCTTTTGTATTCTATTATATAAATAGATATAACTTTTATCAGCAATTCCATTTCTATCATTTTTAGAAAATTAAAATAAAGAAAGCATTTGAAAGAGATAAAATAAAAAAAATAAAGAAAAGAATATCTTTTTAATTTCGTTGAACGAGACCTTTTTTTTTCCACTTCCACGGCCTGGTCAGTACCCAGCCGGGCCTTTTTTTGTTCTAATGACCCATACAGCTGAACTGTAGAAAGGGTACGAACCATACCATAAAAAAACGATTTATTTTAATTTGATTTGAAAACCAAAAAATGAAATACTTGTTAGTGTATTCAAAGAACTATTGAATCAGGACTCAAAGTTTGTATTTGGTGTGTGGATAAAAGTTATTTTGTCCAGCCATATCTAATTGTTTTGAATTATTCAATTTAGTTATTTAAACGAAATAACTCCTACTTTACGAATTACACTAGGACTCCTGACAAAGACGTCAACGTTCTAATTTCGAATTTTCCTTTCATGATTATTTTGAATTGTTGTCCTATCTTGATTACATCTGATTCTCTTATTCGACAAAGGGCCCTTTTTATACAATAATCGCATTGTACGGGTATAGTTTAGTGGTAAAAGTGTGATTCGTTCAATTAATCCCCTCAATAGTTAAGGGGTCCTTTCACTCTAAAATTAAAATAAAAGATTCGGAGAAAAATATACGTTCTCGTGATTTGTATCCAAGAGTCAATTCGAAATTGACAATTTGGATTATGAAATTGCGAAACATAATTTTTTTTTTTTTTGAATTGGATCAATACTTCCAATTTTTTAAGTATAAGTAAAGGATCCATGGATAAAGATAGAAAAGTCTAGTTCAAATCGTAACTAAATCTTCAATTTTGGTTTTTTATAGGTTAGATTGAAGCAAATAGCTATTAAATGATCACTCTAGTTTACTAGAGTGATCAACATATTCTATTTTTTTGAGTTTAGCTCGGGGGAAACAAAAAACTTTTCCTAAGGATTCTTTCAAATAGAAATAGAGAACGAAGTAACTAGAAAGATTGGTATTGTTATAATCCCACTCTTCTAGAGGGATCATCTAGAAAGCGGATTGTTTTGAATTCTTTCAGACAAAAAAAGCTGACATAGATGTTATGGGCCGACTTTTGTTATTTTGCTCCCGGCTTCTCTCTGGGAATATATCAAACTTCCATAAAGGAGCCGAATGACCCCAAAGTTTCATGTTCGGTTTTGAATTAGCGGCGTTAAATCGACGTCGACTATAACCCCTAGCCTTCCAAGCTAACGATGCGGGTTCGATTCCCGCTACCCGCTCCATATGATAATTATATCAATTAGTATATCAACTCGGCGATGCATTAATTAAAGTTTACTTAATGCATCGCCAAATTAAATATGAAATGAAAGAAATTATATCACATATTCTTTATGCTTTCCGAAGAAGAGATAGGAAAGAAAAATGAAAAAAAAAAAAAAAAATTAGGAATGGAATGAAAGGCGTCCATTGTCTAATGGATAGGACAGAGGTCTTCTAAACCTATACCCTATTGGACGCAATTTTTTGCCATTTCCCCATATTCTATTGAATAATAATATATTCTTATTCGATTATTATTATTATTAATAATAAATTCATTATTATTATATTAATATTAATGAATTTTGATTTGAAATAATAAATAGAGTAATATATTGAATAATTATTCAAATATTTAATTACTTATATATTATTTTTTTTTATATTATTAAGTATTATAAAGTAAGAATAAGAGTGTTTTTTATTTATACTTGTTCCTGAAGTAGAAAACGTTCCTTTTGTTCCTGAATAGCTTAGCCCTGCTTCTTCGGTGAATATCTTGGTAGAAAATATTATTTCTTAGAACTGAGGTTTATTTGTTTTTAAGTAAGTACGTAACTCAACGAGAAATTTTCTTACTTGACCAATTGTTAATGAATCAAGATAGCCATTCGTTCCTGTATAAATAGTCATTATTTGTTCTTCTACCGTGAGAGGAGCTGCTTGGGCCTGTTTGAGCAACTCACGTAAGCATTGACCCCTTGCAAATTGGTTCTGAGTAGCTTTATCGAGATCAGAAGCAAATTGTGAAAAGGCTTCTAATTCTGCGAATTGTGCCAATTCCAATTTTAATTTGCCAGCCACTTGTTTCATAGCTTTAATTTGACCTGCGGATCCTACTCTAGAGACTGAAATACCCACATTAATAGGTTTGATTCCAGCATTGAATTGATTTGCGGATAAGAATATTTGCCCGTCTGTAATGGAAATTACATTAGTAGGAATATAAGCCGAAACATCTCCCGACTAGGTCTCAACTTTTGGTAAAGCGGTCATACTTCCTTCGCGACCAGGTGGTCTTCGTAATAGAAGAGACATTTGTCGATAAGCCTGTGCTTGTTTGGAGGGATCATCATAAATGATTAAAGTGTGTCGTTCACGGTACATAAAATATTCAGCTAGAGCTGCGCCCGTATAAGGAGCGAGGTATTGTAACGTAGCGGGGGAATCCGCCGTTTCGGCTACCACAATAGTGTATTCCCTGAGCCACAGAGATGCTTTTTGACCAATAGCTACATAAACACATATTACATTTTGCCCTTGTTGGTTGAGAATCGTATCCGTAGCTACTGCCGTTTTACCGGTCTGTCTGTCCCCAATAATTAATTCTCGCTGACCGCGTCCTATAGGGATCATCGAATCAATAGCAATAAGTCCTGTTTGAAGAGGATCATATACGAAGCATCTCGAAATAATACCCGGAGCAGGGGATTCAATTAATCTAGATTCAGAAGATGAAATTTCACCTCGACCATCAATAGGTTCAGCCAGGGCATTTATAACATGACCTAAATAAGCCTCGCTTACTAGTATCTGAGCAATTTTTCCTGTTGTATCATTAAACCGTCACCCATTAAAACAACACCAACATTATTTGATTCCAAATTCAGAGCAATGCCTATTGTACCCTCTTCAAATTCTACTAATTCACCTGCCATTACTTCATCAAGACCATAAATACTGGCGATGCTGTCGCCTACTTGAAGTATGGTCCCAATATTTATTGCTCAATACGTTCGCAGATAATATTACTAATTTCGTCGGCTTTAATTGTTCCCATAAGTATTTCTTAATTCTTTTTTTCTTCAAAAAAAAAATAATGTGCCTACAGTAAAAGGACTAATCAGTTATTTCTTTCATCGCTCCAAACATGCCAATATTGGCATTAATGGTACGTAAATGTAAATCCTTGTTCAAACAACTATTCAGAGTTCCGAGCGCTCCTTGTAAAGCTTGTTGGAAAACCCGTTGTCAGACTTGATTAATTGCTCTTTGTTGTTCAAAATGAATGGTTTCATTTTTGTAATTTTTTAATTGATCCAAAGTCTTATAAGTTGAATTAATCAAATTGAATTTTTCTCATTCTATCTTAAAGTATCCATTCACTCGAAACTGATCTGCTTCTATTTCGATTTTTCGTAACTGAGCCCAGGCTTTTTCCAGCCATTCAACGGCCCCCATCTGCAGTTCCTCTGAATTTCGAATACTATTCAAAATCCTCAGTTTGCGATTATCTAATAAATCACTTAATGAAAGTAGATTATCTTTCCATTCATCTCAAAACTTCGATGATCCCTTCCCGAACCAAACATGAATTTTTCGATTCATTTGGCTCTCCCACTCAATTACGTCAACTACTTATGTATGGGGGGGTTCCCATATCTTTTTTTAATGTAATGAGCCTATCCTCTCCCTCTCTTCTCTATTCATATTCCAAAATGAATCTTGCGACTGATCCCTAATCCAAGAACAGAATATTCGGAGGACTCTTCTGACCAAATCAAAATATATAATTGTCAGCAAAGTTGTTTCTTTTTTTCTTCAAATCCAAAGAATTCTTCTTACTTTATATGGAGGCCATCGATTCAGCATAAAAAGGGGTTGTTTGAAATACCTATTTTTCCAATATTTTCCAATAAAATTTCCAATACCAATAAAAGGCTCAAATCTTTTTATCAACATGAGTGTTTTATATCGAAAAAAAAAAAAGTCCAATAATTATTATTAATTATTCATTTTGAAAACATTTCTATTCTATAGTAAAACATATTAGTAGAAAGAGTACCGTGCTGTGTCTGGACTTCAAACTTTAGCTTTAACCATGTTAATGGTCCCACATTATTGGTTTGGTTGATAGAGAATCAAAATAGATTTACCAACAAATCATGAAATGCTAAATTTATTCAGAAGTAATTCGCGGAATCATGCACCCTTTTCCCTTTGGTCCTAGTTATAACGAAAAAAAGTACAGCTGGTTGGGTCCAACCTATTCTTGAAATAAACAACTCGCACACACTCCCTTTCCAAAAAAGATCAATACACCAAGCACTACACTTAGATTTATTGGATTTGTTGCTAAAATATCGGTATTAAGCCCGAAACTCCCAGCGAATGGCCAGTTAACCAAAGAAAGGAAAGAATCGGTTACATTTTTCATATGATCTCCTCTTTTAGATAGACTAAAAAAAAAGAACGCAGTTCTTTTTTTTTTTCTACGTAATATATATATATTTAATTTATTTGCTTTTTTAGTAATTTACCTATTTCGAAACAGGGTCAAAAATTCGATTTCGAAATCCTTTCTTTGAATTGGCAATTGGGGATTCCCGATAAGAGGGATACTTATTAGTATTAGGGGCCGGGACTCCTATCAATTGCAAAACCCCTCGTTTGTTGCAGCATCACTGAAAAAGTGGGTTTTCTTTAGACTAAGAAAGGGAAAGAAAAAGGCAAACTGGTATGCCTATCCTAATTCCCCATCCTCGAATCAGTCCTTTCAATTGGAGGAGTTAAAGCCAGAAACACAGATATAATAAATAAGAGAAAAAAAAATAAGGAAATTGCTCTTTCTATTTCTAGGATTAAATAAAAGGATTCACAAATAAAAGTGCTAATGCTACAACCGGGCATAAATTGTTCATTTCTGAGTACCATGAACAAAATGAATTCCTGCTTCCATCATCTCTTCCAAATGGATGTTCCAATACCTTCTTGCCATTTCTCCCTCACTTCCTCTTTTCTTTTTAAGAGACAAAATAAAGAAATAAATAATTGTTTCGAGGGAACCTTCTATTCTACTAGAGAGTGACCATTGATACACGACCCAGGCCATTCATTACTTTCTATTCATTATTATCCTTCGTTAATAGTTAATAGTTAAAAGAATTCGCTCCTAGGACTCATTAAACCCTCTAAGCAATTGTGGTATCATGGAAAGTCATTGAAATGCACGAGTCAAATAATTCTCTGTGGTGTAAGAAAATATCTCTCATTTCACCCCCCAAAAAAATTCCTTTTTTGTCTTTCCAAAAGAAAGTTGTTATGCTACCTTGAACAGTGGACTAATCCTTTGAATCTGGTACCTACTGGTATTATCCCACCCAGAACAACGTTTTCTTTCAGGCCTTTCAACCAATCGATACGACCTCGGAAAGCAGCTTTTGCTAAAACTCGCGTGGTTTCTTGAAAACTCCCTTCAGATATAAAACTTTGAGTATTCAGAGACGCTCTCGTTATTCCTAATAAGATAGCTCAATAACAGATCACTTCTTCCAAAGCGCGCCCCATTCGTTCCGCTCGTAACAATATTAGACATTCCATCTTCAGAAACTAAAACTTTTGATGTTATTTGACGTACAATAATTTCTATATGCCTATTATGGATCTGCACCCCCTGCGATCGATAAACTTTTTGGATCTTATTAACCAAAGAGATAAGACTTTGCACTATAGTTAGCTCAGCACTAATCAAGAATCCCCAAGGAATCCCAAGAATTCTTGTTATACTCGCGTTCCAACCCTCAACTCCCTTTTCTAGGTTCATCGATATTGAATCAAGCGAATGCACTTCTAACACCTACTCTACTTTTGGAAGACCCTGCGTTATATCACCATATCTCGATTTTTCATATATAAATGTAACTAATGTATCCCCTTCGTAAAGGATTGCTCCATAATGCCCATGAACAGTTGCTCCAGGAGTAGCCAAATAAGGTTTAGCTGATCGTATTACTACACAGTTAACTTGAACAATTAAAACTTGACCGGATTTTAGGTATGGTCCCCTTTTGATTATACGTACATTTTCACAAAGAAACTGCCCAAGCCTAATTATCGGGGACATTTCCTCACAATAATTAGGCTGGAGAAAATACCAATTCAAATTAAATGGATTCAAAAGGAACTTACTATCTGTATCAGGATTATAAATTTCCCCGTTTTCGTCCATTAAATAATATTTAAGTTCTTGGAAAAGATGTTTTAAATTGTCAAGTTTCAAATATTTAGTTACCGAGATATGATTATGAGTTATTAAATAGTAAAATGAATAAAAATTCACAATTTGAAGGAATGTTCCTAAGGGTCCCAACAAAGTCTTAATTGGAGTTAGCAAATCTTTTTGAATTGGAATTAATTGTTTTATCACACTGTGATAATTTACATCGTTCAATGAACCCATTCGAAAATAATTAGATGATGATAAAATTATCAAAGATTGGCATTCCTTATTTTTATTCAACAACAAACGAATAGTTCCTGGATTTTGTCTAAGCGATTGTTCAACCCCTGCCTTGCCAAAATCGGAATAAAACGGATTGCTATTGGTGTGAGCTGAACCATTATCAGAAATTAATCCTGAACCCAACGGATGATCCCTTTTTCTGAGATACAAAATATTGGATTTCACTAAGTTGATTCTTAGGAAATCTAGAATCAGACCATTTGTGCGTACTTCAACAAAGGAAGCACAAACCTCTTCGACGGAAGAACTTTTGTTGTCTTGGTCCCATTTCAACACTAAACACGTCCGAACTAATTGAAGACTTGTATCAGAACTTCCCCCAGCGGCTTTGCCCTTCCCAAAAAGGACATAACTCGAAATTGCATATTATCCTTTTCCCATAGCGGATCCTAAGGGAAGAGTGTTGCTAAATTTATACCGTTCGTTATTTCATATGTGACTACGGGTCGAACCAAAACAAAAGACTTTTTCTTGGTAGGTGTGATCTGTTGAACATAGATCCACTTTTTCAAATTTTTTGATTCCTTAGTGGCTTCCTTAAGTTTTTTTTTTTTCATTTTCTGGTGATATCAGGATACCACTGTGTCGGGATATCTTATCTATCTCTTTGGGAAAATGGATATCTCTAGAAAATATTTTTGGTTCAACCCTTCCCCTTTTTCTCTCCATTCTGACCAATCCGCCCACCCGGCTTCGTATATTTAAAGTGATTTGTGTGTCTACTCCAATGATACTATTATTCCGTACCATTAGGTAAGAAGATTCGGGAAAAATATACACTTCCTCCAAAATGAAAAAAAGGCGATCTATTTCATTTGGTATTTTGGCTTAATTTTTTTGAGTCCTCGATACTCAATCAAGTCCTCTTTTTTAACGATTGAATGTGCCCCAGAGTCCTAGAGGATCGTCGAAATAAGTAAGAATACTATTTCTACAGAAAATACCCCTTATGGGTATTTCAATTGAGATACCCGAATGGGGCATTAGCTCTTTCTCTTGCTCTTGAATCGAGTGGAATGGAATAAAAAATCCATTTCTTTGCGTGGAGAATTGCAGGATGGATGAGATTACAATCACCAGTACCTATGAATCCCAAATAATCAGACATCTCAAGAATTCTACCATTTTTTTTAGCAAAAAAATCAGAACTAAAAAATTTGTGTCCCACTTGATCATTATTCACTAAGAGTGAGAGGCTAGAAATCTCTCTTCATTCGACAGAAAGAGAATGAATATTCATTTGATCTTGATCCTTGTGGAGTGAAAAAGAAACTCCACTAGATCTGCGTGAACCCCCCCCCCCCCACCCGACAATATCCATAATGATGTGAATCCCACATTGAAACTTTGAAACTCACACTTAATTTGAAGTTTCAACTTCCCAAGAAGGTTCTAAACAGATTTAAGACAAACAAAACCTTGACCCAATGCTTAAGAAAACATGAACCAAAGGTATGGAGAATGATATTGACGCCACACTCAGGATTTAGATGAGAAGGTGAGTGATAAGTCTAGTTTTGGAACGCCACAAGAATGCAAATTCTTGATAAGTTCACTAGTTCTCTAAAGAACCAAAGAAAGAATAATTCTTTCAAATTCAAATAACATTAATCTCTAATTGTCTTACATAGCAAGGTTGCTGAGTTTAAATAGACCAATAGAGACCCAAAATCCGAAAATACAAATGAAAACATTGGAACACCCCTCCAAGTATAAGTTTGTCAAAGCATGCTTCAAAAGTCTTCACCAACCCACCATAACTAATGCTATCATTGACAAACTTAATGCTAGCCTACCATAATTAATGCTATCATTGACAAACTTAATGTTAGCCCACCATTATTCATATGAGAAAACACTCTGCCAGTAATCATTTCTTCCTCCCTTAATGACGAACAAAAAGGTAAGTTGTTGGAAATTTTAAAAGAGCACAAAGGAGCGTTAGGATAGACCATAGCAGACATAAAAGGTATAAACCCAGTAGACTGTATGCATTACATTCACCTTGATGAAAATGCGAGACCTACTAGAGAAATGCAACGTCGGTTAAATCCTAACATGAAAGAGGTTGTTAGAACTGAAGTCCTTAAGCTATTAGATGCAGGTATCATTTACCCCATTTCTGATAGTTCATGGGTCAGTCCTGTGCAAGTTGTCCCTAAAAAGTCAGAAGTCACAGTAGTTACCAATGTTGATAATGAATTAATACCCACTAAAGTGACTACAGGATGGCGTGTATGCATTGATTATAGAAAGTTGAATTCTGTCACACGTAAAGACCATTTTCCTTTACCATTTATCGATCAGATGCTTGATAAATTAACAGGTCATGAATTTTATTACTTTTTAGATGGCTACTCAGGATACAATCAGATTCCCATAGCACCAAAAGATCAAGAGAAGACCACCTTCAGTTGTCCTTTTGGTACTTTTGCATATAGGAGAATGCCATTTGGATTATGTAATACACCTGTTACATTTCAAGGATGCATGTTGAGCATTTTTTCCGATATGGTTGAACAATTTCTTGAGGTCTTTATGGATGATTTTTCTGCTTTTAGTGATTCATTTGATCAATGTTTACATCATCTAACACTAGTTCTATATAGATGTATCGAGAACAATTTAGTCTTAAATTGGGAGAAATGTCATTTTATGGTAAATAATGTATTGTTCTCGGTCACATCATTTCGAGTAAAGGTATTGAGGTTGATAAAGTCAAGGTGGATCTCATTTCCAATCTTCCTCCACCTAAAACAGTTAGAGAAGTAAGACCTGTCCTTGGGCATGCTAGTTTTTATAGACGTTTCATTAAAGATTTTAGTAAAGTTTCTAGACCCTCATGCAATCTGCTTGTTAAAACAGCTTTTGACATCATCACCCATCATTTAGTCCCCAAATTGAAACTTATCATGAGAGCGTATGTGTGATGCATCTGATTATTCGAGGAGCGATAGGACAAAGAGTTGATCGAATTCCCCATGTGATTTACTATGCTAGTATGACATTGAATGATGCACAGTTGAATTATTCAACTACTGAAAAAGAAATGCTAGCAGTAGTGTTTGCACTAGAGAAATTTCGATCTTATCTCATTGGTTGTAAAATAATTGTATTCACAGATCATACTACTCTTAAATATCTTCTCACAAAGAAAGTGATGTGATTCCCACATTGAAACTTTGAAACTCACTTAATTTGAAGTTTCAACTTCCCAGAAAGTTCTATACTGATTTAAGACAAACAAAACCTTGACCCAATGCTTAAGAAAACATGAACCAAGGTATAGAGAATGATATTGACGCCACACTCAAGACTTAGATGAGAAGGTGAGTGATAAGTCTAGATTTGGAGCATACAAGAATGTAAATTCTTGATAAGTTCACTAGTTCTCAAAAGAACCAAAGAAAGAATAATTCTTTCAAATTCAAATAACATTAATCTCTAATTGTCTTACATAGCAAGGTTCTTTGAGTTTAAATAGACCAATAGAGACCCAAAATCCGAAAATACAAGTGAAAACATTGGAACACCCCTCCAAGTATAAGTTTGTCAAAGCATGCTTCAAAAGTCTTCACCAACCCACCATAACTAATGCTATCATTGACAAACTTAATGCTAGCCTACCATAATTAATGCTATCATTGACAAACTTAATGTTAGCCCACCATTATTCATATGAGAAAACACTCTGCCAGTAATCATTTCTTCCTCCCTTAATGACGAACAAAAAGGTAAGTTGTTGGAAATTTTAAAAGAGCACAAAGGAGCGTTAGGATAGACCATAGCAGACATAAAAGGTATAAACCTAATAGACTGTATGCATTACATTCACCTTGATGAAAATGCGAGACCTACTAGGGAAATGCAACGTCGGTTAAATCCTAACATGAAAGAGGTTGTTAGAACTGAAGTCCTTAAGCTATTAGATGCAGGTATCATTTACCCCATTTCTGATAGTTCATGGGTCAGTCCTGTGCAAGTTGTCCCTAAAAGTCAGGAGTCACAGTAGTTACCAATGCTGATAATGAATTAGTACCCACTAGAGTGACTACAGGATGTCGTGTATGCATTGATTATAGAAAGTTGAATTCTTTCACACGTAAAGACCATTTTCCTTTACCATTTATCGATCAAATGCTTGATAGATTAGCAGGTCTTGAATTTTATTGCTTTTTAGATGGCTACTCAGGATATAATCAGATTCTCATAACACCAAAAGATTAAGTGAAGATCACATTCACTTGTCCTTTTGGTACTTTTGCATATAGGAGAATGCCATTTGGATTATGTAATACACCTGCTACATTTCAACGATGCATGTTGAGCATTTTTTCTGATATGGTTGAACAATTTCTTGAGGTCTTTATGGATGATTTTTCTGCTTTTAGTGATTCATTTGATCAATGTTTACATCATCTAACACTAGTTCTATATAGATGTATCGAGAACAATTTAGTCTTAAATTGGGAGAAATGTCATTTTATGGTAAATAATGTATTGTTCTCGGTCACATCATTTCGAGTAAAGGTATTGAGGTTGATAAAGTCAAGGTGGATCTCATTTCCAATCTTCCTCCACCTAAAAGCAGTTAAGTAAGACTGTCCTTGGGCATGCTAGTTTTATAGACGTTTCATTAAAGATTTTAGTAAAGTTTCTAGACCCTCATGCAATGCTTGTTAAAAGCGACTTTTGACATCATCACCCATCATTTAGTCCCCAAATTGAAACTTATCATGAGGCGTATGTGTGATGCATCGATTATTCATGGGAGCAGTATTAGGACAAAGAGTTGATCGAATTCCCCATGTGATTTACTATGCTAGTATGACATTGAATGATGCACAGTTGAATTATTCAACTACTGAAAAAGAAATGCTAGCAGTAGTGTTTGCACTAGAGAAATTTCGATCTTATCTCATTGGTTGTAAAATAATTGTATTCACAGATCATACTACTCTTAAATATCTTCTCACAAAGAAAGTGATGTGATTCCCACATTGAAACTTTGAAACTCACACTTAATTTGAAGTTTCAACTTCCCAAGAAAGTTCTATACAGATTTAAGACAAACAAAACCTTGACCCAATGCTTAAGAAAACATGAACCAAAGGTATAGAGAATGATATTGACGCCACACTCAAGACTTAGATGAGAAGGTGAGTGATAAGTCTAGATTTGGGCATCACAAGAATGTAAATTCTTGATAAGTTCACTAGTTCTCAAAAAGAACCAAAGAAAGAATAATTCTTTCAAATTCAAATAACATTAATCTCTAATTGTCTTACATAGCAAGGTTGCTGAGTTTAAATAGACCAATAGAGACCCAAAATCCGAAAATACAAGTGAAAACATTGGAACACCCCTCCAAGTATAAGTTTGTCAAAGCATGCTTCAAAAGTCTTCACCAACCCACCATAACTAATGCTATCATTGACAAACTTAATGCTAGCCTACCATAATTAATGCTATCATTGACAAACTTAATGTTAGCCCACCATTATTCATATGAGAAAACACTCACAAGAATCATTTCTTCCTCCCTCACTGACGAACAAAAAGGTAAGTTGTTGGAAGTTTTAAAAGAGCACAAAGGAGCATTAGGATGGACCATAGCAGACATAAAAGGTATAAACCCAGTATACTGTATGCATTACATTCACCTTGATGAAAATGCGAGACCTACTAGGGAAATGCAATGTCAGTTAAATCATAACATGAAAGAGGTTGTTAGAACTGAAGTCCTTAAGCTATTAGATGCAGGTACCATTTACCCCATTTCTGATAGTTCATAGGTCAGTCCTGTGCAAGTTGTCCCCAAAAAGTCAAGAGTCACAGTAGTTACTAATGCTGATAATGAATTAGTACCCACTAGAGTGACTACAGGATAGCGTGTATGCATTGATTATAGAAAGTTGAATTCTGTCACACGTAAAGACCATTTTCCTTTACCATTTATTGATCAAATGCTTGATAGGTTAGCAGGACATGAATTTTATTGCTTTCTAGATGGCTACTTAGGATACAATCAGATTCCCATAGCACCAATAGATCTATAGAAGACCAACTTCACTTTCCCTTTTGGTACTTTTGCATATAGGAGAATGCCATTTGGATTATGTAATACACCTGTTACATTTCAAGGATGCATGTTGAGCATTTTTTCCGATATGGTTGAACAATTTCTTGAGGTCTTTATGGATGATTTTTCTGCTTTTAGTGATTCATTTGATCAATGTTTACATCATCTAACACTAGTTCTATATAGATGTATCGAGAACAATTTAGTCTTAAATTGGGAGAAATGTCATTTTATGGTAAATAATGTATTGTTCTCGGTCACATCATTTCGAGTAAAGGTATTGAGGTTGATAAAGTCAAGGTGGATCTCATTTCCAATCTTCCTCCACCTAAAACAGTTAGAGAAGTAAGACCTGTCCTTGGGCATGCTAGTTTTTATAGACGTTTCATTAAAGATTTTAGTAAAGTTTCTAGACCCTCATGCAATCTGCTTGTTAAAACAGCTTTTGACATCATCACCCATCATTTAGTCCCCAAATTGAAACTTATCATGAGAGCGTATGTGTGATGCATCTGATTATTCAGTAGGAGCAGTATTAGGACAAAGAGTTGATCGAATTCCCCATGTGATTTACTATGCTAGTATGACATTGAATGATGCACAGTTGAATTATTCAACTACTGAAAAAGAAATGCTAGCAGTAGTGTTTGCACTAGAGAAATTTCGATCTTATCTCATTGGTTGTAAAATAATTGTATTCACAGATCATACTACTCTTAAATATCTTCTCACAAAGAAAGTGATGTGATTCCCACATTGAAACTTTGAAACTCACACTTAATTTGAAGTTTCAACTTCCCAAGAAAGTTCTATACAGATTTAAGACAAACAAAACCTTGACCCAATGCTTAAGAAAACATGAACCAAAGGTATAGAGAATGATATTGACGCCACACTCAAGACTTAGATGAGAAGGTGAGTGATAAGTCTAGATTTGGAGCATACAAGAATGTAAATTCTTGATAAGTTCACTAGTTCTCAAAAAGAACCAAAGAAAGAATAATTCTTTCAAATTCAAATAACATTAATCTCTAATTGTCTTACATAGCAAGGTTGCTGAGTTTAAATAGACCAATAGAGACCCAAAATCCGAAAATACAAGTGAAAACATTGGAACACCCCTCCAAGTATAAGTTTGTCAAAGCATGCTTCAAAAGTCTTCACCAACCCACCATAACTAATGCTATCATTGACAAACTTAATGCTAGCCTACCATAATTAATGCTATCATTGTCAATGTGTAAGGTAAGTCCACCATCATTGATGGTAGACTTACCTTACACATTGACAAACTTGAAACAAAACAACAAATGAAGTTGAAAAACAAAGGAGTCGTTGAAAATCCCAAGTCTGAACATGCTGTAATGAATTGGTCATAACTCCTTCTAGAGAACTCCAAATCTAACTCTGTAAAATTCCTTGGAAAGCTAACTTAATTATCTTTCCAACGGTATATAGCTTGCACATTAATTCCAGCTCAATCAATACCAGTTTTATTCCGAAATTGACCTTTCTGCATGTGATCCGAATTGTGTATTTGGCTGCCCAATAGCTTGAATAATGCCCACAATGCCTTGACTTCTCTTCAAGCCCAATTCATGATGTCTTGCATCTTGAATTGCAGTTTCAATCCATATTTTCTCAATTAATCCATTTAAAGCGACTTGCATCTTTTGGCTCTAGCTCTTGTAATTGGGCCTTCATGAATGTGCAAAGGATCACTTGAAGCTTTAATGGTATTCTCTTGATAGTTCTCATCATTCCCCTCTCCTCAAAAGGATTAGTCCTCGAATCTTCACCTACATCAAAGGAAAGATCAGAAACATTAAAAGTAGCACTCACATTATACTCACCGGGAAGGTCCAATTTGTAGGCATTGTCATTGATTCGTGCAACCACTTGAAATGGACCATCTCCCTTGGAAGCAACTTGGAAGCCTTTGTCTGGGAATCTCTCCTTTCTCATATGCACCCAAACCCAATCTCCAGGCTGAAAAACCACTTGCTTCGTCCTTTGTTGGCTTGAGTAGCATATTGTTCAGTCCTCTTTTCTATGTTGTGCACTTTCTCATGCAATTGCTTAACAAATTCAGCTTTCTTTACCATCCAAACTAGCATGCTCATCAATAGAGTATGACAATAAATCCAGAGTTAATGGATTAAAACCATATACAATCTCAAATGGTGAAAATTTAGTAGCTGAATGGAAAGTTCTATTGTAAGCAAATTCAACATGTGGTAAACATTCTTCCCAAGTTTTCAAATTATGTTGAATAATGGCATAACATAGTAGACAGAGTTCTATTTACAACCTCAGTTTGTCCATCGGTTTGTGGATGACAAGTAGTAGAAAACAAAAGTTTAGTACCCAACTTACCCCACAAAGTTTTCCAAAAGTGGCTCAAGAACTTAGCATCTCGATCTGAAACTATGCTCCTTGGTACTCCATGCAATCTAACTATTTCCTTGAAAAACAAATTAGCTATGTTTGTTGCATCATCAGTTTTGTGACATGGAATGAAATGTGCCATCTTTGAAAACCTATCAACAATAACAAAAACAGCATCCTTTCCCCTTTTTGACCTAGGTAAACCCAAAACAAAGTCCATAGAAATATCAACCCAAGGTTCGCTAGGTATGGGTAAAGGGTTATACAATCCATGGGGTAAAACTCTAGACTTAGCATGTTTACAAGTGATACACTTCTCACATATTCTTTCAACATCACGCTTCATATGTGGCCAAAAGAAGTGTTCTTTTAAAACATCTAAAGTCTTTGCAATGCCGAAATGTCCCATTAAACCTCCCATGAGCTTCACGCACAAGCAATTCATAAAGAACTATATGGCACACACAATTTATTCTTTCTAAATAAGAACCCATCATGCCTATAGAACTTTCCAAATGCAACTTTCTCACAAGCATTAAACACATTAGCAAAATCAGGATCATTAACATATAATTCTTTAATGTACTCAAATCCTAACAACTTTGCATTTAATGTAGAGATAAGTGCATACCTTCTCGATAATGCATCAGCCACCACATTCTCCTTACCTTGTTTGTATTTGATCACATAAGGAAATGGCTCAATAAATTCAACCCATTTGGCATGTCTCTTATGCAACTTACCTTGCCCTTTCAAGTGCTTCAAGGACTCATGATCAGTGTGTATGACAAACTCTTTAGGTAGAAGATAATGTTGCCAAGTTTCCAATGCTCTCACCAATGCATACATCTCCTTGTCATAAGTAGGATAGTTTAGGGCTGCTCCACTCAATTTCTCACTAAAATAGGCAATTGGACGCCCCTCTTGCATCAAAACAGCTCCAATACCTATTACTGCATCACACTCAATTTCAAAAGTTTTAGCAAAATCGGGTAAAGCAAGTAGTGGTGCAGAAACCAATTTCTCCTTGATTAGATTAAATGCCGTTTCTTGTTCACTACCCCACTTAAATCCCACATGTTTCTTAACAATTTCAGTTAAAGGTGCAGCAAGGGTGCTAAAATCTTTCACAAATCTTCTATAAAAACTAGCCAAACCATGAAAACTTCTTACCTCACTTACGCTTTTAGGTGTAGGCCATTCTTTAATAGCCTTTACCTTCTCTTCATCAACCTCAATTCCTTTAGCACTTACAACATAACCAAGAAAAACAATCTGATTTGTACAAAAAGCACACTTCTTCAAATTAGCATACAACTTTTCCTTCCTTAAAACAATCAATACACTTTGCAAATGCTCAATGTGTTCTTCTAGACTTTGCTATAGATCAAAATATCATCAAAGTAGACAACTACAAACTTACCAATAAAAACGCAAAACATGGTTCATTAACCTCATAAAAGTGCTGGGTGCATTAGATAACCCAAATGGCATCACAAACCACTCATATAAACCATATTTTGTTTTAAAAGCGGTTTCCACTCATCTCCCTCTAATCCTAATTTGATGATATCCACTTTTAAGATCTATTTTGCTAAACACACAAGAACCATGCAATTCATCAAGCATGTCATCAAGTCTAGGAATAGGATGTCGATACTTTACAGTGATCTTATTAATTGCACGACAATCAACACACATCCGCCATGTTCCATCTTTTTTGGGCACTAGTAGAACTGGTACCGCACATGGACTCATGCTCTCCCTCACATATCCCTTTGCCAAGAGTTCTTCAACCTGCCTTTGAAGCTCCTTTGTCTCCTCGGGGTTACTTCTATAAGCGGGTCTATTAGGGATGGTAGCTCCAGGGGACGAAGTCTATTTGATGCTCAATTCCCAATAGGTGGCAAACCATTAGGGACTTCATTTGGAAATACATCATCAAAGTCCTGCAAAGAGTCACAATAACACTAGGCAAAAGGAGTTAAGCTCATTAGTATGTAAACAAGCCTCTTTGCACAAAGTACAATGATAGGCTGTTTTGAAAAGAAAGCCCTCTTAACCTCGCTCTCTTTTGCAAACAAGTTCACTTGTTGCCTCTCTTTTCTCTCAACAATATTTTTTTCTATCTTTTCACTTGCTTTTCTCTCAATCTCTCTTTCTTTTGTGCTCTCATTTTCTTTTTTTGTATCACTCTCTTTTTGTATTGTCATTTGATCCTCATACACTTGCCTAGGTGTTAAGGGTACAAGAGTGATTTGCCTTTTATTCATTACAAAGAATATCTATTTAAATAACCATCATGTGTCACTCGCCTATCATATTGCCAAGGTCGCCCCAAAAGAATGTGTCCAGCATGCATGGGTACTACATCGCATAAAACCTCATCCTTATACCTCCCAATAGAGAATGAAACCAGCACTTGTTTATTTACTTTAACCTCCCCACAATCATTCAGCCATTGTAACTTATATGGCCTAGGATGTTTCAAGGTTTTCAAATTCAGTTTTTCAACTAAACTAGTGCTAGCTACATTAGTACAACTTCCGCCATCAATTATCATACTACATACCTTATCTTTGATGTGGCATCTAGTATGAAATATGTTATCACGTTGTACCTCCGCATCCTCTTTTACTTGCATGTTGATTGAAAGCATAGCAACCATCAATTTACCATCAACGGGATACTCTACACCATCATTAGCATCCTCCAAAGGTGGCATAGGATCATCATCTGATTCATTCTCGGTTTCAACATCACCATCATCCCTCAAGATCATTGCTCTCTTATTTGGGCATTGAGATGCAATATGACCTGTCCCCAAACATTTAAAACACTTAATATCTCTATTTCTAGAGTGTTGGGAATCAGATTTACCTTTGCTTTGGTTGCCTCCCTCTTTATGATCCTTGAATGGCTCAATCTTAGGCTTTGAAACAGCCTTTTCGTCTTTGCTCCATTTTGACTTCCATGAGGAAGATGAACCCAAATTGGTTCTAGTGGAACCTTTCTTTTTCAGTTGTCGTTCCACTTTCATGGCCATGTGAACCATGTCTTCCAATTCAACATAATGCTGCAAGTCAACCACATTAGCAATATCTTGATTTAAACCATGTAAAAATCTGGCCATAGTGGCCTCTCGCTCTTCTTCAATGTTGGCTCGAATCATGATTATTTCCATCTCCTTGTGGTAGTCTTCCACACTTCTGGAGCCTTGTGTAAGACTTTGAAGCCTTTGGTGCAGCTCCCTATAATAATGACTAGGAACAAATCTCCTCCTCATGATGGCCTTCATCTCCTCCCAAGTGTTTATAGGCCTTTCACGGTTTCTTCTCCTACTCAAAACAAGTTGATCCCACCAAATAATAGCATAATCCGTAAATTCAACAGCAGCTAGTTTTACCTTTTTCTCCTCAGAGTAGTTATGGCAATCAAATACTAGCTCCACCTTTTTTTCCCACTCCAAATAAGCTTCCGGATCATTTTACCTTGAAAAGAAGAATTTTCAGTTTGATACTCCCCAAATCACGATCTATCGTCTTGCCCTTCTATCATCTCTTCCACGCATGTCAGCGGTGGCCTGGTCATCAAAATTACTTAGGTCATCACCATCTTGATCTCCCATGGCATGCGCCCTTGATTATCTCTTGCATTATAAGCTATTGGTTGTTGCCTCCTTTGCAGATTGGCTATGGCAGTGTCTTGCCTTTCCAATTAGTCACGGATCTCTCCAAACATCAGATTCATGCGCTCAAATTGTTGCTGCATGGCTTTGAGCATGATTGATTGGTCTATAGCTTCTTGTTCTTTTGACATATTTTGTGATCTGAAAAGAATGTTAGCAAAAAGACCTCACAACACTCCCTCACGTGTTTCACTCAATTTGATTCACTTAACTCTCGTGTTTAACACACAAATTGGCTTTTTCCCTCTAATGATCTCACAAACTTTGCCTTTTACCACACTTAATTCTCTCTTTCAGTTCTTTATTGAACTAAATAAACAAAATCAAGAAAAAAAAACCAAGTAGCACACCAAATATGATAATCCAGCACACTAACAAAGAAAAGAAATTAAGAGGACACAAAGAACAAAAAGGAAATTGAAGAAAGGAAAGCAAGCAAGCAAAGGAACACAATTGATATTGTGTGTAAACAATGTCAAGGACAATGAATAACTAAAGTTCAATTTGATGAAAGTAGGAATACTTGAATCCTTTTGTAATCTTTTTTTTTTTTTTTTTCTTTTTCGTATTTTTTTTTTGATAATCAAAACAAATAAGACATTCAAACCTGATTAGAAACTAGCTCTGATACCAAATGATGTGAATCCCACATTGAAACTTTGAAACTCACACTTAATTTGAAGTTTCAACTTCCCAAGAAGGTTCTAAACAGATTTAAGACAAACAAAACCTTGACCCAATGCTTAAGAAAACATGAACCAAAGGTATGGAGAATGATATTGACGCCACACTCAAGATTTAGATGAGAAGGTGGTGATAAGTCTAGTTTTGGAGCATACAAGAATGCAAATTCTTGATAAGTTCACTAGTTCTCTAAAGAACCAAAGAAAGAATAATTCTTTCAAATTGAAATAACATTAATCTCTAATTGTCTTACATAGCAAGGTTGCTGAGTTTAAATAGACCAATAGAGACCCAAAATCCGAAAATACAAATGAAAACATTGGAACACCCCTCAAGTATAAGTTTGTCAAAGCATGCTTCAAAGTCTTCACCAACCCACCATAACTAATGCTATCATTGACAAACTTAATGCTAGCCTACCATAATTAATGCTATCATTGACAAACTTAATGTTAGCCCACCATCATTGATGGTAGACTTACCTTACACATTGACAAACTTGAAACAAAACAACAAATGAAGTTGAAAAACAAAGGAGTCGTTGAAAATCCCAAGTCTGAACATGCTGTAATGAATTGGTCATAACTCCTTCTAGAGAACTCCAAATCTAACTCTGTAAAATTCCTTGGAAAGCTAACTTAATTATCTTTCCAACGGTATATAACACATTAATTCCAGCTCAATCAATACCAGTTTTATTCCGAAATTGACCTTTCTGCATGTGATCCGAATTGTGTATTTGGCTGCCCAATAGCTTGAATAATGCCCACAATGCCTTGACTTCTCTTCAAGCCCAATTCATGATGTCTTGCATCTTGAATTGCAGTTTCAATCCATATTTTCTCAATTAATCCATTTAAAGCAGCTTGCATCTTTTTGGCTCTAGCTCTTGTAATTGGGCCTTCATGAATGTGCAAAGGATCACTTGAAGCTTTAATGGTATTCTCTTGATAGTTCTCATCACATAAATGGCTTGTTTTTGGCAAGAGGTGGACATTACTATATGTAAATTCGGGTGCATGGTACACATCAGTACTCCAGTGCATTTCTCCCTCTGAATCAGAATAAATATGTTTTCGAACCCTCTCTTTAAAATTCAAAGTGTATGCTCCCGCCCGAATCTCAGCAATCACTTGTTCTGATTCGACATATTGATCATTTTGAACTAAAAGAAAACTCTTTGGTGGAATAGTCACATTGTGCATAATATCTTCACCCTCAATAATTACATCCAAATCTATAGAACATAGAAAAGCCGGATGCCCGTGACGTGTGCGCGTGGGATGAACCAAATCCTCATTGAATTTGATTTTACCATTAGAAGGGGCTCGTACATGTTCTGCAGTGCCCCCTGTATTTTTCCAGAATCCTTTTGGGAACCTCATCATGAGTATTTTAGAACTGCTAATGGTGAAATCTTCGGAACCACCCTGATTACAAAAAAGCCCAAAAGTTCTTAATGTTAGTTGAGTCCCTGGTTCTCCAATAGATTGACCCGCAATAATACCTACGGCTTCCCCCAATTCAACCAGGTCACCATGAGTCGGACTCCGACCATAGCATAATCGACAGATCCACGATGTACTCCTACAAGTCCAATCCCAATATCTTGATTTCTAATGGCGATGGAATGCAGGCCCATATATATATCGCCTGCTAATACACGACCAATTAATGTTTGGCTAAAAACCCTTTCCGACATCATCCTATTTTGATTTTGAGGACTCACAGAAATTCCTCAGACAGTGCCACAATCTGTTCTACATACAATAATGAGATATCCAGCATCTGATGTTCGGACAGCGGTATCACCAACCCCCTTGCGGGCTCCAAAGCAAGAAATTATATATTATGTTAAAGAAAGTCCTTCACGTAAATTGCTTTGAATGGGTAAATCAATCATTTGCCCTTGGGGATCAGACATTAATCCTCTCATACCCACCAATTGGTGTACTTGAGATGCATTTCCTCTAGCCCCCGAAAAAGACATTATATGGACTGGATTAAAAAGCTCAGTCATCCTAAAATTAGGATTTATTTCTTTTCGCAAATATTCACTTGTATATTCAATGGATTGTGCCGTAGTTTTTCTATCGCGTGTACATTCCCATAATGATAGTAGTGTTTTTCCAAAATAAAACTTTATTTTTCAGCATCTTGGACTAGCCATCACTTAGAAGGTATCGTTAAAAGACCATCAATGCCTAAATGAAATAGATGTAACAGTGGCTTGCTGGAACCCCAAGGTCTTTACTTGATCCGGGATGTGTGATGTATATGCCATTCCGAAGTGATCTATTAACCTGTTAATAAGTCATTTAATGGCAGTTCCATCAATCATTTTATTGTGAAAGACCAGACTCACCCGTTCTTCCATAAGTACCTCCGTATTCCGCTGAGTAGGATTCGCCAATGGATTTTAGTCAATGAGCGGAAAACTTCCTTTTCTCGATCTTGATTCGAGTAGAAAGGTCAGCAATAGTGGTCATACTTGAACCGGAAAGGCCCAAGGAGTCGTAAAATTACTTAGTTTAGACACCAGATGATTAGGTACCATATGAGCAAGGCCGGCAAAACCCTTGTATAGCTTCTTCGATTTCTCGATAAAGAGAAATATGGCCCATTATAGAAAGAATTTCTGTTTTTACACTTCGTACTATTAGATAATGCCCATAAATCTCATGAGAGGTTAGGGATGGCAATTTATGGGCTTGGGCTGGGCTTTTCAAAGCCCAGGCCCAAGCCCACATCATCACATCAAGGTCCAGGCCCTTGGCCGTCAAATTGACGGGCTGGGCTTGGGCACTATCTTGAACTGGGCAGCTCGGGCACTAGATTAAGTATACTATATTTTTTTAATTAAGAAAAAATATTTAAATTAAAGATAATCATCTAATATATAATAAAATAACAGTCAAATACGTAAACTATTAGTAATATAACCTAATAAATAACAAATACTAATATAAAAAATTAAATTAATTTGGTATTTTGAGTTTTTTTCTTTTTTTATTTAAATTAAATTTATTTTTTATTTATAAATTAACAAAGCCCGGGCCAAGTCCGGGCTTTTTTGCGAAGCCCTTATCCAGGCCCAAGCTATATGGGCCTTTCAATTTTTAGGCCCTTATCCAGGCCCAACGTATGCGGGCCGGGCTTTAGGCCCGCGGGCCTGGGCTTGGACGGGCTTGGGCCGGCCCGGGCTTTTTTGCCACCCCTATGAGAGGTGCCCAAAGATTCATAGTGAACTTCGATGGGAGCTTCCCTTGAAGCAATAAGGCGTTGATCTAATCACCACCGAAGCTACAACGGACTATCTAAATTGATTCTTTTCAGCCGATAAGCTCCAATTGCATCATAGGAATTACGAAAAAGGCGTTCTTTCGTATACTTGTAGCTATTATCGTTAATTCTTTCATCTGGATAATTTCTTTGATTACATGTATTATACCTATTTGCACAAATACCTCGACAATTCCCGCTCGTTAATACATAGAGTCCAATAAGCATATCTTGAGTCGGTACGGAAATGAGATCTCCAATAGTAGGAGACAAGAGATTCATATGAGAAAACATAAGTAAACGAGCCTCCGCTTGAGCCTCTAAAGATAAGGGTAAACAGCCATTTGATCCTCATCAAAGTCTGTGTTGAATCCCTTACAAACTAATGGATGTAAATAAATAGCGCGCCCTTCCACTAAAATGGGCTGGAATGCTGTCGTATCTATCTGATGGAGCTCTATTCGAATCTTGGATGTCCCTGCATAACTTCCTGCAGTATTTCCCAGATAATCGGCCCTTTTTCCCGAATTTTACTCTTAGCAACTCCTATGTTCGAAGCAAGGTGTTGTCTAATTAGCCCACAAATTACAAAAGTCTGGAAAAGCTCTATTGCGATTTCGCGAGGCAATCCACATTGATGTAATGAAAGTGAGGGACCCACAACAATGACAGACCGCCCCGAATAATCGACCCGTTTGCCAAGCAGAGTCTCACGAAATCTTCCCTCTTTTCTTTCAATTACATCTGAAAACGACTTATAAATCTTATTATGACCATCCCTCATTGGCTGTCCACGGATTCCATTATCAAGAAGCGTATCCACGGCTTCTTGTACCAATTTCTCCTGACACATTACTAATTCCCCTGGCGTAGATCTACTTGTTGTTAATAGATCGATAAGAGTATTGTTCCGATAGATAACTCTTGAGGCCTCAACTCGGGAGGAAGAACAGGTAATAGACATAAAACCATCCACTCCGGTTCTATATTTGTTCGAAGAAAATGCTTAGCTAATTCCATGCGTCTAACCAAAAAATCCCTTCTTCGTCCAATTTTTCGCTCTTCCCAGTCATTACCGGCGGGCCCTTCTTCCCCTAATTCTTTCCATTCTAACAAGGAATTATCTAGAATAATTCGCAAATCTAGATCGGCTAATTGTTCCCGGATAGCAACTGCTCCAGTAGAAATTTCTCGGTTACGAAATTTATCGAAACCTTGGGTAGTAAAAAAAAGTGGGATGCTGTATTTCCAGGATTGTATTTCATATTCGAATGAACCGCGTAATCGTAAAAAAGTCGGTTTTTTCGCTATAGGCCTAGCAAAAGAAAAATTGGGATAGGACCCTATCCTATGGGATCTCCCCCCCATCAAAATCGGACATGAGCGTTTCTTCTCATCCGGCTCAAGTAGTTACGACAAATAAGGATAAAGAAAGGGATTCTCGCTTTCAAATTCTATAAAAACCCCATACCCAAAACAACTACTCCTTACTCAAGTTCCCAGTAAAGACCAAGCAACATTTCATTGATTCATTCTTCTTTTCCTTTTATTGAGATTTTCGAAATTCTTTATTCAATTATAAATTACGAAACTGAAATGTGAAATTCTTGAGTAGTCTACTTCCCCCCGAATGACAAATCCCCTTACCTTAAATTATTAAATTAAATAAATTAAAGGAAAGAAGTGCCTTGGAATTCATAAGGGATTTTTTTGTCTATGTATCGTTCCTTTCGATCTTTTAGGTCCTGCTTCACCTCGACGGTTATGCCACGATATACTTAAAGCCTATATGCGATGTATAGACTCCCCCAACCATGACATATTTGCTTACTTGAGGAACAGAATTTCATTTTTTTTTTTCACGAGGTACAACTAGAAATTCTTATTTATTTTTTACTGAATCGACCATAGACCAATTCCCCTTTTTCTTTTTTGGGGGGAGTATTGAATACACCCATCGGTCTGAGCTTCATGTGACTCCTCCCAAGAGACATTCTGAACCCAATTCAATTGCCTGGGTTGACGGTTTCATATTTTTAATCTGTAAAATCAAAATTTCGATCAAATCACACATCGCAATATACTAGGCCTTCTAATTCTTTAAGAGGTTTATCTAAAAGATTCGCGATATAACTAGGAAGACGTTTCAAATACCACACGTGGGTTACTGGGCATCCCAGTTTTATGTATCCCATTTGATATCTTCGTATCCGAGAATCAACAAATTCAACCCCACATTGTTCACAAAATTGCGGGTCTTCTTTTTCATCTCCGATTATTCGATAATTTCCACAAGCACAAATTCCACTTTTAATAGGCCCAAAAATTCTTTCACAAAATAATCCATCTTTTTCCGGTTTATTGGTTTTGTAATGAAAAGTATAGGGTTTTGTCACTTCTCCAATTATCTCTCCATTAGGTAGGATTTTATTGGCCCAAGCGCGTATTTGTTGAGGAGAAACTGATCCAATTCGGAGTTGTTGATGTTTATATCGATCAATCATAGAAGAAAATTTTTGATTCATTCCGATTAAGCTTCCTTCTTATAAATCTGGAAGTTTTTCTCAGATACAAGAAAATGATTCAGTTCCAAAGCCAAAGATCGTAGTTCTCGAACGAGCAATCGAAAAGATTCTGGAGCATCTTCCGGGTTAGGTATTGTTTCTCCAATGATTGTAGTACCAAGTACTTCTTGGCGCGCTCTAATATGATCAGATTTATAAGTAAGCATCTCTTGTAAAATATGAGCAACACCAAAGCCCTCTAGAGCCCAAACCTCCATTTCTCCTACCCGCTGTCCCCCTTGTTTGGACCTTCCTCTAAGGGGTTGTTGGGTAACAAGTGCATAATGCCCGCTGGAACGTCCGTTAAGGGAGTTGAAGTTACCAAATTTTGAGGAGTTGGCATCAATTTATGCCTAATTGCTCCACATATAGTTCCTCTAATCACATTTTCTAACCGAACCAGGGCCAATCCGAATTGATCTTGTAAAAGATTCGCGACAGACCGAATACGTTTATTTTTCAAATGATTCATATCGTCAAGTGTACCCATTCCAAATTTCAGTCCAATCAAATGATCGACAGCTGCCAATACATCTCGTGGTAACAAAAATGTATTGTTCTGAGGTATATTAAGATTCAGTCTCTGGTTCATATTTCGTCTACCGATCTTTCCTAATTCACATCTTTGGTGAAAAAATTTCTTTTGTAAATTGTTGATAAAACTCCAAAATGGCATTTTCTTTTGATCCAATTTTTTTTTTCTCCTTATTCGTCAGGAAAGACAAGAAAATTTCAGGGTAGCAAATATTCTCTAGAATTTCTCGTAGATTCGAACCCATAGCTGCTGATAGAACTAGAATAGATACTTTCTGTTTCCTACTCACACGAGCCCATATCCTTGCTTTTCTATCAATCTCTAATTCTAATCTTCCCCCCCAATCAGATATTATGGTGCCTGTATAGACCGAAATTCCGTTATGGCCCAATTCTGACCGATAATAGATACCGGGACTTTGCAATATTTGATTGATGACAATTCTGTATATTCCGTTTACTATAGAAGTTCCCAAAGAATTCATTAGAGGAATGTTTCCAATAAAAATAGTTTGTTCCTGCGGATACATATAATTCAGAAGAATACGTGAATGATTCATATACAGCATCTCTTTCTTTTAACAAGGGTTCTACCAATTGATATGTTTCCACAAATACTTGAAATTCAATTTCTTGATCTGTATCTTCAATTTTTGGAAACTTATAAAGCTCTTCTGTTAAGCCCTGATCAATGAACCTACAAAATCCTTCAAATTGGATCTGATTCAACCCAGGTATTGTAGACATTCCCGCATTTCCATCTCCGAGCATTTTGAATTTCCCATTTATCAAAAAATCCCATTCGTTTCTCATTCTGCATCGAATCATATGAATCGATGCAGAATGCGGGAATTTAGATTCTGTTTACTGAATCGCATGAAATTTTACCCAACTCCATATAGATGGAATGTATTAAATACGTATGAACGGGGGAAAAAGGATGATTTTATACTTAATTACTTAATAAAATTGGAATTTCTAAGAGACAGATCCAAATGGAAAGGAAGCGATAAATTCCACCTAGACTTACGGAGTTTTGTATAGAATCAAAAAAATAATTCAATTTATACCATTATTATAATGAAAAAAAATGAAAAGAAAGACACTTTTTTTGCGTTACTTTATTCTTTTCATTAGACTTTATGCTTTCGATTTCATGATCCTGATATGAATCTAGATAATTATTAGCAAGATCAGAATTTATGGGAACAAATAAATGGAGCAAACAAAATAAATAAATAGCGGTAGGGATCTATCGGAGAATTGGACTCTTTTTATTCTTGAGTCTTTCGTATCTGGCATTTCTGGAAAACAAAGGGGGTTATATCATTTCCTGGTGGATCCGCGAATTATTGGGCCGAGCTGGATTTGAACCAGCGTAGACATATTGCCAGCAATTCTGATCCGTCCCCATTTACCGCTCGGGCATCGACCCAGGAAGAATAAAGTCTAGGCTTATTTATAATCCACGATCAACTTCCTTTCGCGATCCTATACCACGAAGTCGAATCCCCGCTGCCTCCTTGAAAGAGATGTCTGACGCTGAGCGATGGGGGCATGCTTGCCCGACTGCCATCATACTTAGTATGAACAGTTTTTTGAAATTGTCAATATAATGGAATGGGATGACTAACTCGAAAGGATCTTTCCACCTTTTCTGATCCCATACCAATAGCATTTTTTGATTCGTCCATCAATCGCTCATTCTAATCGCCATTCTATTCTAAAATCGAAATCTATTATAGAAATTGCTATAAAAAAAAATAATAAAAAAAATAGGACGAAAGACGCAAGTAGAGGACTCTTTTGGAAGTGATTGGTCCGACATAAAAGAAGATTTTTTCTTCATTTCTTCCACTTAACTTTCATTTTTTTATCCACTCCTCGGTAAGATGAGATAGGATTATTCCTATATCGCCCTAAGCTGGGAAATTAACAAATGAGAAATCCGAAAATCTGGGAACGGGGATTAAGATTAACAAGTTATCAAATTTTTTTTTTCTCTCAAATTTTGGTTCGGGGAACAAACGGAATCTCTTTATCACATGTGAAATCTCGTGGATCTATGTCGAATTGGTAGGTCCATGTATCCATGTATCAATTCCATGTATCCATGTTTCAATCAAATAAATTGCGTTCCGTTCTGATGGGGTCAGATCAATTCAAGTCAATTCCATTAGGATCGGTCTTGAAACACTTCATTTCATTGATATTTATCAAATCCAATATCAATAAACCGATAATTAAGTAAATCAAAATTCTCGTTCCCCTAGGTGACACTCGCCGCTATGAGTCTACTTCATATACTTATAATATATATATAGATAGATATAGATCTATCTTATCCGCCTAGTGACTCCTTCAATAATTGAATCCAATTGCCCTTTTAACTCAGTGGTAGAGTAACGCCATGGTAAGGCGTAAGTCATCGGTTCAAATCCGATAAGGGGCTTTTTGGCCTTTTCATAAATAAAGTAAAGTGGTAATATTCATATTGAAACGGGGAATCAAAATTGTGTTGATTTGTAATAAAAAAAGTAACCAACTGGATAATAATGTAATTCGAAACTTTCGAATTTAATGATAATACGTTATCCTTATAATGAGTTATAATATAGTAATTAGAATAGTAATTCTACTTCTAAAAGAAAGTTGCTAAAAGAAAGTTGAACGCTTGTTTATTATAATTAGTAATGTGAAGTCGTCTCTTCGATCACCAAATTTTTTTCTTTTCCATTATTCCAATCTAATCTATTGTAAAGATTCGAAATCAACAAAAGAAAAAGTAAGTGGACCTAACCCATTGAATCATGACTATATCCACTATTCTGATATTAAAATTTCAAATTCGATAGATATGAAATTCGAACAGTAGATTTTTTTTTATTTGATATTTCTTTGGACTCCGCAAGAATCCGTCGATATTTCCGATTCAATCTGCTTTTTCCTAGGCGTTCCATACTAAGAAAGGGTGATTCCAAGTTCCAAGACAAGAGCTGTTTCCAATATGTTTCTTTTTCTTTGATTACCGAACCGAACACAAGAAGATCAAGTTTGATCTCTATCTAATTTATATCGATATCTGATTTAAATCAGATCGCGGCTTCATGTATCAAATATTTTCATATCAAGGCATACGATCTTTTTGTTCCGACAATGTTAGGATAGTGGGTGTGAGAAAGAAACTTTCATTTACAGTCTCCTATTATTTAATTTAATATTGTATTGAATTTCAAAAATCAAAATTAGAAGAGTACATAAAAATATTGATTTTTCTCAATCTCACGAACAAGATCCAAGAAGAAATAAATAGAGCGAGAGGAGTAGGAGTAGGTCTGGGTATCAACCGGTAAGGAGAGAGGGGATCGCTTCTTCTGAAAAATTCTTTCAAAGAATTAATCGATCTGATTGATGAGTCATAATAAGCAACTCATGGTTCAGTTTCAAACCAGTATTAACAAAAAACAATAGGAAGGAATAAACTAATTGAGTTCATGGATTTACCCAAGTCAGGCTATGGACCAATAAAGGATTTTTATCTTCGAAACCAATTAGAAGGGGCAATGTACGGTACGAGAAATAAGGACTCGGAAGTGCCATAACATAAGGTGTTCGGAAATGGTTGAAGTAGTTGAATAGGAGGACCATTATGACTATAGCCCTTGGTAAATTTACCAAAGAGGAAAAGGATTTATTTGATATTATGGATGACTGGTTACGGAGGGACCGATTCGTTTTTGTAGGTTGGTCTGGCCTATTGCTCTTTCCTTGTGCCTATTTCGCTTTAGGGGGTTGGTTCACAGGCACAACCTTTGTAACTTCATGGTATACCCATGGATTAGCCAGTTCCTATTTGGAAGGCTGCAACTTCTTAACCGCCGCAGTTTCGACTCCTGCTAATAGTTTAGCGCATTCTTTGTTGTTACTATGGGGTCCTGAAGCACAAGGAGATTTTACTCGCTGGTGTCAATTAGGCGGTCTTTGGACTTTTGTTGCTCTCCACGGTGCTTTCGGACTAATAGGTTTCATGTTACGTCAATTTGAACTTGCTCGCTCTGTTCAATTGCGACCTTATAATGCAATAGCATTCTCTGCTCCAATTGCTGTTTTTGTTTCTGTATTCCTGATTTATCCACTAGGTCAGTCTGGTTGGTTCTTTGCGCCTAGTTTTGGTGTAGCGGCGATATTTCGATTCATCCTTTTTTTCCAAGGGTTTCATAATTGGACATTGAACCCCTTTCATATGATGGGAGTTGCCGGTGTATTGGGCGCTGCTCTGCTATGTGCTATTCATGGCGCTCCTCCCCGGGCGTCATGGAACACCCATAACGTGCTGATACCAAGCCAGGATCCACTAACTCATGGAAAGTCAATCGGAACTCATATAGAGATCCAGCAGCGGAGTACGGGGTGTTGTTATACGAGAGCAATGACGAGCAAATCGTCCTTAGGGCCAATAGCCCGCATGCTCGGGTTTCCAGCCAATATACCCAACACCATGGAAGAAATCATAGCACACATACCAACCCTTTCTCTTCGCCACTCCTGGGCATCTC
Organism: Citropsis articulata; assembly: GCA_030449925.1. Taxonomy (NCBI): domain Eukaryota; kingdom Viridiplantae; phylum Streptophyta; class Magnoliopsida; order Sapindales; family Rutaceae; genus Citropsis; species Citropsis articulata. The sequence continues at coordinate 1,318,348 of JASUUH010000080.1, forward strand.
TTCGGGTGAACAGTGTGTCTTCTGACGGCTATCTCAGGTGTTTAGTATCGGCGAAACAGCAATGGTATAAGAAGTATACCACTTTGGTACAACAGGCATAAGACTTTCTAAGGTACCTTAAGTTGTCACGGTCTCCACTAACGGACTATGTGGACTTAAATGGTATCAGAGCCTAACGATTTGTTCGATTGGCTAACAGCGAGTCACGCCGCCCCTCATGAAGAGAGTAGTATGATAGAAGATCTATGATCTGAAGAAAAAGAATAGAAAGATACTTTGATACTCATGTGTTCGAGTTCAAACTCTCAAGCTTTAGAGACTTCGGTCTCCATATCCTCACCTTTATCCCTACCTAGATCTTGTACAAAATATTTATCCAATAAGATAGAAAACCTTGTTGAATATTCCTATGTTCCTAACTCTGTACAAATTTCCGAGTCATCCTTACCTCTTATTAGTCCCTATAAACTCTATCACCGTCCTAATTTTGTAATTAGATCTATCCGGTCTATTGTCACTTCTAGACGTCCTACTCCTAAAGAATATGTACAGTCTTCTAGACTTGATCAGTGTGCTTTGCAAGCAACACAAGTAGAGCAGTATGTAACCCTTGAAATTCCAGATGACCTAATTATCAATTGGAAACGTGAAGGTTATACTCACCTCCACCTCGGGGGAGTACGTATGATCTTAACGCATCATGGCAGAAAAGGCTTGCCGGTCACAACAAGAATGGCTCTCATGGATACTAGATTCAAAGAGTACCAACATGCTGTAATTGGTACTGTTCTTACAACCCTTCATGCAGGCAGTGTACTTCTCACCTTTTACCCAAACTTCAACCTATCCCTAGAGGATCCCAACCTTTTCCAAGACCTTGAAAGTCCAAATCCAGATCCAAGGTACTGAGCAAGTGGTCACCTCAAAAATGGCTACTTTACATCACCAGCTAGTTTATAGACTTCAAAACCATGCTCTTGACCTTCCAACTCCTCACACCTCCACAGATACCCTCATGATCTTAGCCGACAATGAAACCATACCAACCATTGTCCAAATCCCCAAACAAATACAAAAAAACCGAACTTCTCAAGTTGATGCTGTCCGGATGACCTTCCAACTCCCTGAAAGTCAATCTCCCAGAACTTCCTTTTCATACACTGCTATGATATTTGCTGTTCAGACAGCCCAAGAAAAGTTTCCCATTCACAGTTTCACCTCTAATGGCTATCATGTGTACCCTAACAAGGTGCAAGGCCATTTCATATGGGATGTTCCAGGTGCTCACATGTGTGATCCCGGCTGTCCATCCCAGGATGATGAATCTGATGATGAAGACTGGGAATTAGTCTCTAGACGCCGCAGGCGTAAAAAGAAAAGCTCAAAGCGAGGTTCCTGTAAACCTCCACCTGATCCTTCATCAGATGATGAACCAGATTTTACTCCAACTGAGACTACAACTCCTGTTGTCCTATCCTCTCAAGTCTTAATACCTCAAACCTGTAGGCATCAAGTTAACAACCAACTTCTGTCGCAAACCCCTATTCCAACCTGTTTCATGATTGGATCTAGTTCTTACCAAAGTTAGTTCCCTTCCTTGGGAAAACAAACAGATCCATAATCCAGAGTGGTTTCCAAACCATATGTCCGATCCTCTGTTCTCTCCTCTGGACAGTTTGAGGAACCAAAACAGTACGAACAAGTGCTTAACTGGCAAACCTAGAATGCCAGAGCCCAGAATGTAATCCTGAAATCTCTTGACACCAGGATGGAGAACGTTCAAGCACCAGTCCAGACAACTCACAAGAAGGTTGATGCTATTTCAGCAAGGATGGATCAACTATACCACAACCTCCATGACAGGATTGCTAGACTGGACATAGAGCTCCGTACCATGATTGTCTGCAACTATTTGGGTCCAAAGTTCACCCAAAAGAAGCTGAGATCAGACAGCTTAAGGTAGAGCTTGAAAGAATTAATGTTGAGAAACAAGGCCAACAACCGTCCTTGTTTGGTGGTCATACTAAACCTTTACCTGTTCCTACACCATACTTTGACACCTATCAGTCACATTATCATCCTCCTACCCTCAGTCAAAAAACCCAAGAGTTACACCGATTCCTTGGTGTGTCTCCAAACATGTACAAACACTCCTCAAGGCCATACACTCAACCTATGCCTTCAAGGCCATCACCTACAAGACCTGTACCCATGCCTAGACCTCAACCAGCTCCTAGGCCACGACCTTCACCACAACACACACCAACCTTGGCCACACACCAAGAGACAGTTCCTACCCCTTCTCCTTAGCAAATACCTGAATACTTTCAGCAGCCTATCCCTGAACCTATCAAACCATCCAAAGATAAAGAGCCTATGCATCAGCTCTACTCTGGTCTTATAGTTCTAGAAGAAGATGTTAATCTCTCAGATTCAGATTTGAATCCATCTCCTGAGTCTTCTTCTTCAACAGAATCAGTTGTATCTTCTGCAACAGATTCAGAGGAAAATTATGTGGAAATTTCTAATGTTCTTATGGCACAACCATCCACATCTAATGATCCTCCAACTCCTAAGGATTTTCATCCCAGTGAGCCTCTTGATGAAGATGAGCCTGAAGAGATGCGCATGCCTCTAGTTCATGATGCGCCTCCAACACAGTCTAATTCAAGTTACAAACTATCTAATGGGCCATGGTTTACATTTGATGATGTTCCTAAAGTCAAATGGTTCCATAGATTCCAAGAACTTGCTACTTAGCTTAATCTTCAGATGGCAAAACCTGGAGCCGAAAGTTATAATGTTATTAAAGAATTCTGCACAAGATTCTTAGGATCTCTCCGTGATTGGTTCCTAAGTATCGGTGAATCTGAACGACTCAGGTTATATCGAAGCTGTTCCACAAGTCCTAGAGATTGTGTACAATTAGTTTTTGGGAGAACCAAACCTAGCACAAGAATCTGCTAGACGTGAATTCCATCAGATGAAGTGCTGTTCATTAAGGATCAAAGATCTTGATAAGCACTACAAAAGGATGACAGCCTTGTACTACAGGCTGAATGGTTTTAATGACAACTCCCTCAAACATGTCTTTGTTCAGTCTCTTCCCAAAGAGATTTTGCCAGACATTCAGAGACATCTGAACTCCTACCAGATAAACTTGGATGATCTTACTCTTGGTAAGATCTATCAGATTGCTGTCTCTTATTTTGAAAAGCTTTGTGAGTAGAGAAATTTTTTCAAAGATTTTATAGAAAAGAAGGAACCCTTCAAGAGTGCATGCAAAACACCTCATCTTGCAATCAAATGCAAGGATGAAAGAACCTGCACTTGTTCTACCAAGAAAAAGTCTCATTTCCATAAGTTCTCCAAGCCCAAACACTCTTCCAGACACCGTTCTTCAAAGCCTAAACAAACCTACCGGTTTTTCAGGAAGAAAACTATCAACATCTGGCAACAGAAAGATTCCAGGTGTTTCATTTGCAAAAGAAAAGGGCACTTTGCTAGATCTTGCCCTAATCCGGTAATCAGCGGACTTCTTGACAGTGTCAACAATCTCTCTACTCTCTCTGAGGATGATGATATTGAATCCCCGTATTCTGAATAGGATGCTTATGATGAAGAAACAAGTCTTCATGATGGCTGAAGATCAGAATGAGTCCTCTGACTCTGATTCTGATTCTGTTCTCGAAGACGTTGCAATTATCCATCACATCAGGCATGTCAGTCCTATGCAACGATCTCTTCCATCCATAAAAATAAAGTATCCTTCCTTCCAAATATGCCAAGCCTATCTCAGTTATAGAGTTCATTGATACTGGTTTAGAACACAGTATGCTTAACCCGTCCATACTCCCTCCAGAGTTTTGGAAAAGCCATAGTCAGCTCTTTAAAGCTGCTAATGGTGAACATTTTCATACACACCTGCTTACCAAGAAACCCATTGGTATCCAGTTCTTTCTAGATTGTATTCTCTGGATAAATGTCATAGGTTCTTCCTTCTATGATAAGGACCTCTTCATAGGTTTTGATGTTCTATAGCTTATCCACAAATTGAATGTCTCTTCTAAAGGTATCAGGTACAAGCAACAGTTCCTACCTTATACTGACACTTTGGGGATATTCTCAATTTCTGATGTTTCCTCACCCTATGAGTCTTTCAAAACCAAGTTCCTACCGTTTTGTCCTGAAAATCATCGGCAGTTCACCCATCCTTTCCCTTTGTGGAAAAACCCTCAGTTCTTTATTAAGCTTCCCTTCAAGCTTAATGAAGATGTGAACCCTACAAAGGCCACACACCCGGGCATGACGCCCTCAGATCTGAAACTTGCACAAGCTGAATGCCAGCAGCTCATGGCGCGAGGTCTTATTGAGCCCACACATTCTGATTGGGCTTGTCAAAGTTTGATTTGAAATTAGGATTTTGGCAAATTGGTGTTCATCCTGATGATCGACCTAAAACAGGCCTCTGTATTCCCAATGCCCACTATCAGTGGACAATGATGCCCTTTGGCTTGAAAGTGGGACCATCACTTTTTCAAAAGGCTATGGTCAAGATTTTCCAACCTATCCTTGAAAACGCCCTCATCTACATTGATGATATTTTGTTGTTTTCCAAGGATCATGATTCACATCAACGACTCCTTGATCAGTTCCTGTCAATAGTAGAAGCACATGGAGTCATGATATCCGAGAAAAAGTCACAGGTGGGCCAGACTTCCATTGAATTTCTTGGCATGATAATCCAAGATGGTAACTATCATCCTGGACCCCACATTGCACTAGAATTATTGCATTTTCCAGACTCTCACCTAACCTGCAAGCAAATTCAACAATTCCTCGGGATTGTGAACTATCTCCAAGACTTTTTCCCACACATTGTGGTCCACAGCTCGAAGTTGTCAAGGATGCTAAAGAAAAGCGGCCCAGGATGCGAGCGACAACGGTGTCGGCATCTCAAGCGGATGACTCGAACCTCTGGCCCGAGACCTCGATCCAGTGATTGCCATGTTCTCTCTACAGACCATGCCTATAAATCTGAGTTTGTGCACAATCATCAGCGTCCGCACTTACTCTCAGAAGATCAGTTCCTTATTTGGCGCTTCACAATATTCCTCCTTCTCAAAATGAGTCCTAAGAACCAGCAAGCAGATTTCTCATTCCTGAGTCCTATGATCTTCATTTATTGGCTTCCAGAAGGTCTTCAAGAGTTAATTTTTCAGAAGGTTATCGACCACAAACATGGTTCCACAAAACATCTACTAACATGGCGTTTATGGTCTTTAATGGCGCCATTCAAGAATTCAGGCCAACTCAAAATGAGTTATGCCAACAGCCATTTATTCCACATCCTAATCCAGACTAGATGCACCAGCTTTTCTTCAAGCTTCACACTACTTTCCATCATGTAGTTGATGAGCACTCCAGCTGGGAACATTATGTCATTCGTGACATCACCCCTCAGGCTTATTATATTTTCTGGTACTGGTTAAATCTATACCCAGTGGCTTTACTGTTTGATCCCAACTTGATCCATACCAGCCGCAGATACGGTAAAGGGCGATGGTTCGACAGAATGCTCGCTCCTGTTTTTAGGGATCCCTTGACCCTTGAACTTATAACTGGCTATCACATTCGGCATCCTACCATTGTGATAGTAAAGCTCACTGACCTCTGGGGTCGCCATACTGAACCTACTGTTAAACCCATAATCCACCACCATGACTGTGAAAGTTTCCATTCCATGTGGACTAACTGTCTCACAGCTAGAAATGCTCTAGCTGAAGAATATGGAGTTCCACCCTCCTACAACACTCACAGTCATTTATCTCCTGATGCTCAAACAACTCCAGATCTCTACTTCAAAGAGGAAATCAGGAATCATCGTCTCCACTCTGAAGGGGACCAGGCCATAATGCTACAGCAGAGATATGACAATTATCTCATCAGACATGGTAGAAGCTTTGGACAGATTAAACTGATCACTAATGGCCTCAACCAGTTCTTCCATCCGATCAATTACAAATTGACCCTGAATCGGACTCAGACACATCAGTATCTTCTTACGAGACTATTTCACTTTAATAATGGCATTTGTCTTATATGCCACAAAAGTCATAAAGTAGTTTGTATTTATGTTCTAAAAGTCTTTGTCATTATTAATGACTTGACTTTTGTGTTTTTACTTCTTCAAAGCTTGTGGTTAAGTGTCTTTGTCATGTCGTTGTCATATTGATTAGGTGACTTGTCCTAATCAAGTGGTTGTAATAGTGGACCCAAGGCGACCTTCTCCTCCTTGTAAGATCATCATCGAATAATAAAAAACCTTGAGTCTTTGATCATCCCCAATGAGTAACTAAACTCTATTCTTTCTATTCTTCCAATAAGGTTCACAGATCAACTTAATTAGTTCACTTTCTATCTGGCTTGGTGACAAGTATGCTCTACACTCGCCTCTTATAGGATCTTGTGTATCAGAAAATCTATAACGTAATCTGTCATGTCGCCCTGGAAGACAGGTTGCTAGATCCATAGAGGGTTCTCACTGTGTGACACAGTGACGAAACACAAGCTCTTACCTCCAGGTTAGCCCACCGGTTTGGGGCCCGATCTTTAAAAAAAGGGTTGCAGATGTCGAGAGGCACTGCGTAAAAAGACTTTTTTGAGGTACCTTAAGTTGTCACGGTCTTACTTTATTTGAAGATGGTGATGGTGCAAACACATTCCATGCTTGGGGTTGCTTGTTCCAATAAACGTTAGTTACATTTCTTTATGTTATTTGTACCAGTAACCGGTTCATGGATGAGTGTGATGAGAACTATCAAGAGAATGCCATTAAAGCTTCAAGTGACCCTTTGCACATTCATGAAGGCTTACAAGAGCTAGAGCCAAAAAGATGCAAGTTGCTTTAAATGGATTAATTGAGAAAATATGGATTGAAACTGCAATTCAAGATGCAAAAAATAATCAATTGGGCTTGAAGAGAAGTCAAGGCATTGTGGGCATTATTCAAGCTATTGGGCCGCCAAATACACAATTCGGATCAAATGTAGACAGGTCAAATTCGGAATAAAACTGGTATTAATTGAGTTGGAATTAATGTGCAAGCTATATACTATTGGAAAGATAATTAAGTTAGCTTTCCAAAGAATTTTATAGAGTTAGATTTGGAGTTCTCTAAAATGAGTTATGACCAATTCATTATAGCATGTTCAGACTTAGGATTTTCAACGACTCCTTTGTTTTTCAACTTCATTTGTTGTTTTGTTTCAGCTTTGTCAATGTGTAAGGTAAGTCTACCATCAATGATGGTGGGCTAACGTTAAGTTTGTCAATGATAGCATTAATTATGGTAGGCTAGCATTAAGTTTGTCAACGATAGCCTTAATTATGGTGGGTTGGTGAAGATTTTTGAAGCATGCTTTGACAAACTTATACTTGGAGGGTTGTTCCAATGTTTTCATTTGTATTTTTTGGATTTTGGGTCTCTATTGGTCTATTTAAACTCAACAACCTTGCTATGTAAGACAATTAGAGATTAATGTTATTTGAATTTGAAAGAATTATTCTTTCTTTGGTTCTTTTGAGAACTAGTGAACTTATCAAGAATTTGCATTTTTGTGGTGTTCCAAAATTTAGACTTATCACTCACCTTCTCATCTACATCTTGAGTTGACTCATTCAAAGGTAATGGTTCGATAGTTGTATCAAAATGGAGACGAGAAAGATGGTCAGCCATAACATTTTCTGTCCCTTTATTATCTTTGAATTCTAAGTCAAATTCCTGCAAAAGTAACACCCAATAAATTAGTCTAGCTTTTGCATCTTTCTGATGAGAACTATCAAGAGAATACCATTAAAGCTTCAAGTGATCCTTTGCACATTCATGAAGGCCCAATTACAAGAGCTAGAGCCAAAAAGATGCAAGCTGCTTTAAATGGATTAATTGAGAAAATATGGATTGAAACTGCAATTCAAGATGCAAGACATCATGAATTGGGCTTGAAGAGAAGTCAAGGCATTGTGGGCATTATTCAAGCTATTGGGCAGCCAAATACCCAATTCGGATCACATGCAGAAAGGTCAATTTCGGAATAAAACTGGTATTGATTGAGCTGGAATTAATGTGCAAGCTATATACCGTTGGAAAGATAATTAAGTTAGCTTTCCAAAGAATTTTACAGAGTTAGATTTGGAGTTCTCTAGAAGGAGTTATGACCAATTCATTACAGCATGTTCAGACTTGGGATTTTCAACGACTCCTTTGTTTTTCAACTTCATTTGTTGTTTTGTTTCAGCTTTGTCAATGTGTAAGGTAAGTCTACCATCAATGATGGTGGGCTAACGTTAAGTTTATCAATGATAGCATTAATTATGGTAGGCTAGCATTAAGTTTGTCAACGATAGCCTTAATTATGGTGGGTTGGTGAAGATTTTTGAAGCATGCTTTGACAAACTTATACTTGGAGGGTTGTTCCAATGTTTTCATTTGTATTTTTTGGATTTTGGGTCTCTATTGGTCTATTTAAACTCAACAACCTTGCTATGTAAGACAATTAGAGATTAATGTTATTTGAATTTGAAAGAATTATTCTTTCTTTGGTTCTTTTGAGAACTAGTGAACTTATCAAGAATTTGCATTTTTGTGGTGTTCCAAAATTTAGACTTATCACTCACCTTCTCATCTACATCTTGAGTTGACTCATTCAAAGGTAATGGTTCGATAGTTGTATCAAAATGGAGACGAGAAAGATGGTCAGCCATAACATTTTCTGTCCCTTTATTATCTTTGAATTCTAAGTCAAATTCCTGCAAAAGTAACACCCAATAAATTAGTCTAGCTTTTGCATCTTTCTGATGAGAACTATCAAGAGAATACCATTAAAAGTGATCCTTTGCACAGTCATGAAGGCCCAATTACAAGAGCTAGAGCCAAAAAGATGCAAGCTGCTTTAAATGGATTAATTGAGAAAATATGGATTGAAACTGCAATTCAAGATGCAAGACATCATGAATTGGGCTTGAAGAGAAGTCAAGGCATTGTGGGCATTATTCAAGCTATTGGGCAGCCAAATACCCAATTCGGATCACATGCAGAAAGGTCAATTTCGGAATAAAACTGGTATTGATTGAGCTGGAATTAATGTGCAAGCTATATACCGTTGGAAAGATAATTAAGTTAGCTTTCCAAAGAATTTTCTGAAGTTAGATTTGGAGTTCTCTAGAAGGAGTTATGACCAATTCATTACAGCATGTTCAGACTTGGGATTTTCAACGACTCCTTTGTTTTCAACTTCATTTGTTGTTTTGTTTCAAGTTTGTCAATGTGTAGGTAAGTCTACCATCAATGATGGTGGGCTAACATTAAGTTGTCAATGATAGCATTAATTATGGTAGGCTAGCATTAAGTTTGTCAATGATAGCATTAGTTATGGTGGGTTGGTGAAGACTTTTGAAGCATGCTTTGACAAACTTATACTTGGAGGGGTGTTCCAATGTTTTCATTTGTATTTTCGGATTTTGGGTCTCTATTGGTCTATTTAAACTCAGCAACCTTGCTATGTAAGACAATTAGAGATTAATGTTCTTTGGTTCTTTTTGAGAACTAGTGAACTTATCAAGAATTTACATTCTTGTGGCGTTCCAAATCTAGACTTATCACTCACCTTCTCATCTAAGTCTTGAGTGTGGCGTCAATATCATTCTCTATACCTTTGGTTCATGTTTTCTTAAGCATTGGGTCAAGGTTTTGTTTGTCTTAAATCTGTATAGAACTTTCTTGGGAAGTTGAAACTTCAAATTAAGTGTGAGTTTCAAAGTTTCAATGTGGGAATCACATCATTTGGTATCAGAGCTAGTTTCTAATCAGGTTTGAATGTCTTATTTGTTTTGATTAAAAAAAAAAATAAAAAAAAACTTACAAAAAAAAAAAAAAAAAAAAAAGATTACAAAAGGATTCAAGTATTCCTACTTTCATCAAATTGAACTTTAGTTATTCATTGTCCTTGACATTGTTTACACACAATATCAATTGTGTTCCTTTGCTTGCTTGCTTTCCTTTCTTCAATTTCCTTTTTGTTCTTTGTGTCCTCTTAATTTCTTTTCTTTGTTAGTGTGCTGGATTATCATATTTGGTGTGCTACTTGTTTGTTTTTCTTGATTTTGTTTATTTAGTTCAATAAAGAACTGAAAGAGAGAATTAAGTGTGGTGAAAGGCAAAGTTTGTGAGATCATTAGAGGGAAAAAGCCAATTTGTGTGTTAAACACGAGAGTTAAGTGAATCAAATTGAGTGAAACACGTGAGGGAGTGTTGTGAGGTCTTTTTGCTAACATTCTTTTCAGATCACAAAATATGTCAAAAGAACAAGAAGCTATAGACCAATCAATCATGCTCAAAGCCATGCAGCAACAATTTGAGCGCATGAACCTGATGTTTTTAGCGATCTGTGACCAATTGGAAAGGCAAGACACTGCCATAGCCAATCTACAAAGGGGGCAACAACCAATAGCTCCTAATGTAAGAGATCATCAAGGGCGTGCTGCCATGGGAGATCAAGATGGTGATGACCTAAGTAATTTTGATGACCAGGCCACCGTTGACATGCGTGGAAGAGATGATAGAAGGGCAAGACGTATAGATCGTGATTTGGGGAGTATCAAACTGAAAATTCCTTCTTTTCAAGGTAAAAATGATCCGGAAGCTTATTTGGAGTGGGAAAAAAAGGTGGAGCTAGTATTTGATTGCCATAACTACTCTGAGGAGAAAAAGGTAAAACTAGCTGCTGTTGAATTTACTGATTATGCTATTATTTGGTGGGATCAACTTGTTTTGAGTAGGAGAAGAAACCGTGAAAGGCCTATAAACACTTGGGAGGAGATGAAGGCCATCATGAGGAGGAGATTTGTTCCTAGTCATTATTATAGGGAGCTGCACCAAAGGCTTCATAGTATTATTATAGTCTCCAGAAGTGTGGAAGACTACCACAAGGAGATGGAAATAATCATGATTCGAGCCAACATTGAAGAAGAGCGAGAGGCCACTATGGCCAGATTTTTACATGGTTTAAATCAAGATATTGCTAATGTGGTTGACTTGCAGCATTATGTTGAATTGGAAGACATGGTTCACATGGCCATGAAAGTGGAACGACAACTGAAAAAGAAAGGTTCCACTAGAACCAATTTGGGTTCATCTTTCTCATGGAAGTCAAAATGGAGCAAAAGGCGAACAGGCTGTTTCAAAGCCTAAGATTGAGCCATTCAAGGATCATAAAGAGGAGGCAACCAAAGCAAAGGTAAATCTGATTTCCAACACTCTAGAAATAGAGATATTAAGTGTTTTAAATGTTTGGGGACAGGTAATATTGCATCTCAATGCCCAAATAGAGCAATGATCTTGAGGATGATGGTGATGTTGAAACCGAGTGAATCAGATGATGATCCTATGCCACCTTTGGAGGATGCTAATGATGGTGTAGAGTATCCGTTGATGGTAAATTGATGGTTGCTAGGCGTGCTCTCAACATGCAAGTAAAGAGGATGCGGAGGTACAACGTGATAACATATTTCATACTAGATGCCACATCAAAGATAAGGTATGTAGTATGATAATTGATAAGCGGAAGTTGTACTAATGTAGCTAACACTAGTTTAGTTGAAAACTGAATTTGAAAACCTTGAAACATCCTAGGCCAGATAAGTTACAATGGCTGAATGATTGTGGGGAGGTTAAAGTAAATAAACAAGTGCTGGTTTCATTCTCTATTGGGAGGTATAAGGATGAGGTTTTATGTGATGTAGTACCCATGCATGCTGGACACATTCTTTTAGGCGACCTTGGCAATATGATAGGCGAGTGACACATGATGGTTATTTAAATAGATATTCTTTTGTAATGAATATAAAGGCAAATCACTCTTGTACCCTTAACACCTAGGCAAGTGTATGAGGATCAAATGACAATACAAAAGAGAGTGATACAAAAAGAAAATGAGAGCACAAAGAAAGAGATTGAGAGAAAAGCAAGTGAAAAGATAGAAAAAATATTGTTGAGAAAGAGAGGAACAAGTGAACTTGTTTGCAAAAGATCGCGAGGTTAAGAGGGCTTTCTTTTCAAAACAGCCTATCATTGTACTTTTGTGCAAAGAGGCTTGTTTACATACTAATGAGCTTAACTCCTTTTTGCCTAGTGTTATTGTGACTCTTTTGCAGGACTTTGATGATGTATTTCCAAATGAAGTCCCTAATGGTTTGCCACCTATTAGAATTGAGCATCAAATAGACTTAGTCCTGGAGCTACCATCCCTAATAGACCCGCTTAGAGAAGTAACCCCGAGGAGACAAAGGAGCTTGAGGCAGGTTGAAGAACTCTTGGCAAAGGGATATGTGAGGGAGAGCATGAGTCCATGTGCGGTACCAGTTCTACTAGTGCCCAAAAAGGATGGAACATGGCGGATGTGTGTTGATTGTCGTGCAATTAATAAGATCATTGTAAAGTATCGACATCCTATTCCTAGACTTGATGACATGCTTGATGAATTGCATGGTTCTTGTGTGTTTAGCAAAATAGATCTTAAAAGTGGATATCATCAAATTAGGATTAGAGAGGGAGATGAGTGGAAAACCGCTTTTAAAACAAAATATGGTTTATATGAGTGGTTTGTGATGCCATTTGGGTTATCTAATGCACCCAGCACTTTTATGAGGTTAATGAACCATGTTTTGCGTGCTTTTATTGGTAAGTTTGTTGTTGTCTACTTTGATGATATTTTGATCTATAGCAAAAGTCTAGAAGAACACATTGAGCATTTGCAAAGTGTATTGATTGTTTTAAGGAAGGAAAAGTTGTATGCTAATTTGAAGAAGTGTGCTTTTTGTACAAATCAGATTGTTTTTCTTGGTTATGTTGTAAGTGCTAAAGGAATTGAGGTTGATGAAGAGAAGGTAAAGGCTATTAAAGAATGGCCTACACCTAAAAGCGTAAGTGAGGTAAGAAGTTTTCATGGTTTGGCTAGTTTTTATAGAAGATTTGTGAAAGATTTTAGCACCCTTGCTGCACCTTTAACTGAAATTGTTAAGAAACATGTGGGATTTAAGTGGGGTAGTGAACAAGAAACGGCATTTAATCTAATCAAGGAGAAATTGGTTTCTGCACCACTACTTGCTTTACCCGATTTTGCTAAAACTTTTGAAATTGAGTGTGATGCTTCAGGTATAGGTATTGGAGCTGTTTTGATGCAAGAGGGGCATCCAATTGCCTATTTTAGTGCGAAATTGAGTGGAGCAGCCCTAGGAGATGTATGCATTGGTGAGAGCATTGGAAACTTGGCAACATTATCTTCTACCTAAAGAGTTTGTCATACACACTGATCATGAGTCCTTGAAGCATTTGAAAGGGCAAGGTAAGTTGCATAAGAGACATGCCAAATGGGTTGAATTTATTGAGCCATTTCCTTATGTGATCAAATACAAACAAGGTAAGGAGAATGTGGTGGCTGATGCATTATCGAGAAGGTATGCACTTATCTCTACATTAAATGCAAAGTTGTTAGGATTTGAGTACATTAAAGAATTATATGTTAATGATCCTGATTTTGCTAATGTGTTTAATGCTTGTGAGAAAGTTGCATTTGGAAAGTTCTATAGGCATGATGGGTTCTTATTTAAAGAGAATAAATTGTGTGTACATCATAGTTCTTTGCGTGAATTGCTTGTGCGTGAAGCTCATGGGGAGGTTTAATGGGACATTTGCATTGCAAAGACTTTAGATGTTTTAAAGAACACTTCTTTTGGCCACATATGAGCGTGATGTTGAAAGAATATGTGAAGTGTATCACTTGTAAACATGCTAAGTCTAGAGATTTAACCCATGGATTGTATAACCCTTTACCCATACCTCGCGAACCTTGGGTTGATATTTCTATGGACTTTGTTTTGGTTTTACCTAGTTCAAAAAGGGGAAAGGATGCTGTTTTTGTTATTGTTGATAGGTTTTCAAAGATGGCACATTTCATTCCATGTCACAAAACTGATGATGCAACAAACATAGCTAATTTGTTTTTAAAGGAAATAGTTAGATTGCATGGAGTACCAAGGAGCATAGTTTCAGATCGAGATGCTAAGTTCTTGAGCCACTTTTGGAAAACTTTGTGGGGTAAGTTGGGTACTAAACTTTTGTTTTCTACTACTAGTCATACACAAACTAAACTGAGGTTGAAAATATAATTTTGTCAAATATGTTGTGAGCCATTATTCAAAAGAATTTGAAAACTTGGGAAGAATGTTTACCACATGTTGAATTTGCTTACAATAGAACTGTCCATTCAGCTACTAAATTTTCACCATTTGAGATTGTATATGGTTTTAATCCATTAACTCTGGATTTATTGCCGTTACCTATTGATGAGCATGCTAGTTTGGATGGTAAAAAGAAAGCTGAATTTGTTAAGCAATTGCATAGAAAAGAGGACTAACAATATGCTGCTCAAGCCAACAAAGGACGTAAGCAAGTGGTTTTTCAGCCTGAAGATTGGGTTTGGGTGCATATGAGAAAGGAGAGATTCCCAGCACAAAGGCATTCAAAGTTACTTCCAAGGGGAGATGGTCCATTTCAAGTGGTTGCAGGAATCAATGACAATGCCTACAAATTGGACCTTCCCGTGAGTATAATGTGAGTGCTACTTTTAATGTTTCTGATCTTTCTCCTTTTGATGTAGGTGAAGATTCGAGGACGAATCCTTTTGAGGAGAGGGGGAATGATGAGAACTATCAAGAGAATACCATTAAAGCTTCAAGTGATCCTTTGCACATTCATGAAGACCCAATTACAAGAGCTAGAGCCAAAAGATGCAAGCGCTTTAAATGGATTAATTGAGAAAATATGGATTGAAACTGCAATTCAAGATGCAAGACATCATGAATTGGGCTTGAAGAGAAGTCAAGGCATTGTGGGCATTATTCAAGCTATTGGGCAGCCAAATACACAATTCGGATCACATGCAGAAAGGTCAATTTCGGAATAAAACTGGTATTGATTGAGCTGGAATTAATGTGCAAGCTATATACCGTTGGAAAGATAATTAAGTTAGCTTTCCAAGGAATTTTACAGAGTTAGATTTGGAGTTCTCTAGAAGGAGTTATGACCAATTCATTACAGCATGTTCAGACTTGGGATTTTCAACGACTCCTTTGTTTTTCAACTTCATTTGTTGTTTTGTTTCAAGTTTGTCCTACCATCAATGATGGTGGGCTAACATTAAGTTTGTCAATGATAGCATTAATTATGGTAGGCTAGCATTAAGTTTGTCAATGATAGCATTAGTTATGGTGGGTTGGTGAAGACTTTTGAAGCATGCTTTGACAAACTTATACTTGAGGTGTTCCAATGTTTTCACTTGTATTTTCGGATTTTGGGTCTCTATTGGTCTATTTAAACTCAGCAACCTTGCTATGTAAGACAATTAGAGATTAATGTTATTTGAATTTGAAAGAATTATTCTTTCTTTGGTTCTTTTTGAGAACTAGTGAACTTATCAAGAATTTACATTCTTGTGGCGTTCCAAATCTAGACTTATCACTCACCTTCTCATCTAAGTCTTGAGTGTGGCGTCAATATCATTCTCTATACCTTTGGTTCATGTTTTCTTAAGCATTGGGTCAAGGTTTTGTTTGTCTTAAATCTGTATAGAACTTTCTTGGGAAGTTGAAACTTCAAATTAAGTGTGAGTTTCAAAGTTTCAATGTGGGAATCACATCACTTTCTTTGTGAGAAGATATTTAAGAGTAGTATGATCTGTGAATACAATTATTTTACAACCAATGAGATAAGATCGAAATTTCTCTAGTGCAAACACTACTGCTAGCATTTCTTTTTCAGTAGTTGAATAATTCAACTGTGCATCATTCAATGTCATACTAGCATAGTAAATCACATGGGGAATTCGATCAACTCTTTGTCCTAATACTGCTCCTACTGAATAATCAGATGCATCACACATACGCTCTCATGATAAGTTTCAATTTGGGGACTAAATGATGGGTGATGATGTCAAAAGCTGTTTTAACAAGCAGATTGCATGAGGGTCTAGAAACTTTACTAAAATCTTTAATGAAACGTCTATAAAAACTAGCATGCCCAAGGACAGGTCTTACTTCTCTAACTGTTTTAGGTGGAGGAAGATTGGAAATGAGATCCACCTTGACTTTATCAACCTCAATACCTTTACTCGAAATGATGTGACCGAGAACAATACATTATTTACCATAAAATGACATTTCTCCCAATTTAAGACTAAATTGTTCTCGATACATCTATATAGAACTAGTGTTAGATGATGTAAACATTGATCAAATGAATCACTAAAAGCAGAAAAATCATCCATAAAGACCTCAAGAAATTGTTCAACCATATCGGAAAAAATGCTCAACATGCATCCTTGAAATGTAACAGGTGTATTACATAATCCAAATGGCATTCTCCTATATGCAAAAGTACCAAAAGGACAACTGAAGGTGGTCTTCTCTTGATCTTTTGGTGCTATGGGAATCTGATTGTATCCTGAGTAGCCATCTAGAAAGCAATAAAATTCATGTTCTACTAATCTATCAAGCATTTGATTAATAAATGGTAAAGGAAAATAGTCTTTATGTGTGATAGAATTCAACTTTCTATAATCAATGCATACACGCCATCCTGTAGGCACTCTAGTGGGTACTAATTCATTATCAGCATTGGTAACTACTGTGACTCCTGACTTTTTAGGGACAACTTGCACGGGACTGACCCATGAACTATCAGAAATGGAGAAAATGATACCTGCATCTAATAGCTTAAGGACTTAAGTTCTAACAACCTCTTTCATGTTAGGATTTAACCGACGTTGCATTTCTCTAGTAGGTCTCGCATTTTCATCAAGGTGAATGTAATGCATACAGTCTACTGGGTTTATACCTTTTATGTCTGCTATGGTCTATCCTAACGCTCCTTTGTGCTCTTTTAAAATTTCCAACAACTTACCTTTTTGTTCGTCATTAAGGGAGGAAGAAATGATTACTGGCAGAGTGTTTTCTTCTTCAAAAAATGCATTTTCCAAAGTGTTGGGTAATGGCTTGAGGTCGAGTTTTGGTGGTGATTCTGATGATGGGCTCAGTTTCTTTTCTGATGGCACTAGTTGTTCAAGTCTTGACTTCCATTTATTTGTGTCCACGGATGGTGCTGAGTCAAGTAGGGCATTGACTTCATAAACTGATCTGTCAATATCAAAATCCAAACCAAAGTGAGTTAAACATGTTTGTAAAGGGTCATCACTAAGGTTTGAAAGAAAATTATTATCAATTAATGTTTCAATTAAATCCACATCAACAATTCCATCATCTGCATTGTGAGGTTGTTTGGCAATATTGAAGATGTTGAGCTCCATGGTCATATTGCCAAATGACAATTGCATATTTCCAGTCCTGCATTGAATGTGAGCATCGGTAGTTACCCAAAAAGATCGGCCCAAAATAATGGGAATGTGCTTCTTCGAATCCAATTACAATGAAATCAACAGGAAAATAAAACTTGTCTACCTGAATAAGGACGTCCAACACAATACCACGAGGTATTTTCGTTGACCGATCTGCAAGCTATAACACCACTGGAGTTGGGTGTAATTCACCCAGTCCAAGTTTCACAAATACAGAATACGTCAACAGATTTACACTAGCTCCTAAATCCAACAAAGCATTCTCAATTGTGTGGTTCCCTATACTACATGAGATAGTGGGGACCCTGAGTCTTTGTATTTTAGAGGCATCTTATGTTTAAGTATAGAACTAACATTTTCTATTAAAAAGGCCTTTTTTTGAACATGAATATTTCTCTTTTTAGTGCAAAGGTCTTTAAGAAACTTGGCATACGATGGCACTTGTTTTATAGCATCAAGTAAAGGGATGTTAACACTTACCTATTTGAAGATTTCAAAAATCTCACCTGAGGATTTTCCTTTCTTCCCTTTAGCTAACCTCTAAGGAAATGAAACTTTAGGAACGTACTCTCGTGAGTTGGTTTCCTCTTTCTCCTCTGATGATGAGTCTTCAACATTCACAGGTACAATATGAGTTGATTTTGTCACTGGCATCTCCACTTTATTGTCGACTTCTTTCCCTTTTCGTAAGGTCATGATGGCTTTGACCTCTCCATGTTGCTGTGGTGAACTGGTACTTGCTTCGTGCACTGCTTTAGGGTTAGGCACTGGTTGACTTGGAAATTTGCCTTTCTCAATGGTCATTGCCAAGGTTTGAACTAAAAAAGCAAGTTGTCCCACCATTTTTTGAGGTTTGAAACTAATTGGGCTTGTGAGTTGAAGCCCACTCTCATCTCATTTCACAGTTCTGCTGATCGATTGTAGAATTAATAAGATTTGTGAAATTCTGGAATGTATTCTCCCATGGTTTGGGTTGAGAGTGGCTTGGGTTTTGATTGTATGGTCTAAATGGTGGCTGAGAGGCTTGAGAAATTTGAGGAATTGGAGGAGTTGGTGGAGGTGGAGCTGTTGGTCCATTTTGTTGGAATCCTTGAAACCATGAAAAATTAGGGTGGTCTCTCCATCCAGGGTTGTATGTGTTAGAGTATGGGTTGTAATTTGATGGTTTTCTTATGACACCTATGGCGTTGGTTTGATCTGAATATGAGTCATGGTCATGTGGCTCTGTTGATTGGGCAGTCGTCAATGATGGTATTTGTTGGGAAAGACCTTCAACCATTTTTTTGACTTCTTTAATTCCCGAGCTTGACTCGCCAACATGAACCTCATATACTCCCTTAATCCTCCTGGTATTTCTGAGTGATCGACTCCGTTGTTGAGAATTATCTGATTGGCGCTGGAAGAAATCCCAAATCTCTGATGCGCTCTTTGACATTAGCTCTCCTCCACTGGGCAATAATCCCTCCAAAACGTATTGGCATTGGTGCCATTTCTCGTACCCATGATGTGGACACTTCAAGAGTAGCCCATTAAATAGCTCCCATGTCTCAAAAACCTGCTCGTCGTCTCTCTGAGTAAACTTTGAAATTTTCCTGTGAATAGCATTGGTTTTATAAACTGGGAAATATTTATTCAAAAATTTTGTTACCATTTGTTCCCATGATGAAATGCTGTTAGCAGGTAATGTATTAAGCCATGAACGAGCTCTATCCTTTAAAGAAAATGGGAATAATCTGAGTTTAACATCATCATCTGAAAAATTCTCGTATCTAAAAGTTTGACAAATAGCATGAAAATCGTTCAGGTGATTATATGGATCCTCATTTTCTAGGCCATAGAATGTTGGGAAACAATTTGGCACACAAGGTTTTTATTCAAAACTCTTAGCAGCTACATTTGGGTACCTTATGCATGATGTGTTCAAATTAGCTAAGGGACTAAAATAGTCCTTAAATGGCCTCTCCTGTGGTTCTGATTGATTTTGCAAATCCATTTCAATTTTCTTTTTAAATGCAACGTGTTTGTGTGTGCGAAGTATTTTTTTTCCAATTCAACGTCTAAAGGCTCAAGATTAGGTGATAATGACCTTCGACCATGCATGCAAAGAAAAAAAAATAAATAAATGAAAACAAAACAAATAAAAATAACGAAAAGGGGGAAATTACGATACTGACCTTGTCACGTTGTTAGGACTTTACTATGAAAACACACTCAATTGCTATAAGAAAAAGAAATTACGTGAAACAAATATTAACTAAAATTAAACAAGATAAACAAAAAAAAATTACAAAGAAAAATAACATGAAAATTAAATTACACAAATTTAAAGAAGAAAAAGAAATGAAATTCTAATCTTAAAATATAGATTCACTTTTTTTTTAATTGAGAAAAATAAAATAACAAGAAAATAACTAAAATAAATAAATTTAAAAAAAAAATTAATTCTATGAATTAAAATACTTACCTCCCCGGCAACGGCGCCAAAAACTTATTGTGCAAATTTTATTGAACTCGCAAGCGCACGAATCTATTGTAGAATAGATTAACGGTGACGAGTGTCGATCCCATGAGGAGGTTGATTTTAATTATGCGCAGAATTAAAAAGCTATTGAAATTACAATGGTAGGAATGAATTGAAATGAAATCTATTGAAATGACGTGCTTGGGTATCTGGATCTGCATCAATATGCTCCATGTGCTAAATATTCCTTATTAATGCAATTAAATCATGTGGGGGGATTCCACACCCCATGAACCACACTCAAATAAATATGGTGCTAAGGGCTTATTGTGCCAAATAATAATAACCTTGTACTAGACAAGATTATTACTATTTATCGACAAAAAGTCAAAACAACCACAAATATTAGAGGGGAAGAGAAAATAAATTTACCAAATTAAGTCTATGGAACATGTTGAGACTTCACCTTCAACCCAAGCTTGAAAGAAAATTAGCCACTCATTTTTGAATTAGGGGTAAAATGAGAATTTATTAAAATACATAGAAAATACAAGAAGGAGAAAGAATTACAGAAAACTAAGCTCAAAAATAGATTAAGGGGTATCAAATTAGGGGGGAAGAGCCCTCTTTTTATAAATACATTGAGTGAATCATAGTCATCGGATTAAAAACAATTCAGGCTGATGTTATGCGTCATATCACATCGCGTTATCGACATGGTTTGCACCGTTTGATAGTAATGCGATTTGAATAGTCCTTGAATAGTGGTTTGAATAGTAAATAATCCCATGTGCATGTACCATATGATTTTGGTCCTTCAAATGCCCTCATCCATCAATAGTACATAAGAATTTTAGTCCAATAGGATCGTGACACATCAGCGGTCAACGCCACATCATCAGTCAACACCATATAAGCAACCAAATGCCACATATTTCTCCAATCAAGTGCTGCCACGTCATCGGTCGATACCACATCATCGGTCAATGCGACGTCATCGGTCAATGCCATGTCATCGGACTGTATATGTGAACAGTGACATTTTTCCTTTTATGCTTCTCCTAAGGTTTTTAACCATCCTGAGTTCAAAAGTGATGTCCGTTTTGCTGTCTGATCACTCGTTCATTGTGAAACAATCATGATGCCCCTAAAATACATAAAATACTTAATTATAACAAAACACACATAATTAAATCACAAGAGAAATAAATACATAAAAATAGAGATGTTAGTGAGACTTAAAATATACAATGACGATTTTCTCCTTTATAAATATACACTTTCTAACACTTAACAAAAATCTCGTCTCTGTCCATACCTTTGTCTCAGAATATCAGTTATTGAAAACTGAAGTAACCGACTTGATTGTCACGGAGTACCGTTATCCGCCACTTAACTAGGGTGACGAATTTAATCACACAAAGCAAACTAAAATCATCCTCTTATTGAATTTACCTTATGCTCTAATTGGGTGTTGTAATACTTCTCTCAATTGTCTGAGTTGGCTATCTAAATCCTCAATATGAGAGACTAATGTTGGTGGTTGCATGGCCCAAATGCGATGTGTTTTACAATATCGTATATGCTTTCTGAGATGAGATTGGATACGTTGAAGTTATCTAAGAATGGTCAAGAGGATCTATCTCATGATTAAAAATTATAAGAGAAAACTCAATGGTTAAACAAACACATTTATGCAAAAATAATTTCAATCAACAAAAGAATAATAAAAAGAAAAAAATCAAATCAAATCACGAAAAGAGAAAGAATCTCAATTCAAACTTGGTGGGTAACTCAAATTTATTTCTTTATCCTCTTCATGTGGTTGGTACTCTAGATATGGCTTTAATCTTTGACCATTAATTTTAAAAGTGGCACCGTTCTTTGGATCCTTAATTTCAATTGACCCATGTGGAAAAACAGTGTGAACAATAAAGAGGCCAGACCATCAAGAATGTAACTTACCTAGGAATAGGTGCAAGCGAGAATTGGATAA
The DNA here is from genome assembly GCA_030449925.1 of Citropsis articulata. NCBI lineage: Eukaryota > Viridiplantae > Streptophyta > Magnoliopsida > Sapindales > Rutaceae > Citropsis > Citropsis articulata. The sequence continues at coordinate 1,340,270 of JASUUH010000080.1, forward strand.
AAGCACTTTCTAACCAGAGGTGAAAGATTTTCTCATAATTTACTTGTCGTGAAAGACTTTCATTCGCTGCTTATAAATCTTGGTATTTTCGTACGCGTCATTTCGAATTTCTTAAAGTTCTGCCAGCTGTAGTCTTCTTTCTGAGCTAGCTTACTGCATGTCAAAGTTGAATTTCTTGATGGCCCAGTACGCACGATGCTTGAGTTCCACAGGTAGGTAGCAAACTTTTCCATACACTAGCTTGTAGGGTGACATTCCAATCAGAGTCTTGAAAGCCGTTCTATATGCCCATAATGCATCATCGAGTCTCAGTGACCAATCTTTTTTGTCTGGCCTCACCGTCTTTTCTAATATGTGCTTTATTTCTTGATTGAAGATCTCAACTTTGCCGCTGGTTTGCGGATAACACCCCATACCAATATGTATTGATGGCGAAAGGAAGGGGGAAAGGGTCCCATGAAATCGATACCCCATACATCAAAAATTTCAACCACTAAAATTGGGTTTAGTGGCATCATTTTTCTTTGTGTAATGATCCCCATTCGTTGACACCTATCACATGAAGAACAAGAGGTGTAAGCATCTCGAAATATAGTTGGCCAATAAAAACCACATTGTAAAACTTTAGTAGCTGTTTTTTTAGAGCTGAAATGGCCTCTACAAGTTATTCATGGCAGAACGAAAGGATGTTTTGAAATTCATTCTCTAGGACATATCGTCTAACAATTTGATCTGCACAATACTTGAATGAACGGGTGCCTAAAGAAATTCTTGATTTCCATGAAAAAAATGGCCTTGTCTGATCACTACTCGGAAGTTGACTGTAACAAGATAATTAACAAGATCTTCACACTCATCGTTGTTCATCCTGGAAATGACTTAATCAAGGTAATGGTTCCATAATTGTCAAAATGGAGCGAGAGAGATGATCATACAATATTTTCTCCTCTCTTTGAATTCTAAATCAAATTCCTACAAAAGTAACACCCAACGAATTAGTCTAGCTTATGTATCTTTTTTTGTGAGGAGATATTTAAGAGCAGCATGATTTGTGAATATAATTATTTTACAACCAATGAGATAAGATCAAAATTTTTCTAATGTCAAGTCAACTGTGCATCGTTCAATGTCATACTAGCATAGTAAATAACATTGGGAATTCGATCAACTCTTTGTCCTAATACCCCTCCTACTGTATAATCAGATGCATCACACATAAGCTCAAATGGTAAGTTCCAATTTAGGGGCTGAATGATGGGTGATGATGTCAACAATTGCTTTAGTTTTTCAAATGCCATAAGACATGAATAATCAAAGACAAAAGGTACATCCTTATAGGGTCTAGAAACTTTACTAAAATCTTTAATGGCGCCATAAAACCAGATGCCGGAAGATATCACTTCTATTGTTTGACATAAAGATTGAAATGAGATCTTCTGGCTATCAACCTCAATACCTTTGCTGAAATGATATAGAGAACAATACCTTGTTTTACTATAAAATGACATTCTGATTCAATACTAAATTCTTCGATACATCTCTCAACTAGTGGATGACATAAACATTGATCAAATTTATCACCAAAAATGAAAAATCATCCAAGACCTCAAGAATCGTATATTAGAAAAATATCAAGTAGTTGAACATAGCGTTACATAATCCAAATGGCATTCTTTTATATGCAAAAGTGCCAAAAGGGCAAGTGAAGGTTTCTTCTAATCTTTTGTACTATGAAATCTAATTGTATCTTGGTAGCCATCTAAAGCAATAAAATTGACGTCTTTCTATCAAGCATTTGATCGATAAATGGTAAAAGAAAATGGTTGTTACGTGTGACAGAATTTAAATTTCTATAATCAATGCAGAATTTAAATTTCTATTGATAATGGAACACCCATAACATACTGATACCAAAGATCCTAACTGAAAGTCATTGGACAAGATCCGGCTACTGGGCATTGTTATACGAGCAATGACAAATAAATCCTTAGCATAGCCATGCTCATTAATATACCCAACGGAGGAAATCATAGAAACATACCAATTTTTCTTAGCCACTCGCATCTCTTCTGACAGTGTCTTGACTCTCGGTGTTTAGTATAGCGAACATGGTATAAGTATACCACTACATAAGACTTTCTCCGCGAGATCCTGAGATGTAGAGCACTTGTCACAAGCCATAGAAATGAAGTATTCAAGTCGATCTGTGATCCTTATTGGAAGAATAGAAAGAAGAAGATATTTAGCCACTCATATTTGGAAATGATTCTCGATTAAGTTCTATTGAGTTGTGAAGTTTTGATACCAATCTCAGTTGGTATCAGAGCCTAACGATTTGTTCGATTGGCTTACAGCGAGTTACCTGCCCCTCTTGAAGAGAGTGGTATATGATAGAAGATTTGTGATCTGAAGAAGAAGAATAGAAAGATACTTTTACACTCATGGAATCGAGTTCAAACTCTCAAGCTTTAGAGACCGGAGTCTCCATGGTCTCCATATCCTCACCTTTATCCTTACCAAGGTCTTGTACAAAACACCTATCCAATAAAATAGAAAACCTTGTTCCTATGTTCGGACTGCAGACAAATTTCGAGTCTTCCCACCTCTTATTAGTCCTTACCACTCTAATCTTGCAGAATTAGATCTATCCGTTCTCTTATTACTACTAGGCGTCCTTCTCCCAAGAGTATATACGGTCTTCCAAACTTGACGATGTGCTTTGCAAGCAACTCAGCGAGCGTATGTAACCTTGAAATTCGGAAGAGTTAATCACCTGGAAGCGTGAAGGTTATACTCACCTCCACCTCGAGATGCGTATGATCTTAACGCTTCATGGTCGTAAAGGCTTCTTGTCACGGCGAGAATGGCTCTTATGGATACTAGATTCAGTACCAACATGTTGTCATTGGCTTGACCAACCACATGTGCAGGCGTGTACCTTTTACCCGAACTTCAACCTATCCTTGAAGATCCGAACCTTTCAAAACCTTGAAGTCCAAATCAGATCAAGGTCTTTGAGCAAGTGGTCCCCTCAAAAATGGCTACTTCACATCACCAGCTGGTTTACAGACTTCAAAACCATGCTCTTGATCTTCCAACTCCTCACACCTCCACAGATACCCTTATGATCTTAGCCGACAATGAAACCATACCAACCATTGTCCAAATCCCAAAACAGATCCAAAAGCGAACTTCTCAAGTTGATGCCGTTGGAATGGCTCTATGAGAAATTCCATCAATTGACCAATCCGGACTTGACGATTTGAAAAAGGCCGGGCAGTGCTGTCGGATGACCAACCAGTCAACCTCCCGAACTTCCTTTTCATACCTGCTATGATGCTCTGCATTGACTCAGAAAAACTTCCCATCCATAGTTTCACTCTGTGGCTATCCTGTGCCACAGCAGGTGCAAGGCCATTTCATATGGGATGTTCGGTGCTCACATGTGTGATCCCGGCATCCATGCCGGGATGATGATGATTCGATGACGGCGACTACAAGTCGTCCGCAAGCGGGAGTAAAGAAGATTACAAGGCGAGGTTGCACCTCCACGATCCTTCACGGATGATGAACCGATTTTACTCGGTGAGACCACAACCGTTGTCTGTCCTCTCAAGTCTCAATACCTCAAACCTATGGCGCAAGTCAACAACCAACCGTCAAACCTCATTCCAACTGTTATATGATTGGATCTAGTTCTTACCAAAGTCGGTTCCTTCCTTGGGAAAACAAAGCGGATCCACAATCAAAGTGGTTTCCAAACCATATCCGATCCTGTTCTCTCCTGCGGGCGGTTTGAGGAACCAAAGCGATGAAAGTGTGGCAGCAAACCCGAATGCGAGCCAGAATGTAATCCACGGAATCTCTTGACACCGGATGGAAAATGTCCAAGCACAAGTCCGACTCACAAGAAGGTTGATGCCATTTCGCGAATGGATCGTTATACCACTTCATGTGGTGCTAAAGGACATAGAGCTCCGTGATGATTGGCGCAATTATTTGGGTCCAAATTCACCCAAAAAGGCGAGATCGACGACAGGCGAGCTTGAAAGAATTGAAGGCGAGAAACAAGGTCAACAACCGTCCTTGTTTGGTGGTCAAACTAAACCTTTACTGTTCACCACGTACTTTGACACCTATCAGCCATATTATCAACAGCCTCCTCCTCTCAGTCAAAAGACCCAATAGTTACGACAATTCCTTGGTGTTTCTCCAAACATGTACAAACACTCCTCAAGGCCGTATGTTCAACCTACGCCTTCAAGGCCCTCTCCTACGAGGCCTGTACCCATGCCTAGACCTCAACCAGTTCCTAGGCAACGACCTCCACCACCACAAACACCAACCTATCTTTGCAGTTCACACACCTATCTTGAGCAGTTTTACTCCTTCTCCTCAAAACGATTACTTTCAGCAGCCTATCCCTGAACCTATCAGACCACCCAAAGATAAAGAGCCCATGCATCAGCTCTACTCTGGTCTTATAGTTCCAGAAGAAGATGTTGATCCCTCAGATTCAGATTTGAATCCATCTTTTGAGTCTTCTTCTCCAACAGAATCAGTTGTATCTTCTGCAACAGATTCCGAGGAAAATTATGTGGAAGTTTCTAATGTTTATATGGCACAACCATCCACATCCAATGATCCTCCAATTCCTGAGGATTTTCATCCCAGTGAACCCCTTGATGAAGATGAGCCTGAAGAGATGCGCATGCCGCCAGTTCATGATGCGCCTACAGCACAGCCTAATCCAAGTTCCAAACCATCTAATGGACCATGGTTTACTTTTGATGATGTTCCTAAAGCCAAATGGTTCCATAGATTCCAAGAACTTGCTGCTTGGCTTGATCTTCAGATGGCAAAACCTGGAGCCGATAGTTATCATGTTATTAAAGAATTCTGCTCAAGATTCTTAGGATCTCTCCGTGATTGGTTCCTAAGTATCGGTGAATACAGGCAGCTCTAGTTAGTTCAGGCAACTGTACCACAAGTCTTAGAGATTGTGTACAACCAGTTTTTGGGAGAACCAAACCTAGCACAGGAATCTGCTAGACGAGATTTTCATCAGATGAAGTGCTGTTCATTGCAGATCAGAGATCTTGATAAGCACTACAAAAGGATGACAGCCTTGTACTACAGGCTGAATGGTTTTAATGATCACTCCCTCAAGCATGTTTTTGTGCAGTCTCTTCCTACAGAGATTTTGCCAGATATTCAGAGACACATGAACTCATACCAGATAAACTTGGATGATCTTACTCTTGGTAAGATCTATCGGATCTTGTCTCTTGTCTTGAGAAACTTTGTGAAGAGAAAGTTTTTCAAACACTTTATGGAAAGAAGGAACCCTTCAAGAGTGCATGCAAAACACCTCATCTTGCAATCAAATGCAAGGATGAAAGAACACACTTGTTCTACCAAGAAAAATCCCATTTCCATAAGTTCCTAAACTAAACACTCTTGGGACCAGTCCTCAAAGCCTAAACCAACCTACCGGTTTTTCGGGAAGAAAGCATCAACACCGACAATGAAGATTCCGGTGTTTCATCCGCAAAAGAAAGGGCACTTTGCTAGATCTTGCCCCTAACAATCCAGAAAATCAGGACTACTGCGGCGTGTCAGAGTCTCTCTCTGCGAGGATGATGATATTGAATCCACAGATTACGAGCAGGATGCTTATGATGAAGAAAGCAGGTCTTCAGTGTTGGTGAAGAACGCAAGCAGAGAGTCTTGATTACGACTCGCTCGACTCAAAGGCGTTGAAACAATCCATCACATCGAGCATGTCAGACATGTTCCTCACTGGCAACGGTCTCTACCATCCACAAATCGGTATCCTTCCCGCCAAATATGCCAAACTATCAACATGGATTCATTGATCTTGGTTGAGAACACACGCTTAATCCGTCCTACTCCTCTTGAGTTTTGGAAGCACCGTACCCTCTTTAAAGTGCTAATGGTGAATATTTTAATCTGACTTACCAAGAAACCCGTTGGTATCAGATTCTTTCCAGATTGTGTTCTCTGGATTAATGTCATAGGTTCTTCCCTCAATGATAAGGACCTCCTCATAGGATTTGATGTTCTACAACTTATCCACAAATTGAATGTCTCCGCCAAAGGTATCAGGTACAAGCAACAATTTCTACGACGCGAGGATATACTCGATTTCGATGTTTCCTCACTATGAGTCTTTCAAAACAAAGTTCTGCCGTTTTGTCCACGAAAATCATCGGCTCTTTCACCCTTCGGAAAAACCCTCAGTTCTTTGTTAAGCTTCCTTTCAAGCTTAATGAAGATGTGAACCCTACAAAGGCTACACATCCGGGCATGACGCCCTCAGATCTGAAACTTGCACAAGCTGAATGCCAACAGCTCATGGCGCAAGGCTTAATCGAGCCCACACATTCTGAATGGGCTTGTCAAGCATTCTATGTTGAGAAACGTTCTGAAATTGTTCGGGGTAAGAAAAGACTAGTCATTGACTATCAACCCCTCAATGGTTTTCTCAAAGATGATAAGTTCCCTTTGCCAAAGATTCAGTCCCTGTTCATTCATCTCCAAGGTGCAAAGGTGTTCTCAAAGTTTGATTTGAAGTCAGGATTTTGGCAGATTGGTATTCATCCTGATGATCGACCCAAGACGGCCTTCTGTATTCCAAATGCCCACTATCAGTGGACAGTGATGCCCTTTGGCTTGAAAGTGGCACCATCACTTTTTCAAAAGGCTATGGTCAAGATTTTCCAACCTATCCTTGAAAACGCCCTTATCTACATTGATGATATTTTGTTGTTTTCCAAGGACCATGAATCACACCAGAGACTCCTCGATCAGTTCCTGTCAATAGTGGAATCACATGGAGTCATGATATCTGAGAAAAAGTCACAGGTGGGCCAGACGTCCATTGAATTTCTTGGCATGATAATCCAAGATGGTAATTATCGTCCTGGACCCCACATCGCACAAGAATTGATGCATTTTCCAGATACTTATCTAAACCGCAAGCAAATTCAACAATTCCTCGGGATTGTCAACTATCTCCGAGACTTTTTTCCACACATTGCGGTCCACACCTCGAAGTTGTCAACAATGCTAAAGAAAGCAGCCCCACCATGGGGTCTTAACGGTATCTCAAGCAAGTGACTCAGCATCCACTACCGCTGAGACTTCCACCCAGTGATTGCCATGTTCTCTCTGCAGATCAGAATCACCATTATTGGCAAACACTGTTCCCAAAAGAATCCAAAGCGCACAGGGCATTCCATGCCTATAAATCTGAGTTCGTGCACAATTTTCAGCATCAGCACTCACTCTCAGAAAACCAATTTCTCATTTGGCGCTTCACCATATTCCTCCTCCTCAAAATGAGTCCCAGGAACCAGCAAGCAGACTCTTCCTTTTTCAGTCTCATGGCTTTCATCTTTTGGCTTCCAGATTGCCTTCAAGATTTAATCTTGACATGGCGTTTATGGTCTTTAATGGCCATACAAGAATTCAGGCCAACCCAGAATGAGTTATGTCAGCAGCCATTTGTTCCACATCCTAATCCAGACCAGATGCACCAGCTTGTTTTCAAGCTTCACACTACTTTCTATCCAGTAGTGGATGAACACTCGAGTTGGGGACATCATGTCATTCGTGACATCACCCCTCAGGCTTATTATGTTTTCTGGTATTTGGTAAACCTATACCCAGTGGCTCTACTGTTTGATCCCAACTTGATCCATACCAGCCGCAGATATAGTAAAGGGCGATGGTTCGACAGAATGTTCGCTCCTATTTTTAGGGATCCTTTGACTCTTGAACTCACAACTGGCTATCACATTCGGCATCCTACCATTGTGATAGTAAAACTCCGACCTGCAGGGTCTCGCATGAACCTCTTGTAAATCCCATCATTCACCATCATGACTGTGAATCCTTTCATTCCATGTGGACAAACTGTCTCTCAGCTAGAAAAGCTCTAGCCGAAGAATATGGAGTTCCATCCTCCTACAATACTCACAGTCCTTTATCTCCTGATGTTCAAACAACTCCAGATCTTCACTTCAAAGAAGAAATCAGGAATCATCGTCTCCACTCTGAAGGAGACCAGGCCATAGTCCTACAACAGACATATGATAATTATCTCATCAGACATGGTAGGTCTAACAACCTTTGGGCAGACTGGACTGATCACCAATGGCCTCAACCCGTCCTTTCATCAGAATCGACATCGATCAGACTATCTCACTTTAATAATGGCATTTGTTTTATATGCCATAAAAGTCTTAAAGTAGTTTGTCTTTATATAAAAGTCTTGTGTAAAAGTCTTTGCCCTTATCCAAGGCTTGACTTTTGTGTCCTTATCTTTACTTTTTCAAAGTAGTGGTTAAGTGTCTTTGTCATGTCATTATCATGTTGCATTATTACTTTACTTTGTCAAGGTTAGGTAACGTGTCCTAATCTAGTGGTTGTAATAGTGGGGGTCCTGTCCCACTTTAGTTTATGGCTTCGTCTATAAATGACGAGCTCCTCTTCATTGTAAATCATCCTTTGAATATCCTTTGAACATCCTTTGAATAGAGAACTCGTTTAGAACTTAATCGAGAATCATTTCCAAATATGAGTGGCTAAATATCTTCTTCTTTCTATTCTTCCAATAAGGATCACAGATCGACTTGAATACTTCATTTTCTATCTGGCTTGGTGACAAGTATGCTCTACACTCGCCTCTTGTAGGATCTTGTGTATCAGAAAGTCTTATGCCTGTTGTACCAGAGTGGTATACTTATTATACCATTGCTGTTTCACCTGTACTAAACACCTGAGAGAGCCGTCAGAAGACACACTGTTCACCCGAAGAGATGCCCGGGAGTGGCTAAGAAAAAGGGTTGGTATGTGTGCTATGATTTCCTCCGTGGTGTTGGGTATATTGGTGGGCTTGAAACCGAGCATGCTATTGGCCCTAAGGACTATTTGTTCGTCATTGCTCTGGTATAACAATGCCCCGTACTCCGCTGCTGGATCTCTGTGTGAGTTCCGACTGACTTTCTATGAGTTAGTGGATCCTGGCTTGGTATCAGTATGTTATGGGTGAACTACTGTTACTCCTGATGTTTTGGGAACAACTTGCACAGGATTGACCCATGAACTATAAAAAATAGGATAAATAATACCTGCATCTAACAATCTCTTTCATGTTACGATTTAACCGACGTTACATTTCCCTGGTAGGTTTAGCATTTTCATCAAGGTGAATGTAATGCATGCAGTCTACTGGGTTTATACCTTTTGTGTCTGCTATGGTCCATCCTAATGCTCCTTTGCAACTTACCTTTTTGTTTATCATTTAGGAAGGAAGAGATGATTACAGGTAGAGTGCTTTCTTCTCCTAAAAACACATATTTCAAAGTGTTGGGTAATGGTTTGAGCTCGCGTTTTGGTGGTGATTCTGATAATGGGCTTAGTTTCTTCTTTGATGGCGGTAGTTGTTCAACTCTTGACTTCCATTTATTTGTGTCCGTGGATGGTGCTGAGTCAAGTAGGGTGTTGACTTCCTCGGATCGATCATCAATATCAAAATCCAAACCAAAGTGAGTTAATCATGTTTGTAAAGGGTTATCACTAAGGCTTGAAAGAAAATTGTTTTCAACTAATATTTCTATTAAATCCACATCAACAATTCCATCGTCTGCATTGTGAGGTTGTTTGGAAATGTTGAAAATATTGAGCTCCATGATCATATTGTCAAAGGACAACTGCATATTTTTGATTATGCGTTGCATGTGAGCATCAGTAGTTGCCAAGAAAGGTCGGCCTAGGATAATAAGGATGTGCTTCTTTGAAACCTGCACTGGTTGAGTGTCAATTACAATGAAATCAACAGAAAAATAAAATTTATCTACCTAGATAAGTATGTCCTCCACAATAACACGAGGTATTTTCGTGGACCGATCTGCAAGCTATAACACCACTGGAGTTGGGTGTAATTCGCTCAGTCTAAGTTTCACAAATACTGAGTAAGGCAACAGATTTACAGTAGCTCCTAAATCCAACAAAGCATTCTCAATTATGTGGTTCCCTATACTATATGAGATAGTGGGGGAGCCTGGGTCTTTGTATTTCAGAGGCATTTTATGTTGGAGTATAGAACTAACATTTTTTGTTAAAAATGCCTTTTTCTAAACATGAATGTTTCTCTTTTTAGTGCAAAGGTCTTTAAGAAACTTGGCATAAGATGACATTTGTTTTATCGTATTCTCGCAGGTTGGTTTTTTCTTTCTCGTCTGATGATGAGTCTTCAACATTCATAGGTACAATCTGAGTTGTTTTTGTCACTGGCATTTCCACTTTGTTGTGGACTTCTTTCCCTTTTCGTAAGATCATGACGGGTTTGACCTCTCCATGCTACTGTGGTGAACTGGCACTAGCTTCATGCACTCCTTTAGGATTAGGCACTGGTTGACTCAGAAATTTGCCTTTCTCAACAGTCATTGCCAAAGTTTGAACTGAAGAAGCAAGTTGCCCCACCATTTTCTCGAGATTTAAAACTGATTGGGCTTGTGAGTTGAAGCTCGCTTTAATCTCATTTCGCAGGTCATCAATAGTACAGTTCTGTTGCTCGATTCTGGAATGTATCCTCCTATGGTCTAGGTTGAGAGCTGTTTGGGTTCTAATTGTATGGTCTTAATGGTGGCTGAGAGGCTTGAAAATTTGAGGAATTGATTGCATTGGTGGAGGTTGAGCTGCTGGTCCATTCTGTCGGAATCCTTAAGATCATGAAAAATTGGGGTAGTCTCTCCATCCAGGATTATATGTGTTGGAGTATGGGTTGTAATTTGATGGTTTTCTTATGACACCTACAACATTGGCTTGATCTGAATATGAGTCATGGTCATGTGGTTCTGTTGATTTAGCAGTCGTTAATGATGCTATTTGTTGGAAAAGATCTTCAATCATCTCTTTGACTTCTTTAATTTCCGAATTTGACTTGCCAATGTGAACCTCATTTACTCCCTTAATTCTTCTAGTATTCCTGAGTGATCAACTCCATTGTTGGGAATTATCAGATTGTCGCTGGAAGAAATCCCAAATCTTTAATGTACTTTTTAACATTAGCTCTCCTCCACTTATATCCATTAGCCATTCTTGTACATGCGGCAATAATCCCTCTAAAAAGTATTGGCATTGGGCCCATTTCCCGTACCCATGATGTGGACATTTCAAGAATAGCCCATTAAATCGCTCCCATGTTTCGAAAAACTGCTCGTCGTCTCTCTGGGTAAACTCTGAAATTTCCCTACGAATAGCATTGTTTTTATAAACTGGGAAATATTTTTTCAAAAATTTTGTTACCATTTGTTCCCATGATATAATGCTATTAGCAGGCAATGTATTAAGCCATGAATGAGCTCTATCCTTTAAAGAAAATGGGAATAATCTAAGTTTAACGTTATCATCTGAAAAATTCTCGTATCTAAAAGTTTGACAAATAGCATGAAAATCATTTAGATGATTATATGGGTCTTCATTTTCTAGGCCATAGAATGTTGGGAGATAATTTAGCACACTAGGCTTCAACTCAAAACTCCTAGTAGCTACATTTGGGTATCTTATGCATGATGTGCTCAAATTAGCTAAGGGACTAAAATAGTCCTTAAATGGCCTCTCCTGTGCTTCTGATTGTTGGTTCTGAAAATTCATCTCAATTTTATTTTTAAATGCAACGTGTTTGTATATGTGAAGTGTTTTTTCCAATTCAAGGTCTAATGGTTCGAGATTAGGTAATAATGACCTTCGACCATGCATGCAAAGAACAAAAGAAATGACCATGCATGCGAAGAGCAAAAGAAATGAAAACAAAACAAATAAAAATAAAAAAGAGGGAGAAATTATTATACTAACCTTACTACGCTGTTACAATCTTACTATGAAAATACACTCAAGTGCTATAAGAAAAAAGAAATTATATGAAACAAATTAACTAAGATTAAAATAAATTACAAAGAAAGATAACAAGATAAACAAAACATTACAAAGAAAAATAACATGAAAATTAAATTACACAAATTTAAATAAGAGAAAAAGAAATGAAATTCTAACCTTAAAATACAGATTCACTTTTTTTTTTAAATAAGAGAAAAATTACAAAAAAAATAAATATTTAAAAAATTTAATTCTACGAATTAAAATACCTACCTCCCCGGCAACGACGCCAAAAACTTGTACAAATTTTATTGAACTCGCAAGGGCACGAATTTATTGTAGAATAGATTAATGGTGATGAGTGTCGATCCCGCGAGGAGGTGGATTTTAATTGTGTGTAGAATTAATTTTGTTAGTGGGTCGTTGGATTTATGGTAAAATAATTTAAACTATCCTAGAATTTAAATTAGGGAAATTATCATTCGTATACCCTTAGTTTACTCCGTTATAAAAAATACTACAACACTTTGAGGGTGTATCAATCATCCACCCTAAGTTGACAAAATGTATCAGCCGACCACCAAACCGTTAGTTGCCGTTTAAATATGATGACGTTAGAGGGGTAATATGGTCTTTTCATAGATACAAGTGATAATTCAAGGGTATACAAGTGATAATTTAAGGGTGTACAAGTGATAATAAGAGAATTTAAGGGTATACAAGTGATAATTTTTAAGGGTAAAATCGTCAATTCATTGTAATTCCGTTAACTTTCAAACAGCGACTAACGGTTTGGTGGTCAATTGATACATTTTGTCAACTTAGGGTAGACAATTAATACACCCTCAAAGTGTTGTAGTATTTTTTATAACAGAGCAAATATAGGGTATACAAATGATAATTTCCCTTTAAATTAAAATGGCAGGAGTAAATTGAAGCGAAATATATTAAAATGACGTACTTAAGTATCTGGATCTGCATCAACATGCTCTATGGGCTAAATATTCCTTATTAGTGCCAATTAAATCATAAGAGGATTTTCCACTCCTTATGAACCACGCTCAAATAAATATGGTATTAAGGGCTTATTGTGCCAAACAATAATAATCTTGCACTAGGGAGCCGGTTTAACCAGTGCGGTATCTAGACAAGATTATTACTATATGTTGACGAAATCCACAAATATTAGAGGGAGAGAGAAAATAAATTTACCAAATTAAGCCATGGAACATGTTGAGACTTCACCTTCAACCCAAGCTTGAAAGAAAAGTAATTACTCATATTTGAACTAGGGGTAAAATAAAAATTTATTAAAATACATAGAAAATACAAGATAGAGAAGGAATTACAGAAAATTAAGCTCAAAAATGGATTCAGAGGTCTCAAATGAGGGGGGGGAGCCCCCTTTTTATAGATACATTAAGTAAATCATGGCCATTCGGAGGCTCAGGATTGTGCCACATCATCAGTCAACATTACGAGGTTTGACCACGTGGTTTGCATAGTGACGCGGTTTGAATAGTAAATAATCACATGTATGTGCATGTACTGTACGCACGATTTTTGATCCACTGAAATGCTGCCACGTTATCAATCAATAGTACATAAGAATTTTAGCCCAATAAGATCGGGACACATCATTGGTCAATGCCATATCATCAGTCAACGCCACATAAACAATCAATGCCACATAAGTAGTCAATGCCACATCATTCATCCAATCAAATGCTGCCACGTCATAGGTCGATGCCACGTCGAATCAAATGCTGCCACGTCATCGATCAACGCCATATTATTGGACCGTATATGTGAACAGTGTCTTGCGTTTTGCTGTCTGATCACTCGTTCAATGTGAAACGATCATGATGCCCCTAAAATACATAAAATACTTAATTATAACAAAATACACATAATTAAATAATAAAAGACTTAAATACATAAAAGTAGCAATGTTAGTGAGACTTAAAGTATAAAATGACGATTTTCTCCTTTATAAATATATACTTTCCAACACTCAACACTGAGCACTTTTATGAGACTTATGAATCATGTCTTGCGAGCTTTTATTGGCAAGTTTGTTGTTGTTTATTTTTATGATATCCTCATTTATAGCAAAAACATAAACGATCATGTATTACATTTGAAATCTATTTTAAATGTGCTTAGAAAAGAAAAGTTGTTTGCTAATATGAAGAAGTACGTGCAATCCAAGAATGGCAGAGTCCCACAAGTGTAAATAATGTGAGAAGCTTTCATGGGCTTGCTAGTTTTTATCGACGATTTGTGAAAGACTTTAGCACATTAACCGCACCGCTTACTGAAGTAATAAACAAATATGTTGGATTCAAGTGGGGAGAAGTGTAAAAGAAGGCATTTCAAATAATCAAGCACATGTGGCAAATACTTCGTAGCAGGATGAACATAATGATTATAAGCAAACTCAACATGTGGCAAACAATCTTCCTAAGTTTTTACTTTTCATGTTCTTTTTACTGATGGCCCATAACTTAGCAGATAAAGTTTTATTCACAACTTCTGTTTGACCATCAATTTGAGAGTAACAAGTAGTTGAAAACAACAACTTAATTTCTAACTTAGCCCATAATATTTTTCAGAAATAACTTAAAAACTTAGCATCCCTATCAGAAATAATTGTCCTAGGCATACCATGCAACCTCATAATCTCCCTAAAGAATATATCAGTGATATTGGAAGCATCATACAAGTTATGTTTTGTTTTAAAAGCAATTTTTCCATTCATCTCCTTCTTTCATTCAACTCTAATGATATCCATTTTTCAGATCAGTTTTAGAAAATATACAAGATCTATGCAATTCATCAAGCATATCATCTAGCCTAGGAATGGAATATCGATACTTTACTATTATGTTATTGATACAAAGACGATTGTAGAAAGATACCAGGATTATACTCAAACAATAGCAGCGGTACTATCCGAAGTAAGCCCTGAAAATAAAGGTGCTACACTACACTAATTGTAGTAACCAGAACAGGGCCTAGGCCCCTGATGCTATGGTTTTCCAAAGCCTTCCTTGCCAAGGGCAGCTGCTCAACCTGTTAACATATATGTTTACATATTGTTGATTTTGATGATAACAAATAAGATTAAGAATGATTAAGTTTTTAAAAAGCTCAAATTATTTTTTATACATTTTAAATAAATCATTATTTTCACATTATAAAGGTTTTATATTTAATGGAAAAATGATTTTATGAAATTGGTTGTTTTTCAAGTTTATGGTTTAATTGAAAGAGTTTTGAAAACTTTAAAATTAACAAGTATTGTTTGAAATTATGGAGAAGGACTTATTTGAAAAGTGTCATAGTGTTTTGGGCCATTTCATAATTTTATAAAGTTTGGGATTAACGAGTATTATTTAGAAATTCTGAAATTGGACCTATTTGTAAAGTTTTATAACATTTTGGGCTATAGTAGAGTTATAGAAAGTTTTGGGACAAAATAATAATTTTTGGTAAATAGTTCACTGTAGCAGTTACTGTAGCAAGCGGCTAACCGGATTGATGAAAACGGTAAATCGGTTACGGGCAGAACTTACTCAAAGAAAAGCGGCTAACTGGATGTGACAAACCGGAAGTCCAGATTTGCGCAGTGAGTCACCGAAAGACGGATTTGCAAATTCGGCATACCAAATTTCAGAAATTCAAATATTTGCTGTAACGGTAACTTGAAGCGGCTAACCGGATCCACCGTTGAATAAAAAAAATTCATAACGGCTAGTTTTTTAGGTCTAACTATAAAAATCCAAATCCAATTCATTTTCATTGTTCCCAACAAGCAAAAACAAAAGGCACACAACATAAATTGAGCTCTCATTTTGTTGATCATCAAATATTGAATCATCTTTGTTCTTCATTTTGTATATCTACTCTTTGAGAGAGTTTTTGTTGTAATTTTCAATTCCTCATCAAATTTGTGAGTGTTTAAGTGTGTGAGACACTTGAGTGAAGAGATTGGGAGATAATCTCTTTGTGGTAAAGGTTCATTGACACCTTGGAAGTCAATTATAAGCTTTTGAAGCCTTGGAAGGCTTGGATAGTGAAATCCTCAAGTTTGGTTGCTTAGAGGCGTGGACGTAGGCGGGGATAGCCGAACCACATAAAAATCCTTGAGTTTGCTTTGTCCTCTCTTACTCATTTATTATTGTGCTTTTATTGAATTTATTTTTTTCAATTTTATTAAGGCATTAGATTGGATTGTTGTGGATTGTTGTGTGATTTGATTAGGATAAGTTTTAAAACACCAATTCACCCCCCCTCTTGGGTTGCACACTTGTATTTCACAACCAAGCAACAAATTACCACCCTAAAATGTAGCCTGGGATAAATTTCTGCTCAGATCTCAATCCTAGACTTTTTCTCTTCTACGCCGTCCTTAGGCAAGCTCGGTTGTCAAGGGAAAGGCTCCTGAATTACAAGCCATGATCTAAAAAGTGATTGCCTCTTAACCCTTTGACAGTTCCAGAAATAGAGGGAGCAGTTTCAGTACTTCCATCTCTAACCGTTAGGAGTTTCGGTAGAGGGTAGGACCCAAATAAGGACTTATGGCAATAGTTTAAGTTGGCTTAGTAGCTGAGCTAACAGGAGTAAAACATTTTTTTAGAGATTGTGAAATTCTGAACCGAAGAGATTCACCCATAATAGATAAGCGGG
Organism: Citropsis articulata; assembly: GCA_030449925.1. Classification (NCBI taxonomy): domain Eukaryota; kingdom Viridiplantae; phylum Streptophyta; class Magnoliopsida; order Sapindales; family Rutaceae; genus Citropsis; species Citropsis articulata. The sequence goes on from JASUUH010000080.1 coordinate 1,356,869, forward strand.
CAAGACAAGAGAAGCCAATAAAAGACATTAATCTTATCGCTTGACTAGTATATCAAACCAAAGACAAGATGAGCAAGCAAGTCTATTTGAACAAGGTACTAATACAAATACTGTCGGGGTAAGCCAATGGGATACCAAGGGGCTAAGGCAATCCGATAGAAAGATGTCTTTCTTTTGTGCTTTTAGTAAAGCTTCTGTTACTTGAGTCACAGAACCCGAAGGAAAGACTTCATCAGCATATGATAAAACCTAAAGATAATAAACGAAGATACGAGCCTGAAGTGTCTATAAGCTTGAAGCATATAAGGGTAGTGAGTCCTTATTAGTATCAGTAATAGTATAATAAAGCTCTAAAAAACAAGATATTAATCTGCGGTGAGGATCTAACTTGTCTAAAGACTCCAAAAGATCACATAGAAAGGAGATTGTTTGATCTACTAATAACATTATAAGAACAACAACTATACTGGCATTGATTTTGCCTAAGCAAAATCAATTTTTAAGAAATAGTGATCCATACTCTCTATCGAGGGGCTTGGACTTGGCGACCCATGCTCTGTCCACCAAACCAATATCAAATATCTCTGTGGGGACTTAGGCTTGTGGCACCCCCTATCTCTTAAGGGTTGTCCTTAATAAGTATCTCTTTCTTTCTTCTCAGGCACAGTAGCATTCCTTGATTCAGGCACAATGTCTTCGATAAATCGTTGTCTCAATCTCATCCCATCTCAGGGTCTATGGGTTAGTCACCTTAGTCTAGTGTATTAGAAAATTTATCTTTTTGAGACATAAGGAATTAAACTCAGCCTTAATATATGAGCAAGGTCAAGTCATAAAACCAAAGCGAATCTCGTTCAACCCAATCCTTGAGCTTCTTTAAAACCTTGTGACTCTCATCCAATCAAGTCCGAAATCAAACACTGAAACTAGCCCGGGTTAAGCAGAGATCAAGGGATGAGCTTCTGCTAAGGTTCAGGAATTATACATCCTTTATCTGTGAGTCGAGAAAGATTTCCATCGCTAAGGAACTGGAAAATAGGAATCTAAGTTCAAAGAGAAGGAAAACCCCTCAATAGAAAGAGTGAGACTATACCTTTATCTATTAAAGACTGGTTTAGAGGGTTCCAAAAATTTCTTCAATATAAGGGACATTAAACCATAGATTTCCCTATCTACTTCCCCGTTACTTCTTACCAAGGCATACCAAAGATTTTAGGAAAGACATATTGAAATGGAAGTTTTAGGAGTAGGCGCACGATCAAATGCCTTATGTGATAGAGGCTTCAAGATTCTGAGGTTTAAGAATAGTAAGAAGCTGTGCTTACCAGAATAGTTTGTCAATCAATAATTTTTTAACTTTCTTAACTTGCTTTACTTATCGCTACTCACCTAAGCACCTGGAACAAGATCTTCTAGTTATGTCACACCCTAAATTCCTTCACTTTAACTAGTGCTATCGGAAAAGAAGTTTTCTATTTACCTAACTCGTTGTGTCGTACCCTAAACTCACAAGGCTAGGTCTTACACCCAAAAAGAGTTTTTCAGTTTACCTATCTTAACTTATCTAAATAGGTTATCAGTACTAATAGGAAAAAAAATACTTACTTCGCCCGACTTACCATTCTAAAATGAAAGTCTCATCTTATTCACATTACAGGCAATAGAAGAGTCCTATTGAATTCTATTCTAGTCTTAGTTTTGACTCAGTGGTTAAACAAGCAGTGGATGTACAAAGATTAAAAGAGATCTCATAAGTTACGTTAGGATAAGGTTTTTGAATTCATAGATTTGTCCACTTCGCTCTCAAGCTGTCCATCAAGCGTGGGTTTAGTACCAACAAACTAAAACTGAAGCATAAGAACATTATTTATGGAGGAGAGGTAATATATAAAATTCACTCACCAATATTTTGATTTTGATTAAGAAACTAATCGATGATATAACTCATAAAGGGTTCGAGAGGACTTTGCTTTGCGTGGAAAGAAGTCTGATATCCACTGGTCGAGGAAATAAAATAAAATTTCTACCCCGGATGAACTGTTTTTGCCATTTTGATCCCCACCACAAGGCAAGTAGGTTTCCTTGGTTAAGAAACTCTTCTTCTTTTCAGTATGAAAGGAAGATTGGGGCATTATCGTGTGACAAAAAATGAAGTTTTTTTTGAATTGACAGAAGCTTTGATTGGCCAACGTTCGCCCTTCCATTGACTGACTCATCAGACTACGTTTTTTTACTCTACCATTCGACTCATTCACCTCATTTTTTTTAATAGAATGGAAGGAGAGGCACAAATGGATTTATTGGGAGTAGGAGAATTCTAAATTGAAAAAAGAATTGTCTAACAAAGCAGTCTACTGCACCAGAGTTACATTAAAACCCACAACAAAAGCGCCTAAAAAATAGACAAGAAAGGACAATTAAAATCAATGGTCAGAATCATCTTTATTACTCCCAAAGGAATCATTATCCTGCATTCTTTCACTTTGTTAAAGTCATATTCCAACAACGTGTTAGAATACACAGCATTAATTTTGGGAATACGATTAGCTTTTGACATCAAAGTACATAAACTAGAAGTTTAAAGTAACTAAAAGTTGGTAATTAACCAAATGAACAGTGTCTATAAAGTTAGAAAACCAAATCCCTACACTATCATACTGTAGTGAGCGAATGAGCACGTACCTTTGCATATTTCAACATTGAACATGTGCCAATGAGACACAACACAAAGGCAAATGTCCTAACCAATCTCACAGCTTAAGAGGAGAATCCATGACGGTCTATAAAAAACGAAATCAGCCACTACTTAACACCTATGAAATAAGCTAAACAACTAACAAAACAAGCATTGAAGAGCACTCACTAAGTCAGAGGAAATCATAGCACACATACCAACCCTTTTTCTTAGCCACTCCCGGGCATCTCTTCGGGTGAACAGTGTGTCTTCTGACGGCTCTCTCAGGTGTTTAGTATAGGTGAAACAGCAATGGTATAAGAAGTATACCACTCTGGTACAACAGGCATAAGACTTTCTGATACACAAGATCCTACAAGAGGCGAGTGTAGAGCATACTTGTCACCAAGCCAGATAGAAAATGAAGTATTCAAGTCGATCTGTGATCCTTATTGGAAGAATAGAAAGAAGAAGATATTTAGCCACTCCATGACGGTCTATCAAAGGAAGCTCTCACTGAGGGCTCTTTATATGTCCATCCTCTACTCAGTCATTTCCGGTTAAGAAAAAGCCTCCTACAAGGAATAGAAAAACTATACAATAGTGGAAAGATACCAAAGAAAGCTCTTACACACTTCCTTCATGTTCTTCCTTTTTCAAGAACTAGAAAAACTGAAACTACACATGAACTCATGCTTTCTCTCACGTATCTTTTTTTCCATCAATTTATTAACCACCTTTGAAGTTCCTTTGTCTCCTCCAGTTTACTCTTATAGGCTGGCCAGTTTATAATGGTTGCATTGGACATAAAATCAATCTAATGCTCAATCCCGCGCATCGAAGGTAAACCATATAAAGTTTCCTCAGGAAAGACATTCTTATAATCCTATAAAACAGAAGTAATAGAACTAGACAAGGTAGTAGGGCTAGGCAAACAGTGTGATTTTTAACCAAACTAAATTTAACTGAAAAAACTTAATTCGGTTCAATTCGGTACTATGGCCAAAAGCCAAATGGTTTGAAATTATAACAACCGATTGGTTTATATTCGCTTTAGTTCAAAACCGAACCAAACCAAAAAATCAATCGATTCAGTACAATTATTTACAAATTATTTGAATCAAAATTCAAAAATATAAAAACCTAAATCCCAAATTCCCTTTTTTGAAATCCTAATTTCGTAACCCTAATTCCAAAACCTAAATTCTAAAATCCAGCTATCATTAGTGTTTCCATTGCTGGATCGGTGACTCGTGGCTTCTCCCTGAGTCCCTCGCCTCACTGTCAGCAGTGGCATAATCATTCAAGTGTGGTCACGCCGTCATAAACTCAGTCTCTCATGGTTTTACAACCTCGATCTCTCACGCGTTCACTAACTCAATCCCTTACAGTTAGCGATTGCTGCTCGTTAATCTGTCAGCCCTTCAACTGTCTGTCATCTTCAGTCTTCGAGCCTCACAATTCTAACTGCCACTCGTCTTCTCTCATCACTCACACCTCATGGTCTTTAATCTTCACTGCTGCAGGTGCTTTTTTTTAATTTATGTTGTGGCCTTTGTGTTTGTTTTCTTGTTCTTTGAATTGAAGCTTATGTGGGATTGAATTTGTGGTGGTGTTGGCGTATATCAGTTGCTGGAAGTTTCGAATTGTACATTGAGCAAATATAATGGGTAATTGGATATGGCCAGTGCAAGTGAAATAGATGTATAATTGTATATTGTGAGAATATTGATATGTAAACATTAGATTATCAACACCCTTCATTGCCTTCGGAATTTAGATATAGAGAATATCATTTGGTGGTTACTTAAATATCTCATTATTATTATGTTAACTAGTTGAATTTGAATTGCCAATGCCATAATCATGCAATTGTAAACAAATATTGCCCCATAGAAAAGAAAATTCAGGAATAGATTTTAAATTAGTTAGCATAATTGTGAAGTGAATTAAAGTTATTTCAATTTTTTTCATTGAAAGTAAATCAAATTATTAAATAAATCATGATTGCTTATTTCTTTTTATTTCATTTATTTTAGATGTCTAACTATTCAAGAGTTCAAGACTACCTTGATTGTGTAGTCGATGATTTTAAGCATAAAGTTGAAGTTCAAGTTGATGATAATGATAATGATTGGGCAACAATTGTCACTCATGGAAACAAGCAGAAAAAGTCATCATCATCAAAACCACCGCTACTAAGGAAAAAAATGGCACTAGACTTCTAAATAATGATACAAAGTGTAAATGCAACTACTGTGGTCAAGAACTTAAATGTGGTACGATCAGATACGGGACTAGCACTTTGAGAACTCATAGCCACGAAAGATGTCAAAAGTTCAAGGACTTTCAAAAAGACCAAACAACATTAACTCAAGATGTTGGTAGTGATGAAGTTGTAGTAAAAGGATTTAGTCAAGAAGCTTACAGATGGGCAACCGTGAAATTGATTGTTCATAATGCATTACCTTTTTCTATTGTGTAGAATCCGGGTTTTGAGTATTTTTGTAGTATTGTAGCTCCAAGATATCTTCTCCCATAAAGAAAAAGCATTAGTAGAGATACTCTTGAGATGTATTTAGAGGAAAAGACTAAGTTGAAGAGCTTATTGGCAGGGAATAAGCAGAAAGTACCTTTGATCACGGATATTTGGACTTCCATTACAACAGCTAGCTACATGGTCGTCACAGCTTACTTTATTGACAAAGATTGAAACTTACATAGGAAGATTATCATTTTTAACACTGTTAATGATCATTTATCGGAGACGATTGGCAAACAACTTGAAAAATGTTTAATTGACTGGGGTATCGAGCGAGTGTTTAGATTATTTGCATGTTCATTGTTGTGCACACATATTGAATTTGACCGTTACTAAAAGGGTTGAAGGAATTGGAGCAGAGTATAGTTAGTGTTTGCAATGCGGTGAAGTATGCGAGATCTTCCACTACCAACATGCATGCATTTCAAATTCGTGTGCAACAAAAGAAGATTAATTGTTGAGGAAGTGCGATTTTGGATTAACCCACTAGGTGGAATTCTACATATTTCATATTGAATACGGCATTGAAATTTAAGCCGGCATTTGATCAAATAGCACCTGAAGATAAGCTATATGATGCTTATTTCAATGAAAAAGAGGGTGGGAAGAAAAAAAAGGAGGGGCCGCCATTGTACAGTGATTGGGAGAATACTCGTTGCATAGTTAAGTTATTAAAGACTTTTCATGATGCGACTTTGCAATTTTCTTCATTTTTGAAGGTAACATCAAATCTTTATTACATTTTTTTAATTTTGATATATAGTAATATGATTAAGTTAACTTTAGCTTTATTAATATTATTTTTTTAGGTGACATCAAATATTTTTTACATTTTGATTGAACAATCTTTGGGATAGTTTTTTGGGTTTTATGGTAATTAAAATAAAGGAAAATTTTGATAAGTATTAGGATGGTTGTTTCAAGATAAATAAGTTGTTGATTGTCGCTTCCGTACTTGGTCCACGGGGAAAAAAGAAATTCACAACACATTGCTTTAATAAATTATATGCAAATGTGTTGAGATGAAGGAAATGGTCAAGAATTTTTTATTAAGCTTTATGAGTCTTATAATGCACAATAGAAACCAGGTGGAAGTGGGAGTGCAAGCCGACGCACAAGCAAAAGCCAAAATTTAGTTATTGGAACTGGAAGTAGTTTGAATTTTTAGGATTTGGGTGATGATGATGATGTTATGATTGAGTATCCTTTCTCCGAATTTAGTAAAGTGGTTGCAGTTAGTGAAGGTAGCCCGGAGTTGTCAAAAGAGTTGGATCTTCACGTGATGAAGAAGACTGAAAAAATTGTAAAAAGTAATTTAGGCACTAAATTTTATATTTTATTATGGTGGAGGTGAATAGTGCCAATTATCCAATCTTGTCAAGTATTGCAAGGGATGTTCTTGCTATTCTAGCATCTATTGTTGCCTCTGAGTCCGCCTTCAGTACTGGAGGTCATATACTAGATCAAGATAAGCTCTTTGACTCATATGGTTAAAGCATTGGTATTGTTTGAATTGCGGACTTCTCTTTTCGTGGACACAACAACAGACCTAAACAAATTAGTTAAAGACAAATGAGTTTATGGATCAACTTGCGGAAGGTATATTTTGCAAAACTTTAATTTAAATTTACTTTTTAAATATTATCAACCTTATATAATTCGTTTAATTTTAATCTAAGTTGTTTATTTTTTAAGTCATACTAACCTTGTTCAATTTGTCCAATTTTTTTATATAGAACTTCATAAATCAACAACGGCTGACCAACTTTGTAGGTCAACATGAAAATTGTAGTTGAACATAAACCATTTTTATGTAATTAAATTGATATATTTATTTCTTAATTATTAACAAATAAATTTTGATATAGGTGATGTGGATGGCGGATGAAGTTGCAGTTGAACATAAACTTTATTTTATTTAGTTTAATTATTCAGTGCTTTGGATCGCTTTGAAAGTTTGAATTTTGATGTAGGTGATGTGGAAGGTGGATGAAGTTGTCGCTTGTGTTATGGTGGAGTTTTATCAAATGTCAATGTAGTATTGTAGACTTGTTGTGTTTTATTTTTCTTGTTATGAACTAATAATTTGTAATAAATTTTAAATTTAGGTGTGTTTTTGAATTGTGACTATTTTGTATTGGGACTTTTGTTAATTTTTTTTTTTTTACTTGAAGGCTTTGTATTTGTTTATTTATATCTAATGTTACTATGTGTGTATAGTGTAGTTCAATAGTTGGTAGTTAGTGTAGGTGTAAACTATAAAATTCGATTTGTGTTCAGGTTCAAACCGAAAAATGCCAATCGGTTTCGGTTTGGTTCGGTTCAAACCGAAAAATGCCCACCCCTACAAGGTAGGGCCAAGTTCGTTAATGTTTAAATATGCCTTTTTGCATAAAAATAAAATCATTGGCTAATGCGAAAGCATTGTTCTTTTTATCTCACTCGCTCTTGCATAGAAATTCTTGTGTTTTCCTTATGATTTTCTCTCAATGGCTGCATTCTTCTTTTCCTTTTCTTTCTCATTTTTCTTAGCCTCCCTCTGATAGTCTTTAATACCTACTTGTTCACTCGCACCTCACCACTATTATTCTACCACTATAATTTGAATGGTCATGGATATTTAAGTGTCAAAAGCCCTAACTTCTCCACCATGATAGTACTAACAATATTAATACAACATTCTTCATCAATAATCATACTACACACTTTATCTTAAATATAGAAGCTAGTATGAAAAATGTTTTCTCGTTGCACTGTTTCGTCTTCTTTTACTTGCATACTAAAAAATCTCCTACCTTTTAAAGTCAATTCCCCTGAGGCTTTATACTCTTTATCTTCATTGTCCTCTAAAGGTGCATCTCATTATCCTATGTTTCATCTTTAGTTACAATCTCTCCATTGTCTGCAACACCATAACTTTCTTATTTACACATTCACTTGCTATGTGTCCCCTGCCTTTACATTTAAAATATTTAATATCACGATTCCTAGTAGTGGAAGTCACGGTGCACTGTGGTGAATTATGTTTAGAGGACTCGGATCTTGGCTTAGGTGCAGTAGATACTTGTGGTCTCTCGTCTTGCTTCACATAGCTTAGCTTCTAAGGAGTAGAACTCGAGCTTGGGCCAACACGAGTTTACCCTTTCTCTTGAGTTGCTACTCAATCTTGATGGCTTTGTGGACCATCTCCTCAATCTCCATATAATGTTGTAACTTAACAATATTTGCAATCTCCCCGATTAAGGCCATTCAAGAATCGTGCCATGGTAGCGTTTCTATCCTCCTTCACATTCGCTCTAATCATGGCAATCTTTATAACTTTGTAATAATCCTTTATGCTTCGGGTACCCTGTGTAAGACTTTATAATTTTTGGTATAATTCTTAGTAATACTTGTTAGGTACAAGACTCCTTCTTATCAACGACTTCATTTTATCCTACGTCTTAACTAGGTGTTCCCTATTTCACCTCTTGTTTATAACAAGCTGACCCCATCCAATAATAGCATAGTCAGAAAACTCCATCACAATAGTTGTGGCAATCAAACACAAACTCCATTTTCATTTCCCATTCAAGGTATCCTTCCAAGTTTGATTTACCTTGGAAAGATAGGATCTTCATCTTTATGCCACTCGAATCATCATCTTAGTTCTTAGCTCTCCTCCCCTTCATCATACTCATCCTTATAGTAGTCATCAATCTCTTCTCTAGCCGGAACTCTCTTCCTCCTACGTGGTTGGGGAATACGTTATGGCTACCCCGCACATGCATTCTCTACTTGATCCAAATGCTTATGTAGTGCTCTAATTCAGTCCTTTTCATCTGTCTCATCTCCTCTATCAGGGCTTGAATTTGTAAATTTTAAATGGCTGGTTGTTGAGCCATTTCCTCTACATTTCATTCCTACTATTGAGCCTTTACGTGTTTCACTCAAGAAAATGATTCACTTAATTTCACCCGTGTTTCACTCAAATTAGATGGCTTCCACCCTCTAATACGCTCACACTTTCTTGTCTTTTTCCACTCGTAGTAATTCTCACTCAGTTCTTATCAAACGAATCAAACCAATATCAAGATTTCAACAGCAATTTGTAAGGATTATACCAAGGAGATTCAGATTTCAAAAGTAAGAATTCAATGAACATGTATGACAGGTTTCGGAAACACAAATTATCAAACTTTTGAGCAAAAGGAAATTTTCATGTTATAAGTTAAAACCAATTTGGGGCTCTCTAAGACACTAATAAGGGAAAATGAACAAAAAAATTTAAGCAGAGTTCGTGGACTCTTTTTTTTTAACTCTCACTATTAAAAAGGCAAAGAAATGGATATTAAAATGTATCGAGGTATGATTGGATCTTTACTTTATTTAACTACAAGTAGACCCGATATCATATTTAGTGTATGTTTGTGTGCAAGATTTCAATCATGTCCCAAGGAATCTCATTTGCTTGCTGTAAAATGAATTTTCTGTTATTTGAGTGGAACTATAGATCTTGGCCTTTGGTATCATAGAGGAACTCATATAGATTTAACATGCTATTTGGATGCGGATTTTTCCGATTGTAAAGTTGATAGGAAAAGCACTAGTAGAACTTTCCATATACTAGGTCACTCACTTGTTTCATGGTTTAGCAAGAAACAAAATTTTGTTGCACTTTCAACTGCCGAAGCTGAATATATAGCTGCAAGGAGTTATTGTGCACAAGCTCTTTGGATGAAACAAACACTTAGAGACTATGGCATTAAGCTTGAACAAATTCCTATTAAGTGTGACAATACTAGTGTTATAAATCTTTCAAAGAATCCCATTCAGCACTCTAGAACCAAGCATATAGAGATTAGACATCATTTCTTGAGAGATTATGTGATATTGCATTGGAGTTCATTTCTACGGAAAAACAACTTGCCGATATTTTTACAAAACCTCTTTGTGAAGATCAATTTTCAAAAATTTGACATGAACTTGGGATGATGAAATTTTCACATTAACATTTCTACTAATGTTATTAAGTCTATTGAATTGATTGATTCATGATATTGATGATTTAATATCCATGAAATGCTTAAGAGTGATATACTAGTGGTGTGTATGTATGTTTAATTACGTATGAATTAATTATTTAAATACATGTATGTTCATGAATTTTTCATTAAATGGCCTTAAAACGTTTCTGGATCAATGAAATGATCTTGAAATGTAGTATATGTAGGCCAAATATTGAAATAGATGTGCGAAATCATAAGTGGTAGAAAATAGATTGCCGTTATATCAATTAATGGCTAACCGTTTTCAGGTAGAATCCTAGGCAAGCAATCTAGACACTGTCAGTTCGCCGATAACGAAGATAACGGCTCGCCGTTTGGAAGTCATGCTTATTGGATGCTGTCGGTTCACCGACATCTCAGTTAACGACTCACCATTTGCAAGAAAATTTTTGACAAGCTCTCTGGACGCTATCGGTTTGCCGATATCCCCATATAACGGCTCGCCGTTTGGAAGAAAAATTTTTGTCATCCTTACGATAATGATTCGCCGTTATGATGCGATAAGTGAACAGTTCCCTTCTTCTTCTCATTTCTCACGATACTTTTCTCTCTCTTTCTCTCTCAACCCGCGACAGTCACCTCCTAATTCTCTCAAATCCATCACTTTTCTTGTCATTTCTCACCAAATCGACCCATTCCAAACGATCCTTATCCTTTTTAGAACCATTCTAATCGATTAAAACTCGGATTTGCTTGAAATTTTGAAAAATCCCAAATTGAAACCCTAGAACCAACTGACTTGTTCTTAGTTATTTTGACCAGACTTTCTTCAACTTTCCATCACATTTCAAATTCAAATCACTTCTATACACTTTAAATTGCTTTCTACCGATTTTATTTTTTCCACACTCATCCATGGCTACACGACCGAGGCGTGCCCGAACCAAGCAAGCTGCTCCAAGCAATCCTAACCCATCCAGACCTCCATCTCAGAACTTCGAAAGTCTCCATTTTCCCAATGCTCAAGCTGCTCGAAGATTCCACGACAAGTTCATGGGAAAACCGGTAACTCCTTCCTTCTTCACTGACATTACTAAATTCTCATAGATTACTATTTGTGGTAGCAATATCTCTCAAAAGCTTAGTCAGTGGAATGAGGTTTTGAGTATAGAAGAACATGTTTATAAAAACCTTGTGCGTGTATTTTACTCCAACATGGATCTCTCTGCTACCCGGCGAGTTGAAATTATTACTTCCGTAGGAGGGATTCGAATTGAGTTTGATGAGGTTGATTTTTGTAGTATTCTTGGCATTCATTATGGGGGTTTAGATATTTATACTACTAGGAAATAGCTTGAATATAATAATTTCCGACATGTGGATGGTGTACGGAACATTTGTAGGCGTCGGGATCTTTCCGATGACCTATGCTCTATGTCCTTCCGGTCTTAACTTCTCCCATTCCAAGTTCGCATACTTCATAGTATACTACAGCACATGGTCACACCTAGACAGAGTCATAGTGGTGAGGTCACTCGACTTGATGTTGGGTTATTAGATTCTCTTATTCGTGGACGGCATGTGAGCCTCTTATACACTATTTTACGCGATATGTTATCCACATCTGATGTGACCAACCAGTCTCTAACCTATGGCAGCATCATTACTCGGAACTTGAGTTACTTTAATGTGCCTCTTACTGAGCTTGTTTATGTTGAGTGTTGTAAGCTAGGTAGAGAGATTATTTCTGCTATAGGATTCTTCAAGAAATGCGGAAAGTGGGAGAAAACAAAATCCTCTCAGAATGAAGACACTTTGATGCCCCCGAGGATGAGTTATCTGATTTTCTACTTGGAGCTAGACCTCGTGCTTCGCGGCGAGCTGCAGCAGCTTCATCTCAAGCGGTAGAGCCTGCAGAGCCTTCTGAGCCAGCCGACCCAGTCCAGCACCTTGAGGCACTTTCGGGTTCTGATGATCGCATCCAGCAGCTCTTTGACAGAGTGGATGTACTCTCTCAACAGCAGCAGCAGCTGAAATCCAATTTTGAGTCTTTTCAGCAGCAGTTTTTCTACCAGCAGATGGAGCTACTTGCTGGACAGCGACGTATTCTGCGTCATCTTGTTTATGACCCCGACAATTCCTCTTCACCGCCTCTATCTTAGTTTTTTTTTTTTGTGCTTATGCATTTTGCACAGACATTTTCATTTCATGTAGTTCTTTTGATATTATATGGTTGTTGATTATGCTTGTGATGTTATTATGATGATGTTGATTTTGTTGGTTTGGAGGTTGGTTGATAATTTGGAAGTTATAAGGGAGTGTTTTTAACTCATTTTGTTTTTGAGGATATGTTCATTTTTAAGAGGAGACTCTGCCGAAATTTTTACGCAACATGGGTAAAATCTAAAATTCCCTCTTTATTTTTTTACGTTCGTTTCTTTTTTTATGATGAAGGGGGAGATATATTGGTATAGTCGATATTTGCTAAATAAAGTTTTAAATTTTATTTTTTTTATGCTTAAAAATTGATGGCCATATATACTTAGGGGGAGCACACATTTAAAGGGAGCAAAGTTATACAAATATTTTTTCTTGAAAAGTTTGTCATCATCAAAAAAGAGGAGATTGTTAACATAAATATTTCTTTAATTTTGATTTTGATGATAACAAACTTGATTAAGTGTGATTAATCTTTCAAATGAAGTAAGTTTCTGATATTTAATTATTTTCTTGTTAATGATAGCAAATTTTGCTTAAAGTCGGAAAAATAGACTTATTTGACAAGTTTTTATAAGGTTTTAGGTTATAGTACCATTTTGTAAAATTTGGGAGCCAAGCTGTTATTTTACAAAATAGTTCACTATAGCAGTCACTGTAGCAAACGGCTAACCGACATCTTGGATAACGGCTAGCCGACATAGAGCATAATTGAAGATTAGCCACTGGACACTAATGGCGATCTGACATACTAATAACGGATCGCCGACATTGAACAGAATTAAAGATTGGCCTCTGAACACTAACGGTGATCTGATATCCTGATAACGACTCGCCGACATTGAGAATTGAAAGATTAGCCTCTGGACATTAACGGCGATCTGACACATTCTTGCTTCATTTTATTCACACATTGGATATTGAGTTGTAATCTTAAATATTGTGTGAGAGAAAAACATTTCATAATCTTTTGTTTCAAGTGATTATAAGTGCTAGGATACACTTGGGTTAAGAAATTAGGGATAATTTCTTGTTGTAAAGGTTTATTGACACCTTGGAAGTCAATTGTAAGCATTTGAAGGCTTGGAGGATTGCTTAGTGGAATCCTCAAGCCCAGAAAGCTTTAGGCGTGGACGTAGGCGAGGTTGGCCCAACCACGTAAAAATCTTCGTGTTTGAATCTCTCCTTCCTTATCTTTTTATATTGTGATTGTTTTATTAGTTATTACTTTTAATTCCTTTTAGATTTGCATTAAGTTTTGCTTTAGAATTGAATAATTTTTAGAAATCCAATTTACCTCCCCTCTTGGGTTGCATAAATAGAATTACAACTAAGAATTAACGCGATCCAAACCGATTTAGTCTCTAAGATTGAATTCTAAAACTGGAGTTGTATAGAACCGTGACTCGATGTTCAATGAAGACATAAACCTTGGTATGTGAATGTGCCACAATCAGCTATAGATGGGCTGATTGATAAGTTAGAGGTTTGAACGCCACGAAATCCAATAAGCTCAAAGAGTTAGTGTAAGAACTAAAGAGAATTAACTATCGAACTAATTGTATTTAAACTGATCTATCTTTCTTATTAGATGAGAGTACATTATAGTTAGAAGAATTTCCATCCCGTAATTGTCCTTGGAATTTTCAGAAATAAATCCCAAACAAAAATCTAATTAAAATTAATTACCTAAAGAAAATCCCTAATCTCAAGCAAATAATGAAAGCCTCTTAAATGGTTTTAACGCCTTACATCAATCAAAATGAAAAATGGGCAATTAAAAAAGAAATAGCTGATTTGTCTTGCCACTTGCTTCCTCAAATAACGGGAAAGTATTTAAAAAGGAAAGTAGCATATTTTATAGCCAAAATATGCAAGCTAAATTGCTGGTGTCATGGTAATGATTATTCGGAAACTTCAAGAGCCTAAATCACGCATTTGGTGATCTGAATATCATGTGCAATTCCTTCAATTGGCCTCCACGAATTTGATTGAGCCCAAGTTGCTTGAATCAACTCATTAAGTGCTTCTTTGAATTTCTTTGCATGAGCTCTTATAACGGGTCTGATCGAAACTTGAATAGGATCTAAATATGTCTCACCCCACATGCTTATGACAACTTTGTCCTCAATTCCATCAATACATTTGAGAATGCATCTCTCTATAAGAGCATTATTGGATCACTTCAATACGTCACTTTAGCATAGCTTGAAATAGCATCTACTATCAACAAACTCAATCAATTTTTGATAGCTCCTACTATTCCAAATTGGTAGGCTTATAAGAGGGCGCCCAGATATCTGAAGGCACTGCCACATTTTGGCCTTCAGCTCTTTCACTCAGGATGTCTTATTTTGATAGCATATTTAAATATAGATTGGGAATCTAATCTAGATGACAGGAGATGAATAGGAGGGTGTTATGTGTTCCTTGGATCAAATTTTTTTTCTTGGTGATCAAAAAAGCAAATTCTTGACTCTCAGTCCACTGTTGAATCAAAATAAAGAGCACTTGCCTTAGCCACTCTTACGGTGTTATGGATAACTTATCTGCTGAAAGAGTTAAAACTGTTGCTGATTAAATCTTCCATTCTGCATTGTGACAACAAAAGTGCAGAAGCCCTAGCGAGTAATCGACAATACCATGCAACACTACAAGAAAATTGATTATTACCGAGGGACCCGTTCCCTCGGTATTTCTCTAAATCCCTTGGTAATAGTAATTACTGTGTCCGTCGGAGTTTATCATGAAAGCGCTTGTTGTTAATCTTGTACTACTGATAAACCCTAAAAAATAGGTACTATTTCTTATGGATATTTCCCTCGATATAAAGAATAATGCTCCTCGGTAAAAGTATTCAAACGAGGAAGAAAAACACATTTTAGGGCTATTTGCTCTCAGTAATAGTTAACTTCCGACGCTTTGTTTTTGTCGGTACAATTATAATTCATCGGAAATAAAAATTCCAATGACATATATTCGTTTGGAACAAAAAATAATCCATTTGAAATTACCAAATTCTAAAGATATGAATCCCTCAAAGATAATGAATTTTTCCCTCAGAGATACTGAATTCCAAATTATCAAATGCTTCAACTGGATATTCAGAACATTTTATCCATGGTCCTGAGATACATTCATGGAAAACAATAGAAATTTCTCGAACAACCTCAATAGTTATGGTCCTAAAGCAATAAGCTAACAAAATTAGTTATTGAAATACTATTTAAGCAACCCAAGAAGGGGGGTGAATTGGGTTATTAAAACTTATTCAAAACAAACCGCACAACAATTTGAATTGATTGCCTTAATAAGCACAAAAACAATAAATTTAATCAAGCAAGATAATAAAAGGGTAAGGGAAGAGAAACCAAACACGTGATTTTTACGTGGTTCGGCTAACCGTGCCTACGTCCATGCCTCCAAGCTCACTGGGCTTGAGGATTCCACTAAGCAAGCCTCCAAGGCTTCAACCACTGTTGCAATTGACTTGCAATGTATCAATAAATCTTTACAACAAGAGATTATCCCCAATCTCATGTATCTTAACACTTACAATCTCTCAATTTGATTTTCAAGAATATTACAAAAAAAATATCTCCCACACAATATGTTTTATTACAAATGAAAATATAAAGTATAAGTAAATGAGATGAATACAAGAATTAAAACTCAATGAAAGTTGTATGCTCAATAATTTGCTCAATGATAATTGTTGGAACCGTTTTTGTTTGAATTTAATTGAGTTTATTTATAGTTGAAGCGGAAATATAGTCATTGTTGACTTTTTGCTCAATGTCGGATCGCCGTTTTGACTTCGAGCAAGTTACCGTTGGACAAAATTTCAAATTGTCGGATCGCCGTTAGTGTCCATAGGCTATTTTTCAATTCTGCTCGATGTCGGCTAGCCGTTATCAAGATGTTGGTTAGCCGTTTACTATAGTGATTGCTACAGCGAACTATTTTATAAAATTATAGTTCGGCCCTAAAACTTTATAAAATTATATTATGACCCAAAACTTTATAAAACTTGTCAAATAAGATTATTTTCAGAATTTTAAGCAATCTTTGCTAATTTTAAAGTTTTCAAAACTTTAAAATTTAAATATTAACAAGAAAATAACTAATATCATAAAATCAGTTTTCATTGAGTATAAAATCTTAATCAAGTTTGATATCGTCGAAATCAATAATAAAGAAATATTTATGTTAACAATCTCCCTTTTGTTGATGACAAGCTTTTCAAAAAAAATATTTGCCCAATTTTGCTCCCCCTAAATATGTACTGCCCCTAAGTATTTGGCCATTAATTTTTAACCACAAAAAAATATTTTAAACAGAAATTTATTCAACACTATCATATATACTTGAAAGGATTAATGAGAGAAGTTCATATATGACCCATGTCGTGCAAAAATTTCGACAGAATCTCCCCTTAAAAATGAACATATCCTTAAAAACAAAAGTAGTTAAAACACTCCTATATAAATTCCAAATTATCAACCAACCTTCATACCAACAAATTCATGATTATCACAAGCAAAACTTAAACATATCATCAAAATCAACACAATCACAAACAAAGTTCAAATATCCAACAAAATCATCATAAAATCATCACAAGCAGAATAAAAAACAAAATAGTATCATAAGAACTACATGAGATGAGTAATGTTTGTGCGACACGTATAGCTGCAGAAACAAAGATGGGGGCGGCAAAAAGGAACTACCTAGATCTAATCGAGGTGACCAAGGATACGTCGTTGTCCAGCAAGTAGTTCCATCTGCTGGTTTAAAATTTGTTACTGAAAATTCTCAAATCTGGATTGGAGCTGCTGCTACCACTGGGAGAGTTCATCCACTTTGTCAAGGAGCTACTATATGCGGTCATCAGAAGTCGAAGGTGTCTTAGGGTGCTCAGCTAGCTCGGCAGGCTCCACATCTTGAGATTGGGCTGCTGCAGCTCGGTGAGGTACATGAGGGCGAGTTCCAAGTAAAAAATCAGGTAACTCATCCTTAGAATAGACGTCATTGAGCATATGGTCATCATCCGGGGCAACCAAAGTATCTTCATTCTTAGAGATTGTTGTCTTCACCCACTTCGCATGTTATTTAAAAAATCCAATCATAGAAATAATCTCTTTACCTAGTTTGCAAGACTCAACATAAACAGGCTTAGTGAGAGGTACATTAAAGTGCCCCAAAATCCTAATAATGATGCGGCCATAAGGAAGAGATCGTTTCGTCACTGCTAGTGTAGATAACATATGATGCAGAATGGTGTATGACAAGCTCACATGCTACCTACGAATGAGGGAATCTAATAAACCGACATCAAGTCTAGTTACCTAATCTGTCCAAGTGTGACCATGTGTTGGAGTATGCTATGAAGTATGCGGACCTGGAATGGGAGAAGTTGAGATCGAAAAGATCATGACGCATACGAATGTTCCTCACATCATCCACATGACGGAAATCATTAAAATCAATCTCTTTTTGAATGGTATAAATTTCTAATCCCCCATATTGAATTCCACGAATACTACAAAAGTGAACCTTATTAAAACGCAATACGGACTTCATCGACGAAGGTTACAATTTTAACTTGCCAGGTAGTGGAGAGATCCATATTAGAGTAAAATACCCACACTTGGTTTTCATAAACATGCTCTTCAATTCCATAAAGCCTCATTCCAATGTAGCACTACCACATATAGTCATATCAGAGAACTCATCAATGTCAATGTAGAATGAGGGGGTTACCGGTTTTCCCAAGAATTTGTCATGAAATCACTGAGTAGAGTGAGCATTGGGAAAATGTAGACTCTCCTAAAAGGGAGGCTTGGAGGGACCGGAATTGCGTGGGGCAGCCTGCTTGGTTCGGGCACGTCTCTATGATTGTGGTCTTACGACCATTGATGTGTTTGGAAGAAATAAAACCAATAAAAAGAAGGTTGAAGAATCGAGAGAGGGATTACAAGTTGAAATTTGACCAAAAATGAAAGAAAATTGGGTTAAATTTGGCAAGAATAGTTGGCTGGTTCTAGGGTTTTAAATTTGGGATTTTTTAATTTTTGAATTAAAAGTGGTTTTAATCGGTTCAAAAGATCCCTAAAATGATGAGAAGTGATTGTAAAGGTTCAATTTGGTGAGAAATAGCAAGAAAAATAATGGATTTGTTAAAAAAAGACAATTACAGTCATGGCTTGAGAGAGAGAGAGAGAGAGTTAAGGGCAAAATGAAATGAAGAATAAGATGCATCACTGTGCACTTATTGATGTGAATCCCATATTGAAACTTTGAAACTCACACTTAATTTGAAGTTTCAACTTCCCCAAGAAAGTTCTAAACAGATTTATGAGAAATAAAACCTTGACCCAATGCTTAAGAAAACATGAACCAAAGGCATAGAGAATGATATTGACGCCACACTCAAGATGTAGATGAGAAGGTGAGTGATAAGTCTAGTTTTGGAACACCACAAGAATAAGTTCACTAGTTCTCAAAAGAACCAAAGAAAGAATAATTCTTTCAAATTCAAATAACATTAATCTCTAATTGTCTTACATAGCAAGGTTACTGAGTTTAAATAGACCAATAGAGACCCAAAATCCGAAAAATACAAATGAAAATATTGGAACAACCCTCCAAGTATAAGTTTGTCAAAGCATGCTTCAAAAGTCTTCACCAACCTACCATAATTAATGCTATCATTGACAAACTTAATGCTAGCCTACTATAATTAATGATATCATTGACAAACTTAATGTTATCCCACCTTCATTGATGGTAGACTTACCTTACACATTGACAAACTTGAAACAAAACAACAAATGAAGTTGAAAAACAAAGGAGTCGTTGAAAATCCCATGTCTGAACATGCTGTAATGAATTGGTCATAACTCCTTCTAGAGAACTCCAAATCTAACTTTGTAAAATTCTTTGGAAAGCTAACTTAATTATCTTTCCAACGGTATATACCTTTCACATTAATTCCAGCTCAATCAATACCAGTTTTATTCCGAAATTGACCTTTCTGCATTTGATCCGAATTGTGTATTTGGCTGCCCAATAGCTTGAATAATGCCCATAATGCCTTGACTTCTCTTCAAGTCCAATTCATGATGTCTTGCATCTTGAATTGCAGTTTCAATCCATATTTTCTCAATTAATCTATTTAAAGCAGCTTGCATCTTTTTGGCTCTAGCTCTTGTAATTGGGCCTTCATGAATGTGCAAAGGGTCACTTGAAGCTTTAATGGTATTCTCTTGATAGTTCTCATCACTTATCAGCAAACCAATAGCGACCAAAAAGCTTGTCAAAATCTGAGAACAGATATTGTCCAGAATGCTTGCCAAGGTTTCTGCCCGAAAATAGTTAACCGTTTATTATGATAACAATAATTCGTTTTCTACAACTTATGATTTCACACATCCAGTTTAGTATTTGGCCAACAAATAATACATTCGAAGATCATTTTATTGATCCAAAAACGTTTTAAGGGCCAGTTTAATGCATAATTCATACACATATTAAAAAATATACACATACCACTTGTATATCTTGATTAAGCATTCCATAGTTATTAAATCATCAAATCATAAATCAATCAATTCAATAGGCTCAATAACATGAATAGAAATGTTAATGCGAAAATTTTATCATTCCAAGTTCATGTCGAATTTTTGAAAATTAATCTTCACAAAGACGTTTTGTAAAAATATCCATAGAAATAAACTCTAATGCAATATCTTCTTTTTTAACATGATCTCTCAAGAAATGATGTCAAATTTCTATATGCTTGGCTCTAGAGTGCTTAATGGGATTCTTTGAAATATTTATAGCACTAGTGTTATCACACTTAATAGGGATTTGTTCAAGATTCATGTCACAATCTCTAAGTGTTTATTTCATCCAAAGAGCTTGTACAATCTATTCAGCCTCAGTGGTTGAAAATGGCAAGTTCCACTAGTACTTTTCCTATCAACTATACCATGAAATAAGTGAATGACCTAGTAAATGGCAAGTTCCACTAGTACTTTTCCTATCAACTTTTTAACCAACAAAATCCGCATCGGAATAACAAGTTAAATCTATACGAGTTCCTCTAGGATACCAAAGGCCAAGATCAATGGTTCCACTCAAATAACAGAAAATTATTTTTACAGCAAGCAAATGAGATTCCTTGGGACATGATTGAAATCTAGCACACAAACATACACTAAATATGATATCAGGTCTACTTACAATTAAGTAAAGTAAAAATCCGATCATACCTCGATACATTTTGATATCCACTTCTTTGCCTTGTTCATCTTTGTCAAGCTTAGTTGTTGTGCTCATTGGCGTACTTTTGGTCTTTGACTCATCAATGTCAAGTCTCTTGAGTAAATCTTTCACATACTTGGCTTCATTTATGAAGATTCATTCCTCATTTTGTTTTATTTACAGTCCAAAGAAGTACTTCAACTCTCCCATCACACTCATTTCAAATTCCTTACTCATACAAGATGAAAACTCTCTGCACAAAGATTCATTAGTAGAACCAAAGATAAAATCATCAACATAAATTTGAACAACAAGTATATCTTAGTTCTTATGCGTATCAAAGAGAGTAGTATCCGCTTTACTCATCGAATAACCATTATCCAATAAAAAGTTCTTAAGCCTATCATGCCATGCTCTAGGTGCTTACTTTAATCCATACAATGCTTTTGACAACTTATAAACATCATTTGGAAATTTTTCATTTTCAAAACCAGGGGGGTTGTTTCACAGAAAGTTCCTCCATAATATAACCATTTAAGAAAGCACTTTTGACATCCATTTGAAATAAAATGAAATCTTTATGACATGTAAATGCTAAAAGCATCCTAATTGATTCTAGTCTAGCTTGAGGTGCAACTGTTCCCTCTTCTTGGTTAACCACACCGGTTTCATCCATTTTATCTCTAAATATCCATTTAGTGCCTCTAATGAATTGATGTTCTAGTTTAAGAATTAATTCCATACATTATTTCTCTCAAATGGATTTAAATCCTCTTGCATTGTCATAATCTAAGATTCATCATTTTCTGCATCCGCAAAAGATTTTGGTTCAATTTGAGATATGAATGCAGCATGCTCACAAGTATTAAAAAAAGATGATCTAGGTATTATGCCACTTAAGGGATCTCCTAAAATCAAGTCTTTAAGATGAGAAGAATCATACCTCCACTCCTTAGGGAGTGATTGAGAAGTACCTTGATTTTGTTCTGCATTCGTTTCTTCATGTTGCTCCTCTTGATTTCCATGCGGTGCATCCTTTTGGTTATCCTTTGATGACTCCTTTTATAGTTCTTCATCTGCATCATTATCAACAAAAACTTTCTCCGGTTAGATTCATTAAAAATAAAGTGCATATATTCTTCCACAACTAGAGTTCTTTTGTTATAAACTCTAGAATCTTTGCTTGAGTTTGAATACCCACGAAAGATTCCAACATCGGATTTTGGATCAAATTTGCCAACATTATCTTTTGTGTTCAAAATAAAATATTTGCATCCAAAAGCTTTAAAATAACTAATGTTGGGTTTTCTGTCTTTTCAAAGCTCATATGGAGTTTTACTGAGATTTAAAATAAAACAAGCGGTGTTGACTGCCTCAGTCCAAAAATACTTAGGCAAAGAATTTTCATTCAACATGGTCCTAACCATTTCTTGAATCAATCTATTCTTTCTCTTAACAACTCCGTTTTGTTGTGGAGTTCTGAGTGATGAAAATTGATGGACAATGCCTAAATTATTGCAAAAGGTTTCAATTGTATGATTTTCAAATTCTCCTCCATGATCACTTCTAATGCATGCAATACCATATCCTTTTTTCATTTTGAACTTTCCTACAAAACACTTTAAAAGCATCAAAAGCATCATCCTTATTAGCTAAGAATAATACCCATATGAATCTAGAAAAATCATCAACAATTACAAAAATATAATACTTCCCACTCAAGCTAGTATACTTTGAGAGTCCAAATAAATCTATGTGAAGTTTTGATTTAAGTAGAAATATGATTCTTGCTTTTAAAAGAAGTTTTGATTTGTTTACCAAATTGGCATGCTTCACAACCTTTAACTAAATCATTTTTGGAAATCTTTGAGATTGAATCCATGCTTGCATGTCCTATGCCATAACCAACCATCATCATGTACTGCGGAAAAACATTTATCATATGTAGATGCACAATCTATATCAATGGTATAAACATTAACATATCTATTTCCTACAAATAATATCTTGCCATCACATGCATTGTCGATAAACACATCTATTCTTATTAAAAACAACTTTATAACCCTTAACACACAACTGACTAATGCTAAACAAATTGTGTTTCAAGTTTTCAACCAAACACACATTTTCAATTAAGAGTAGAGGATACATTACCGACATTTCTGATACCAATGATTTTTCCTTAAACTTAAAAACCAAGAGTAATTTCCTGTCATATGTCTTGAACATCCATTGTCTAACAACAATTTATTTTTCCTTTTCTTTGATCCCTGTAGAGAAATTTTTTAAGTTTTATGTACCCAACACTTCTTGGGTTCTTGAGTATTAGTAATGGTTTCTTTTGGAACCAAACATATTTCATACCATAATATGCATTTCTTTTTACTGGACATCTATTTTTCATATGACCATTCTGATTACAATAATGACATACAACTTGATTATTAATGGAAGTACTTTTTACAAAATACTTATAATACTTTTGCTTGAAATTTCGCTTATAGTCAATGCTTCCTTTGTTAAACACACATTTTTGTGAATTAAGTAAATTTTCCAACATATTTTGCCCATTTGTGAATTTTAGAACAATTTCATTTAGGTCATTATATTTTTTCTTAAGCACTTCATTCTCTTTTACTAATTCATCAACATGTGATTTTTTACACTTATATGAAGTGCTTTGTTTACCTTTAAAAGATGCAATCTTATCATGTAACATTTTATTCTCTAATTTTAATTCTTCTATCTTCTCATTTAATGAATTATTGCATTTTTCCAGGGCATTTTTTTCATTTGTAAGTTCTAGCATTTTCTTTTTAAAGCATGCATTCTTCTTACCAATTTTTATTCATTCATCATGCAATTCTTTAAAAGCATTATGTAATTCTGACGACTATTCTGATGACGAGGATTTTGAAATCATGCGCAGGAGAAGAAAGAAAAAAGAAAAGCATGCATCCTCTGTCTGGGTATTTGGATTATTGTGGGGGTTGATTCTGTGTCAGCTAAGATCATCAAAGCATCAGAGGATGCTTGAGGTGCAGGCAAATCTAACGCATGATTTTGCAAGCGATAGACCAACTGATGGTGTAAAGTTGCGATCTTTGAGGTAGCTGATTGTTCTGCTCCCTGAATCTGAATCTGTACTTTGAGAGCTTTTGAGAGGTTTGGATCATCAAGGGAAAAGTTGAAGTTTGGATAAAAGGTGAGGAGGACGCTTCCTGCGTTGAGAGTTGTGAGACCTCTTCCGATCACTGCATGTTGGTACTGCTTCAAACGGGTGTCAAGCAAGGCAATTCTGGCAGTAACTGGAAGACCTTTTCGTCCATGCAAAGTGAGAATCATCCTGATTCCTCCAAGATGAAGATGAGAATATTCCTCTCTTTTTCACTGGGAAATTAGTGTATCTGGGATTTCTAAGGTTACATACTGTTCAGCTGAGGTTGACTGAAGAGAACACTGATCTAATCTAGAAGACTGTATGTACACTTTTGGAAGACTTCTATGTCTAGAGAGTAGGGTTTTTATATTACAGGTTATACCTGGATGTCTGTACAACTGGTAAGGACTCATAAGAGGAAGGCTAGACTCATTTATTTGGGCAGACTCTGGTATATACGAATACTCAACAAGGTTTTCTATTTTAGACGCTAACTATATTTTACAAGACTCTGGAAGACGGAGAGTAGATGACAACGAGACTGGAGATAACTGAGAAGTTGAACTAGAAGTTGAAGCCATGTTTGAAATGTTTTTCTTGGAAAGTCGTATCCTAGGTTTTCTCTCTTACTACCAATATTTCTTTGATATTGTTTCTTTGAGTGAAGTGTATGGCTTTGATACCACTCGGGCAATGGCATGAGGGCAAACTAATCGCACTGATACCACTAGGGTGTCTACACAAGACACTAAGCGGAAGGCAGGAACATAGGCGTGCTTATTCGCTCTATCCCTATTGATCTAGATAGACAATTGGAGTCTGTAGACCCTCGGTAATCATCCTGACGAGGTTCTCGCGACCCTCCTGGTCTTAACCTCTTTGGCGGACGAACTATCGGGGTGTTTAGACCTTACTCGGTTCTCTTAAATCTAGACAGACAAACTGAAGCACTGAGATTCCAAACTTTTCTGATACACAAGATCCTCAGAGAGGCAAGTGTAGAGCATACTCGATTTTTAGGAAGAAGCAAACAACTCTTAGAACTATGGAGTGAAGAGATGGACCTTAGAGGACTTCCCAAAGGAAAGAGAGTTTAGAAAAACATACTAGTTTATTCAAACTAGAGAAGTGTCTATTCTTTGTTTGGCTCCTCGAATACAAAGCTAGAACTTAGCTTATAGGATAAGACAGGACCCTTATCCTGAACATCATGATTAAAGCAAACATGATTAAAGTAAAAGCTAAAGCAAAAGATAAAGCTAAAGCTAAAGATTCCTTTTGCAAAAGCAAAAGTATCTTTTACAAAAGATAAAGTAAAAGGCATAAGCAAACAAAAGCTTAAAGCAACTTTAGCAAAAGCAAAAGCTAAAGTAAAAGCTAATCATTAAGCAAACATCATTATGCTAAACAACAAAGCACACTTGATGACAAAACTTAAAAGCCATGATTCCCGGATGCTAAGGAGTGGATGGAAAATGAGATGAAGACATAGACATGTTCATCTCTTCATCCTGCTGCTGGGATTTTCAGATTTTTCTGCGGAAAATTTTTTCTTCAAAATTTGCTGAGTTGACTGAGCTATCGCTGTCCGATTCAGTAACGTCGCCTGAGCTTGTGAGAATCCGAATCATTTTCCTTTCGCCTTTTGTTGTGACGGCAGTGACTTGTGCCGCTTTTTTCTTCACAGGTGGTTGAGGAGATGTCTGAGCAGTATTGGGACTAGGGATTTGGCTGACTAAGGACATGAACTCTTCCCAAGGATCTTGGGAATCTTGGAATAAGAAGTCTGTGAAATCTGGTCTTTCTTCTCGGATGACAATTCCTGTAGGTTGGGGTTCTGAAGAGGGAGTTCCTGGGCAATGATGAGGGGATAGTTCAAGCGTATGTTGAGGACCTATGGAAGTGTGGTGAATATCTCTTGAAGGGGTTTGGATGTTGTTGAGTTCAAAGAGATAGTTTCTGAGCTGGGCATTATGGTCTGGATCATGGGGAATGGGATAAGGATGAGGCAGAGTCATGTATTCAAAGGCTTGATTTTGGGTCTAATAGTCCTTTGTGTGGGGGTGTTGAAAATACGGACGATGGACAATGAACACTGATGTAAACATTTCTGGTTCTTGTTCTGTGAGTTTATCAAGCTGCCTAAAATTGGAGATATTGTTGAGAGCGTTTCTCCACCATGTGAGAGGATTGTACCATTCAAGGAATGTCCACAGAAGTGTGGAAGCATTTTCTAGGTTGTGGAGATTGCGACGTGTAGCCTGGACAGGAAGGACAAGCTTTGTGGCATACAGTATGGTAAGGCACCACATGTACCACATCTCTTCTTCAGTTATGTCTCTTGAAAGGTCGAGTATGAGGCCAGTAAGAAACATATGTTCTGGATGGAATGAAGGGAAACTGAGAGGATTATCATAATGAAATTTCATAAGCCATCGAAAGAGATACTGTTTAGCATACTCTTGGATCTGGAAAGCTGTGGAGAAAGTAATTCCTGGGGGGAATTATTTTTGGATGGTGGCTTTGAAAGGGAGAGTTTTTGGTCTAGAAGTTTTGGAACTGGAAGCCATTGAGATTATAGGAATGGTGTTGGTGAAGAGGATGGTAGGGGTTTTTATAGTGGGTCTTGTGAGAAGATCAGGGATCAAGTTGTCTTTTCCAAACCAAACTTTTAAATTGAGAAGCTGTTTGTTAGGTAGTACCTTATTTTTGAAATTTAGGATTTGGGGAAAAGACGAATTATCCATTCTTACCACAAAGTGATGACTTTGCAGGTGGAATTCAAATTTCTTTATACCATATTTGACTGCTAAGATTTCCTTGTAGATGACGTGGTAGTTCTTCTCAGATTCAGAAAATTGTCCACTGGCAAATAATTAGAAAGAAATCACGCCATTAAAAGCAATAATGCAAACAATACACTAGAACAAAATTGGTCTTTAATGACGGTTCTAAAAGACATAAGATGACGATTTTAAAATTTTCATCTTAAGCAGTGACATTAAAGTGGGTATACCTTTTATGACGGTTCAAAAACCATCATTAAATGTCCACTTATAATGACGTTTATTTTAAAAAGCCGTCATTAAATGTGTATTTATAATTATAGTTATTTTACTAAATAGTCATTATTTGCAATTTATACTAGAGATGTAATGACCTTTTTTTTAATAAACATTTAATGATGGTGTGAGGAAAAAACCGTCATTACATGTACTTTTTAATGACAGTTTTTTTTAAATACTCATCATTAAATTCATATTTTTAATGACGGTTTTATATAAATATCATGTTTTGCTACTTTTTATGACTGTTTATGAATTTATAATCACGGCTTTTATAGAATCGTCTTCTTTGATGTTATCTAAATAAAAAAAGAGAGGAAATTATCAACCGTCCAGTCGTTTTTTCCAACTTTTTCAAAAATACACAATTCTTTTTTTTTTTGGGCTGGAATCCACCTGAAGTTAAATTTCTTTTCACTTTTCCACTTTCGTTTAGAGACTGTTAAGCAAACTAATGGAATATTATTTAAATGACCTTTTTACCCTCAAATGTAAAAGATAAATTATCCAGTGACCACTTATTTTTTTAATATTTTTTCAGAAATACACAATTCTTAATTTTTTTTTCTAAACTCCACTTGAAGTTATATTGTTTTGCACCTATTCACCACAATGATACCACTCAGGGAGAATGGTATGCTCTAATACCACTCGGGGTGAATGGTATCTTTGATACCACTCGGGGAGAATGGTATGCTCTGATACCACTCAGGGAGAGTCGACACACACCACTCGGGGGTAGTGGAGTACGTGGCGTTGTTATATTAGAGCAATGATGAACAAATCGTCCTTAAGGCCAACAGCCCGCAAGCCCAGGTTTCCAGCCGATATACCCAATACCAGTGAAGTAACCATAGCACATACCACCCTTTGACTAGTGCCACTCCTTGGATATAACGTCCTCGGTGAACAGTGTTTCTGGTGACTGTGTCTGGCATTTGGGATAGGCGAAACAGCAATGGTATAAAGGTTCGTACCAGCTCTGGTAAAACGAAATAAGACTTTCTAATACACAAGATCCTACAAAATGCAAGTGTAGAGCATACTTGTCATTAAGCCGGATAGAAGATGAACTATTTAAGCCGATCTCTGATCTTTATTAGAAGAATAGAAAGAGAAGTGCTTAGCCACTCATGTTTTAAGAGAAAACTTTAAACTCTTATTGAAGGGCAATTTCAAGATCAAACGAAAGATAATTCGAAGATTAAATGAAGGATATCTTACAAAGAGGAGAAGTCGCCTTTTATAGACGAGAGCTTCACCTAATGATTAGGACAAGTCACCTATTACAACCACTTGATTAGGACAAGTCACCTAATCTTGACAAAAGCAAAGAAAAAGCAAACCATTATTACAACAAGACAAAGACACTTTAACCACTATCTTTGAAAAAGTAAAGGACACAAAAGTCAAGCCATTATTGGAAAATGACAATGACTTTTAAACATAAAAGACAAATAACATTATTAACGTGAGATAGTGCTGTATGAAGAGACTGATGTGTCAGAGTCTGAATCAGGGTTCATATCATTAGGCTGGAGAGCAAGGCTTGGTTGAGGGCACTGTTGGTGGTTAGACCAGTCCGTTGTTTCTAGTCGCAGACTTTAAGATCTGCCATGTCTGCTGAGGTAGCGATCATATCTGTGCTGTAATGCCATAGCTTCATCACCTTTAGAGTGGAGACAATGATTCCTGATTTCTTCTCTAAAATAGAGATCTGGTATGGTTTGGACATCGGGAGATAAAGGACTATGGGTGATGTATGTGGGAGTAATTCCATATTCTTCAGTTAGAGCTCGTCTAGCGGTGAGGCATTCTGTCCACATGGAATGAAAAGTTTCACAGTCATAGTGGTGTTCTATGGCCTTGACTATGGGTTGAGTACATCGACCACAGATGTCGGTGAGTTTTATGATCACGATGGTTGGGTGCTTGATATGATAACTAGTGATGAGTTCAAGGGTTAAAGGATCCCTGAAGATTGGAGCGAACATTCTGTCGAACCATCTTCCTTTGCCATATCTGTGGCTAGTGTGGATCAGATTGGGATCAAAGAGGAGAGCCACGGGGTACAGGTTTAACTAATACCAGAAGATGTAGTAAGCTTGAGGAGTGATATCACGAATGACATAATGTCCCAAACTAGTGTGCTCATTGACCACATGATGAAAAGTTGTTTGGAGTTTAAAGATCAGTTGGTGCATCTGGTCTGGATTAGGATATGGAACAAATGGTTGTTGGCATAAATCATCATGAGTTGGCCTGAATTCTTGGATGGCCATTAAGGACCGTAAGCGGCATGTCAGAGGATGATTTATGGAACCATGTTTATGGTCAATAACCTTTTGGAAGATTAGCTCCTGTAGGCTTTCTGGAAGCCAAACTATGTAGGTTAAAAGACTGAGGAAAGAAACACTGGCCTGTTAGTTTCTGGGACTCATGCTAGGAAAGAGTTTTAAGAATATGGTGAATTGCCGGATAAGAAACTGGTTTTCTGATGATAGATGATGGTATGAGATGCCATTCACTAGACCAAATTTATAGGCATGGATTCTCTTGTACTCATTGGATTCTTTCACGAACAGGGTGCTCCAATAATGGAGATTTGGATCTACTAGGAGAATGCATTGTCCTGTGGATGGGATTCTCAGCTGTAGTGGCTGTTTAGTCATCTACTTGTGCTGCTGGACAGCTGTTGTTTACTCAGGTCCCCATGGTGGGGCTGATTTTTTTAGCATCCTTGACAACTTCGAGGTGTGGACCGAAATGTGTGGAAAAAAGTCTCGGAGATAGTTGACAATCCTGAGGAACTGTTGAATTTGCTTGCGGGCTAGGTGAGTATCTAGAAAATTTATCAATTCTTGTGCGATGTGGGGTTCAGGACGATAGTGACCGTCTTCAATTATCATGCCAAGAAATTCAATGGATGTCTGGCCCACTTGTGACTTTTTCTCAGATAAGATGGCTCCATGTGATTCAATTATTGACAGGAACTGATCAAGGAGCCGTTGATGTGATTCATGATCCTTGGAAAACAACAAGATGTCATCAAGGTAGATGAGGGTGTTTTCAAGGATAGGTTCAAAGACTTTGACCATAGCCTTTTGGAAAAGGGATGGCGCACTTTCAAACCAAAGGGCATCACTATCCATTAGTAACGGGCATTAGGAATACAGAAGGCTGTTTTTGGTCTTTCATCAAGATGAATACCAATCTGCCAAAATCCTGACTTAAGGTCAAATTTGGAGAATCCCTTTGCACCTTAGAGATGGATGAACAAAGTCTGAATTTTTGGCAAAGGAAATTTGTCGTCTTTGAGAAAACAGTTGAGGGGTTGTTAATCAATGACTAACCTTTTCTTACCCCGGACAATTTCAGATCGTTTTTCAACATAGAAAGCTTGACAAGCCCAATCAGAACGAGTGGGCTCAATGAGGCCTTGTGCCATAAGCTGTTGGCATTCGGCTTGAAGGGTTGACATCTTCATTAAGCTTGAAGGGTAGCTTAACAAAAAACTGAGGATTTTTCCACAAAGGAAAAGAATGGGTAAATTGAATATGATTTTCAGGACAAAACGGAAGGAATTTGGTTTTGAAAGAGTCATAGGAAGAAGGTGCATCAGAAATTGAATACAACCTTAAAGTATCAGTATAAGATAGAAACCTTTTCTTATACTTAATACCTGTAGAGGAGATATTCAACTTCTTGATAAGTTGGAGAACATCAAATCCTATGAAGAGGTCCTTATTGGGAAGAGAAGAACCTATGAGCTTAATCCATAGAACACAGTCTGGGAAGAAGTGGATACCAATGGGTTTTTTGGTAATCAGATCTATATGGAAGAACTTACCATCAGCTGCTTTGAAAATTTCAGTGTGGTGTTCCCAGTACTCTAGTAGAAGGATGGATAGATTGAGCATACTGCGTTGTGCACCAGTATCAATAAAACCTATGATGGAGATAGGCTTGGCAAATTTGCAGAGAAGGATTCTGATTTTTATGGAGGGAAGAGGACTTTCAACGAGGTTAATTTGTTCAGTGTGATGTATGGTTGGAATGTCCTTGGAATCAGAGGTATCATTCTGATCAGTCAAAATAAAGACCGTATTGTCATCACAAAATTCTTGTTCTGAAAATAGGGATTCAACATCATCATCCTCAGAAAGAGGAGAGACTCGGTCAAGATGTTGAATAATCTTGGCTGACTTGGCTGGGATGTCAGGGAAAGATTTGGCAAAGTAGCCCTTTTTCTTACAGATGAAACACCGGGAATTTTTTGTTGCCTCGTATTGGATGCCTACCGTCTGAAAACCTATAAAGTTGTTTAGGCTTTGAAGGACGGTGTCTGGAAGAGTGTTTGGTTTTGAAGAACTTCTGGAAATAGGATTTTTTCTTGGTAGGACAAGTGCAGGTTCTTTCATCCTTGCATTTGATTGCAAGGTGAGGCTTTTTGCAGGCACTTTTGAAAGGTTCCCTCTGTTCTATGAGATCTCTAAAAAACTCTTTCTGTTTGCAGAGCTTTTCAAGGCAAGAGACCATAATATGGTAAATCTTTCCCAGGGAAAGATCATCAATGTTTATCTAGAGGGCATGGAACTGTCTTTGAAGTTCTGGTAGAATCTCCTTAGGAAGAGATTGAATAAAGACATGGTTGAGAGAGCTATCATTGAAACCATTAAGCTTGTAATCTTTAAAGAACAACACTTCATCTGATGAAACT
The DNA here is from genome assembly GCA_030449925.1 of Citropsis articulata. Classification (NCBI taxonomy): domain Eukaryota; kingdom Viridiplantae; phylum Streptophyta; class Magnoliopsida; order Sapindales; family Rutaceae; genus Citropsis; species Citropsis articulata. The sequence continues at coordinate 1,388,506 of JASUUH010000080.1, forward strand.
CTTTTCTAGTAGATTCTTTTGCTAGATTAAGATCGCCCAAAAAATGATCATAGATGAGCTCTAGAACTTGAGGGATTGGTGCTTGATACAGCTGTAGCTGTCTGTACTCAAGAAGACTTACAAACCAATCACAAAGAGAGCCTAAGAACCGATAGCAGAATTCTTTAAGAACATCGTGTGAGGTTGCTCCAGGTTTAAGCATTTGAACATCAATCCACGTAGCCATTTCTTAGAACTTGATGAGCTATTTAGGTTTAGGAACATCATCAAATGAGAACCATGGCCCATTGGTTGGCTTGGAACATGTACTTGGATTTGGCCGTGCAAGAGGCACGTCTTGAGCCAGAGGCATGTCATCATCCGGTTCATCTACAAAAGGAGGTCTCCTTGGAGGAGTATCCTCTGGAGGAAGAGGATCACTGGATGTGGATGGCTGAGCCATAAGTTGAGCTGGCATTTCCACATAGTTTTCCTCTGAATTGGTATCTAAGTAGGAGGCAACTGATTCTATTGGAGAAGAAGACTCATCTGAAGAATAATTGACATCTGGAATAGATGGAGTGTCATCAACAGCTTATGGCAGAAAGCCTCATTGAGCCCACTTGTTCTGATTAGGCTTGTCGAGCTTTCTATGTTGAAAAACAATCTGAAATTGTCCGGGGTAAGAAAAGGTTAGTCATTGACTACCAACCCCACAACTGTTTTTTCAATGGCGACAAATTCACTTTGCCAAAATTCAGTCCCTGTTCATCCATCTCCAAGGTGCAAAGGTATTCTCTAAATTTGACCTTAAGTTAGGATTTTGGCAGATTGGTATTCATCCTGATGAAAGACCAAAAACAGCCTTCTGTATTCCTAATGCCCATTACCAATGGACAGTAATACCCTTTGGTTTGAAAGTGGCACTATCCCTTTTCAAAAGGCTATGGTCAAAGTCTTTAAACCTATCCTTAAAAATGCCTTCATCTACATTGATTACATCTTATTATTTTCCAAGGATCATAAATCACATCAACGGCTCCTTGATCAGTTCCTGTCAATAATTGAATCACATGGAGTCATGTTATCTGAGAAAAAGTCACAAGTGGGCCAAACATCCATTGAATTTCTTGGCATGATAATTGAAGACGGTCACTATCGTCCTGAACCCCACCAAGATCATGTACAAAACATCTAGCCTCTAAAGTAGAAAACCCTGTAGAATATTCCTATGTTCCAGATTCTGTACAAATTTATGAGTCTTCTTTTACCCTTGTAAACCCATATAAACTGTACAATCGTCCCAACTTTGTAACTAGAACACTCAGAACCCTTATCTCTGCTAGACGTCCTGCTCTAAAAGAATATATTCAGTCTTCTAGACTGGATGAGTGTGCGTTGAAAGCAACTCAAGCAGAGCAGTATATAACTCTATAAATTCCAACAGAGGTTATTGCAAACTGGAAACGAGAAGGTTATACTCACCTCCATCTAGAGGGAGTACGTATAATCCTTACTCTTCATGGCAGAAAAGGCTTGCCGGTCACGACAAGAATGGCTCTCATGGATACCAGATTCACTGAGTACCAACATGCTGTCATTGGTACTGTTCTCACTACTCTACATGCGGGTAGTGCTCTTCTCACCTTTTACCCAAACTTCAACCTATCCCTTGAAGATCCCAATCTTTCAACTACTTTAAAAGTCCAAATCCAGATCCAAGGTGCTGAACAAGTGGTCAGCTCAAAAATGGCTACTTTACATCACCAGCTGGTTTATAGACTTCAAAACCATACTCTTGATCTTTCTACACCTCAAACCTCCACAGATACCCTTATGATCTTAGCCGACAATGAAACCATACCAACCATTGTCCAAATCCCCAAATAGAACCAAAAAGCCGAACTTCTCAAGTTAATGCCATTAGAATGGCTCTCCAACTATGAAAAGTTCCACCAAAATTCCCAACCAGTTTAGACTTCTGAAGCACAATATGAAAAAAGGCCAGACGGTGCTGTCCGGATGACCTTTCAACCTCTAGAAAGTCAACCTCCCAGAACCTCTTTCTCATACATTGCTATAATCACCGCTGTTAATACAGCTCGAGAAGATCTACCAATCCACAGTTTCTCTTCCAAAGGATATCCTGTCTACCTAGACAAGATAGACAGACATTTCATTTGGGATGTTCCAGGCTCCCACATGTGTGATCCAGGCTGTCCATGCCAGGATGACGATGAGTCTGACGACGACTGGGAAGTCGAAGACGTAGGAAGAAGAAAAGTGCACAACGAAGTAGTTGTAAACCACCATCTGATATTCCATCAGATGACCAACCTTAATCCCCACCGGTTTTGATTTCCGGTGATGAACCAGAAAACTTTCCATGGTCAGTTGAACCTGAATACACTCCAAGCCCAGTTGAGACAACACCTTCTATTGTTCTCACATCTCAACATCTATCCCCACAACCTGTAGACAAGAAGTCAACAACCTACTTCTGTCTCAATCCTCTCCACAATCATGTATGATGTTTGGATCCAGCTCTTACCAAAGTCAGTTTCCTTCCTTAGGAAAATAAACAAATCCACAAACCAAAGTGATTTCCAAACCATATGTCCAACCTCCTGTCCTCCATTCTGGACAGACTAAGGAACTAAAGAAGTACGAACAAGTGCTTAACTGGCAAACCTAGAATGCCAGAGTTCAGAATACAGTCCTGGAATCTCTTAATACCAGGATCGATAATGTTCAAGCAGAAGTCCAAACTACTCATAAGAAGGTTGATGCAATTACAGCGCGGATGGAACAGCTGTATCAAAGCCTTCATTAGAGAATTGCTAAATTGGACATAGAGCTTCGTACCATGATTGCACTCAATTATTGGGGACCAAAGTTCAACAAAAAATATACAGAAATCAGGCAGCTTAAGGCTGAACTTGAAAGAATTGATGCAGAAAGGCAAGGCAGACAACCTTCCTTTTTTGGTCAACAAACAGCTCCTTCACAAACACCATACTTGAACACATACCAGCCTTTCTACAGTCCTCCTACAACTCCTTCACAAAGAACCCGAGAAGCTCATCAGTTCATTGGCATATCTAATATGCATTACCCAAAGAAGAACCAACACCGATGCCTTTCACAAGGCCATCTCCTCCTAAACCTGCACCTTCAAGGCCTAAACCCAGGCCACAACCGCTACCTCAACCTCATTCTCAACCTCCTCCTACCTATGCTGAAACGATTCAAACTCCTTCTCTTCAGCAAATTCCTGAATACTTTCAGTCTCTTCCTCAACCATCTCAACCATCAGTGGAGTGCGTGGCGTTGTTATACTAGAGCAATGACGAACAAATTGTCCTTAAGGCCAATAACCCGAATGCTCGGGTTTCCAGCTGATATACCCAATACCAGTGAAGTAACCATAACACATACCACCCTTTGACTAGCGCCACTTCTTAGGCATAACGTCCTCGGTCAATAGTATTTCTGGTGACTGGGTCTGGTGTTTGGGATAGGCGAAACAGTGAGCTGGTAAAACGGAATAAGACTTTCTGATACACAAGAACATACAAAAGGCAAGTGTAGAGTATACTTGTCATTTTGGTAATCAGATTTGTATGGAAGAACTCACCATCAACTGCTTTGAAATATTCAGTGTGGTGTTCCCAGTACTCTGGTGGAAGGATAGATGGATTGAGCATACTATGCTATGCACCAGTATCAATGAAACCTATGATGGAGATAGGCTTGGCAAATTTGGAGGGAAGGATACTAATTTTTATGGAGGGAATAAGACTTTCAACGAGGTTGATTTGTTGAGTGTGGTAAATGGTTAAAATGTCCTCGGAATCAGAGGTATCACTTTTATCAGACAAAATAAAGATCGTATTGTCATCACAAGATTCCTATTCTGAAAATAGGGATTCAACATCATCATCCTCGGAAAGAGGAGAGACTCGGTCAAGGTGTTGAATAAGCCTGGCTGACTTGGCTGGGTTGTTAGGCTTTGAAGGACGGTGTCTGGAAGAGTGTTTAGTTTTGGAGAACTTCTAGAAATGGAATTTTTTCTTGGTAGGACAAGTGCAGGTTCTTTCATCCTCGCATTTGATTGCAAAGGGAGGCTTTTTACAGGCACTTTTGAAAGGTTCCCTCTGTTCTATGAGATCACTGAAAAAATCTTTCTATTTGCAGAGCTTTTCAAGGCTAGAGACCGTAATCTGGTAAATCTTTTCCAGGAAAAGATCATCAATGTTTATCTGGAGGGCATTTCTATCTCTGAAGTTCTGGTAGAATCTCTTTAGGAAGAGATTGAATAAAGACATACTTGAGAGAGCTATCATTGAACCCATTGAGCTTGTAGTATAGGGCTGACATTCGTCTTTAGTGCAAAACCTACACCTTGAAAACCTACACCTTCAAGGCCTCAACCTAGGTCATCACCACAACCACAATCTCAACCTCCTCCTACCTATGCTGAAACAATTCATACTCCTTCTCCTCAGCAAATCCCTGAGTACTTTCAACCTCTTTCTCAACCATCTCAACCATCAAAGGATAAAGAGCCCATGCATTAGCTCTATTCTTGTCTTATCCTTCCAGAAGATGATACTCCATCTAATACAGATGTCAATCCATCCTTAGATGAGTCTTCTTCTCAAACAGAATCAGTTGCCTCCTACTCTGCAACCGATTCAGAGGAAAACTATGTGGAAATCCTTGTTCAACTTATGGCTCAACCATCCACATCCAGTGATCCTCCTCCTCTAGAGGATACTCCTCCAAGAAGACCTCCTTTTGTAGATGAACCGGATGATGACATGCCTTCGGCTTAAGACGTGCCTCCTGCACGGCCAAATCCAAGTCCAAGTTCTAAGCCAACCAATGGGCCATGGTTCTCATTTGATGATGTTCCTAAAGTTAAATGGCTCCTCAAGTTCTAAGAAATGGCTACTTGGATTGATGTTCAAATGCTTAGACTTGGAGCAACCTCATACGATGTTCTTAAAGAATTCTGCTCTCGGTTCTTAGGCTCTCTTCGTGATTGGTTTGTAAGTCTTCTTAAGTACAGACAAGTACAACTGTATTAAGCACCAATCCCTCAAGTTTTAGAGCTCATCTATGATCATTTTTTGGGCGATCTTAATCTAGAAAAAGAATCTGCTAGAAAAAAGTTTCATCAGATGAAGTGCTATCCTTTAAAGATTAAAGATCTTGATTTGCACTAAAGATGAATGTCAGCCCTGTACTACAAGCTCAATGGTTTCAATGATAGATTTCTCAAGCATGTCTTTATTCAATCTCTTCCTAAGGAGATTCTACCAGAACTTCAGAGACAGTTCCATGCCCTCTAGATAAACATTGATGATCTTTCCTTGGGAAAGATTTACCAGATTACGGTCTCTTGCCTTGAAAAGCTCTGCGAATAGAAAGAGTTTTTCAAAGATCTCATGGAACAGAGGGAATCTTTCAAAAGTGCCTGCAAAAAGCCTCACCTTGCAATCAAATGCAAGGATGAAAGAACTTGCACTTGTCTTACTAAGAAAAAATCCCATTTTCAGAAGTTCTCCAAAACCAAACAATCTTCCAGACACCGTCCTTCAAAGCCTAAACAACCTTACAAGTTTTTCAGACGGAAGACATCCAACACCAGGCAACAAAAAAATTCCCAGTGTTTCATCTGTAAGAAAAAGGGGCCGCTTTGCCAAATCTTGCCCTAGTTGGGTCAGCCAGGCTTATTCAACACCTTGACCAAGTCTCTCCTCTCTTCGAGGATGATGATGTTGAATCCCTGTTTTCAGAACAGGAATCTTGTGATGACAATACAGTCTTTATTTTGGCTGATAAGAGTGATACCTCTGATTCCGAGGACATTCCAACCATTCATCACACTCAACAAATCAACCTCGTTGAAAGTCCTCTTCCCTCTATAAAAATCAGTATCCTTCCCTCCAAATTTACGAAGCCTATCTCCATCATAGGTTTCATTAATACTGGTGCACAGCGCAGTATGCTCAATCCATCTATCCTTCCACCAGAGTACTGGGAACACCACACTGAATATTTCAAAATAGCTGATGGTGAGTTCTTCATACAGATCTGATTACCAAAAAACCCATTGGTATCCAGTTCTTCCCAGACTGTATCCTATATATTAAGCTCATAGGTTCTTCTCTTCCAAATAAGGACTTCCTCATCGGATTTGATGTTCTCCAGCTTATCAAAAAGTTGAATATCTCCTCCACAGGTATTAAGTATAAGCAAAGGCTTCTACCTTATACTGATACTTTAAGGTTGTATTCAATTTCTGATGCACCTTCTTCCTATGAGTCTTTCAAAACCAAATTCCTTTCGTTTTGTCCTGAAAATCATATTCAGTTTATCCATCCTTTTCCTCTGTGGAAAAACCCTCAGTTCTTTGTTAAGCTACCCTTCAAGCTTAATGAAGATGTCAACCCTACCAAAGCTACACATCCGGGTATGACACCCTCAGATCTCAAGCTAGCCCAAGCTGAATGCCAACAGCTTATGGCACAAGGCCTTATTGAGCCCACTCGTTCTGTTTGGCCTTGTGAAGCTTTCTATGTTGAAAAACGATATGAAATTGTCTGGGGTAAGAAAAGGTTAGTCATTGACTACCAACCCCTCAACTATTTTCTCAAAGACAACAAATTCCCTGTGCCAAAAATTCAGTCCATGTTCATCCATCTCCAAGGTGCAAAGGTATTCTCCAAATTTGACCTTAAGTCAGGATTTTGGCAGATTGGTATTCATCTTAATGACAGACCAAAAACAGCCTTCTGTATTCCTAATGCCCATTACCAATGGACAGTGATGCCCTTTGGTTTGAAAGTGGCACCATCCTTTTTCCAAAAGGCTATGGTCAAAGTCTTTGAACCTATCCTTAAAATGCCGTCATCTACATTGATGACATCTTGTTGTTTTCCAAGGATCATGAATCACATCAACGGCTCCTTGATCAGTTCCTGTCAATAATTGAATCACATGGAGTCATGTTATTTGAGAAAAAGTCACCGGTTGACCTTTTCCGATCACCGCATGTTGATATTGCTTAAATCTGGTATCCAGTAAAGCAACTCTAGCAGTAACAGGAAGACCTTTTCATCCATGTAGGGTGAGGATTAACCGGTTTCCTCCAAGATGAAGAGATATGTGAGCAGAAGAGATTCTTCAAAGAATTTATCTAAGATAAACCACCATTTGCAAAGGCATGCAAAAAGTCTTTCTATCTGGAAATCATGTGCAAAGTTGAGAAGCAATGCACATGCCCTACAAAGAAGAAAAAACATTTCCAAAAACATCCTCATCCCCACAGATTCTCCAAAAAATCCAAAAGACACTACCGTTTCTTTAGAAAGAAAGAGCCTTCAAAACCTTCTAGAAAACCCGTGTCACAAAAAAGTGTTCGTTGTTATATTTGCAAGAAAAAAGGACATTTTGCAAGATATTGTCCTAATAAGCCAGCTAAATAGAGTCAAACTTTTTAGAACAATCAGAGCAAGATCCAAACACTACCTTCATTTTGCAGAATCAAATTCCTCTAATGTTTCAGACACAAAAGAAATTTCAACAGTTTTCACTGTTACAACAGAAACACAGCCAGCCCAGACCATTTTCTCAGCCCAAACCATTCCATTAGTCCGAGTTTCCATCCTTCACAAAAAATATGCAAAGCCCATTCCTGCCATTGGTTTCATAGACACAGGAGTTGATAAAAGCATGGTGAATCCATGTGTTTTCCCAGAATCTTTTTGGGAGCCCCACCATGAATACTTCATAACTGCTAATGGTGAAATCTTCGGAACCATTTTGATCACCAAAAAACCCATTGGCATACAGTTTTTTCTCAATTGTGTCGTTTGTAAGAAAATCGTAGGCTCAGAGTTACCCAATAAAGATCTTCTCATTGGGTTTGATATCATTTCACAATTCAAAAAACTCAACATTCGAGCCATAGGTCTCAGTTACAAACAAATGTTTCTTCCTTACACAGAAACACCAAGTCTGTTTTCTCTTCAAGATATCCTTCTGGTTACGAGTCCATTACCCAAAAACTTCTCTAGTATTGTCTAGAAAATCACTCTCAGTTCTACGATCCTTTACCTCGCTTGAAAAATGAGATATTTTTCATTCACCTTCCCTTTAAACTTAACTAAGATACAAATCCAACCAAAGCATCTCATCCGGGAATGACTCCCTCGGACCTTCTCTTAGCCCAACAAGAATGTGCCCAACTCCTAAGTCAGGGCCTTATTAAACCCATTAAGTCAGATTGGGCCTGTCAGGCCTTCTACGTTGAAAAACGTTCTGAATTAGTAAGGGGAAAAAAGAGATTGGTCATCGATTATGATAAATTTCCACTTCCAAAAATCCAATCCATGTTTATCCATCTCCATCATGCCAAAATATTTTCAAAGTTTGATTTGAAATCAGGATTTTGGCAACTAAGCATCCATCCTAGTGATCATCACAAAACAACCTTTTTCATTCTCAATGCCCATTATCAGTGGACAGTCATGCCCTTTAGTCTTAAAGTCACACCATCTTTGTTTCAAAAGTCCATGATAAAAATCTTCACCCCCATTCTGCATAGTGCATTGATTTATATCGGTGACATTTTGTTGTTTTTTGCAGATCACCAGGCACACCAACAATTGTTTTATGATTTTCATCATCTTGTGCAGACATATGGAATCATGCTTTCCAAAAAAAAAGAGCATTATTGCACAATCTTCGATCATCTTTCTTGGAGTGATAATCCATAATGGTCACTACCAGCCAAAGCCACACATTGCTCAAGAATTAGAAAGATTTCCGGATCAAGATCTCACTAAGAAACAAATCCAACTGTTTCTTGGTATCATCAACTATTTGCGAGACTTTATCCCTAAAGTTTCGGTCCACACCAACCAGCTGTCAACCATGTTGAAAAGGAATGTCCCACCATGGGGATTACCTCAAACCACGGCTGTCCAACATCTCCAAAAGATTGCACAATCTTATCCACCTCTCAAAATTCTTTCCAATGCTCAAAGAATTTTACAGACAGACGCCAGTGATAGTCACTGGGCATCATTACTTTTGGAAAAAGAAGGAGATAAAGAAGCTTACTATGCTCATACAAGCGGACAATTTTCTGACCTAGAAAAGAACTACCATGTGATCTACAAAGAAATCTTAGCAGTCAAATATGGAATAAAGAAGTTCGAATTCCATCTGCCGAGTTATCATTTCGTGGTATTCTGGACAATTCATCTTTTCCAAAAATCTTGAATTTTAAAAAAAAAGTTCTACCTGACAAAGAATTGCTTAATCTCAAAGCATAGTTTGCCAAGTATGATTTTACGGTTTAATACATCAAAGGAAAAGGCAATCTTATCCCTGATTTTCTCACCAGACCAAATATAAATAAACTAGCCCTCATCACCACCGTTCAAACCATCCCTCTTATAGCCATGGTCCTTATACCATCAGTCCCAGAACCTCCACAACAGTTCCCAGAGAACTCTTAGGGAAAGAAAGCGGTCCATACTCAGCATACCACTACCTTAAATTCAAAAAAAGGGAAAAGAGTCCACATCAAGACCAGCTGCACAGGTGATACAACAGACAGCGAAGGTTCATCTTCACCAGACTATGAAGCCATCACACTCCGCAGAAGAATCAGAAAAGCAAAAAGACAAGAAGAGAAAATGACAATGTCCATGTCTCCATCACGATTCTCATCCACTCCATAATCCGGGAATCTCAGCCTTTAAAAAGATGAGGGTCCTGTCCTGTCCCAATGTGTTTTTACTTTAAGCACGCGTTGCTTGCTTTGTTATGCTTTATGCTTTTGTAAAAGTTTGCTTTGCAAAAGGAATCTTTGCTTTAAGCTTTTGCTTTTGCTTTAATCATGTAAGGATAAGGGTCCTGTCTTATCCTTTATCTCTTGTAACCTATATAAGGTTGGCCCCGACCTTGTATTCGAGGAGGCAGTTTGAAAATAAAATATAAGTTTTCAAATATGCTTATGTCTCTCTAAATCTCTCTCTTTTCTGGGAAGCCTTAGGATTGTCTCCAAGCCATTGTTCTAAGAACAATGTCTCTTCTATACTGAGTATGCTCTACACTTGCCTCTGTTGAGGATCCTGTGTATCAGAAACGTTTCCGGTGCTCCAATCTATCCCAAGCCTAGGTCATGAAACCCCAACAGTTCATCCGTCTGAAGGTCTAGGTGACCACGTTAGGATGATTACCGAGGGTCTAGAAATTCGAAGTGTCCATCTAAGTTTGCTATGGATTTCTATCCCCACTTCATGTGGAATTCACTCTTAGATTTGGGTATATCGGATGGAAACACAAGCATGTGGGCTACTGGTCCTAAGGACGATCTTGTAATCGTCGTTGCTTTGGTATAACAACGCCACGTATCCGCTTTCGCCAAGATTAGAGCATCTTCCCCAGATATCTGTAAGCTTTACAATTACTATGGTGGGATGCATGATATGATATCCGGTGGTGAGTGTTGAGTGCCAGAAAATGTATATTTATAAAGGAAAAAATTATCATTTTATATTTTAAGTCTCACTAATATCTCTACTTTTATGTATTTAAGTCTTTTGTTATTTAATTATGTGTGTTTGGTTATAATTAATTATTTTATGTATTTTAGGGGCATCCTGATCGTTTCACAATGAACGAGTGATCAGACAGCAAAACGGACATCACTTTTGAACTCAGTACAGTCGAAAACCTTAGGAGAAGCATAAAAGGAAAAATGGCCGTTCACATGTATCGTCTTACATGCTGTTACATCGTTCTTATGTTATATTCATAACACTATTACATTCACGATGACATGGCGTTGACCGATGATGTGGCATTGACCGATGATGTGGCATCGACTTATGACGTGGTAGCTTTTGATTAGAGAAAGATGTGGCATTTGGTTGATTATGTGGCGTTGACTGATGATGTGGCATTGACCGATGATGTGTCACGATCCTATTGGACTAAAATTCTTATGTACTATTGATGGATGACGTGGCAGCATTTCAGTGGACCAAAAATCTTATGTACGGTACATGCACACACATGGGATTATTTCCTATTCAAACCGCGTCACCATTCAAGCCGCCACTATTCAAACCGCGTTATTGTACAAACCGCATGACTGTGCAAACCGTGTACTGTTAACTGATGACGTAGCACAATCCTGAGCGTCCGAACTATTTTTAATCCGATGGCTATGATTCACTCAATGTAGAGACTCTCTCTGTTTCTGTTCTTCAGCCAGCATGAAGACTGTTTCTTCATCATAAGCATCCTGTTCAGAATACAGGGATTCAATATCATCATCCTCAGAGAGAGGAGAGACTCTGTTGACATCGCGATGATGGCTGATTTTCTTTGGATTGTTAGGGCAAGATCTAGCAAAGTGCCCTTTCTTTTTACAAATGAAACACCTGGAATCTTTCTGTTGCCGGGTGTTGACAGTTTTCTTCCTGAAAAACCGGTAGGTTGGTTTAGGATTTGAACTGATTATGCGGAAGAGTGTTTAGGTTTAGGAATTTATGGAAATGGGATTTTCTCTTGGTAGAACAAGTGCAGTTCTTTCATCCTTGCAAATGATTTCAAAATGAGGTGTATTGAATGCACTCTTGAAGGGTTCCTTTTTTTCCATGAAGTGTTTGAAAAACTTTCTCTGCTCAAAAAGTTTCTCAAGACAAGAGACAGCAATCTGATAGATCTTACCGAGAGTAAGATCATCCAAGTTTATCTGGTAGGAGTTCAGATGTCTCTGAATATCCAGCAAAATCTCAGAGAAGATCTGCAAAAACATGCTTGAGGAGTGATCATTAAAACCATTCAGTAGTACAAGGTCATCCTTTAAGTGCTTGTCAAGATCTACGATCAGAATGAACAGCACTTCATCGATGAAACTCACGTCTAGCGATTCACCGCTAGGTTTGGTTCTCCCAAAACCGTTGTACACAATCTCTAAGACTTGTAGTACGATTGCACGAAATAACTTGGAGTCAGATTCACCGATACTTAGGAACCAATCACAGAGAGATCCTAAGAATCTTGAGCAGAATTAGATGGTTTGGAACTTGGATTAGGCTGTGCTGGAGGCGCATCATGAACTGGCGGCATGCGCATCTCTTCAGGCTCATCTTCATCAAGGGGTTCTCTGGGATGAAAATCCTCAGGCGTTGGAGGATCGTTGGATGTGGATGGTTGTGCCATATAAACATTAGAAACTTCCATATAATTTTCCTCGGAATCTGTTGCAGAAGATACAACTGATTCTGTTGGAGAAGAAGACTCAAAAGATGGATTCAAATCTGAATCAGAGGGATCAACATCTTCTTCTGGAACTATAAGACCAGCGTAGAGCTGATGCATGGGCTCCTTGTCTTTTGATGGTCTGATAGGTTCAGGAATAGGTTGCTGAAAGTATTCGGTGTTCTTGAGGAGAACGAGTAGTTTGTCTCGGTGAGTGTGTGTGTTGTTTCCGGCATAGGTTGGTGTTTGTGGTGGTGGAGGTCGTTGTCTAGGCATGGGTACAGGCCTTGTAGGAGAGGGCCTTGAAGGCGTAGGTTGAACATACGACCTTGAGGAGTGTTTGTACATGTTTGGAGAAACACCAAGGAATCGGTGTAACTCTTGGGTTTTTTGTCATGTCATTTTCATGTTGCATTATTAGTTTGCATTATTGCTTTACTTTGTCAAGATTAGGTGACGTGTCCTAATCAAGTGGTTGTAATAGTGGCGGTCCTGTCCCACTTTAGTTTAAGAGTTTTGTCTATAAATGACGAGCTCTTCTCCATTGTAAATCAGAACTCAATCGAGAACTCGATTGAAATAAATAGAAGTTTACCTTCAAAATATGAGTGGCTAAACACTTGTTCTTTCTATTCTTCCAATAAAGATCACAGATCGACTTGAATACTTCATTTTCTATCTGGCTTGGTGACAAGTATGCTCTACACTCGCCTCCTGTAGGATCTTGTGTATCAGAAAGTCTTATGCCTGTTGTACCAGAGTGGTATACTTCTTATACCATTGCTGTTTCGCCTACACTAAACACCTGAGATAGCCGTCAGTAGACACACGGTTCACCCGAAGAGATGCCCGGGAGTGGCGAAAAGAAAAGGGTGGTATGTGTGCTATGATTTCTTCCGTGGTGTTGGGTATATTGGCTGGAAACCCGAGCATGCGGGCTATTGGCCCTAAGGACGATTTGTTCGTCATTGCTCTGGTATAACAATGCCCCGTACTCCGATGCTGGATCTCTGTGTGAGTTCCGATAGACTTTCTATGAGTTAGTGGATCCTGGCTTGGTATCAGTGCGTTATGGATGTTCCGTGATGCTTGATATCTCAGTTGGTATCAGAGCCTAACGATTTGTTCGATTGGCTATTAGCGGCATTACCTGCCCCTCCTGAAGAGAGTGGTATATGATAGAAGATTTGTGATCTGAAGAAGAAGAATAGAAAGATACTTTTACACTCATGAGTTCGAGTTCAAACTCTCAAGCTTTAGAGACAGAAGTCTCCACTGTCTCCATATCCTCACCTTTATCCCTACCTAGGTCTTGTACAAAACACCTATCCAATAAAATAGAAAACCTTGTTGAATATTCCTATGTTCCAGACTCTGTACAAATTTCTGAGTCTTCCCTACCTCTTATTAGTCCCTACAGACTCTATCACCGTTCTAATTCTGTAATTAGATCTATCCATTCTATTGTCACTTCTAGACGCCCTTCTCCTAAAGAGTATGTACAGTCTTCCAGACTTGACCAGTGTGCTTTGAAAAGCAACTCAAGCAGAGCAGTATGTAACCCTTGAAATTCCAGATGAGCTAATCACCAATTGGAAACGTGAAGGTTATACTCACCTCCACCCTGGGAGTACGTGTAATCTTAACGCTTACGTAGTCGTAAAGGCTTGCCTACGGCAAAAATGGCTCTTATGTATACCAGATTCAAAGAGTACAAACATGCTGTCATTGGTACTGTTCTTACAACCCTTACCCAAACTTCAACCTATCCCTTGAAGAACCCAACCTTTCAAAAACCTTGAAAGTCCAAATCCAGATCCAAGGTGCTGAGCAAGTGGTCACCTCAAAAATGGCTACTTTACATCACCAGCTGGTTTATAAACTTCAAAACCATGCTCTTGATCTTCCAACTCCGTACACCTCCATAGATGCCCTCATGATCTTAGCCGACAATGAAACCATACCAACCATTGTCCAAATCCCCAAACAGATCCAAAAAGCCGAACTTCTCAAGTTGATGCCGTTGGAATGGCTCTCCAACTATGAGAAATTCCATCAGAATTCCCAACCGATCAGCAAAGGGACTCGAGGCCCTTGACCCCAAAAGACGCCTGTGAGGTAAGTATCGGCTGCCCTTATAACCACAGCCCAGTGACCACTCGGGACCGATGTGGGATTCAAGGGCATCACCTACCCCTCCCACAAGTCGGCCCACACAGATGGCTTTGATACCACAGCAAAAGGACTCGAGGCCCTTGACCCCAAAAGACGCGTTGTGAGGTAAGTATCGGCTGCCCTTATAACCACAGCCCAGTGACCACTCGGGACCGATGTGGAATTCAAGGGCATCACCTCAAGCATCACGGAACATCCATAACTCACTGATACCAAGCCAGGATCCACTAACCCATAGAAAGTCAGTCGGAACTCACACAGAGATCCAGCAGCGGAGTACGGGGCATTGTTATACCAGAGCAATGACGAACAAATCGTCCTTAGGGCCAATAGCCTGCTTCCAGCCGATATACCCAACACCACGGAAGAAATCATAGCACATACCACCCTTTTCTTTTCGCCACTCCCGGGCATCTCTTCTGGGTGAACCGCAGGTTCATCGACGGCTATCTCAGGTGTTTAGTATAGGCGAAACAGCAATGGTATAAGAAGTATACCACTCTGGTACAACAGGCATAAGACTTTTTGATACACAAGATCCTACAGGAGGCGAGTGTAGAGCATACTTGTCACCAAGCCAGATAGAAAATGAAGTATTCAAGTCGATCTGTGATCTTTATTGGAAGAATAGAAAGAACAAGTGTTTAGCCACTCATATTTTGAAGGTAAACTTCTATTTATTTCAATCGAGTTCTCGATTGAGTTCTGATTTACAATGGAGAAGAGCTCGTCATTTATAGACAAAACTCTTAAACTAAAGTGGGACATGACCCCCACTATTAGAACCACTTGATTAGGACACGTCACCTAATCTTGACAAAGTAAAGCAATAATGCAAACTAATAATACAAGATGATAATGACATGACAAAGACACTTAACCACTACTTTGAAAAAGTAAAGCACAAAAGTCAAGCCATGGATAAAGGCAAAGACTTTAACACAAGACTTTAATATATAAAGACAAACTACTTTAAGACTTTTATGGCATATAAGACAAATGCCATCATTAAAGTGAAATAGTCTCGTAAGAAGAGACTGATGTGTCTGAGTCTGAGACGATGTCTCTGAGTCTGATGAAAGAACGGGTTGAGGCCATTGGTGATCAGTCCAGTCTGCCCAAAGGTTGTCAGACCTACCATGTCTGATGAGATAATTATCATATCTCTGCTGTAGGATTATGGCCTGGTCTCCTTCAGAGTGGAGACGATGATTCCTGATTTCCTCTTTGAAGTAAAGATCTGGAGTTGATTGAACATCAGGAGATAGGGGATGAGTATTGAGAGGTGGGAACTCCATATTCTTCAGCTAGAGCATTCCTAGCTGTGAGACAGTTTGTCCACATGAAGCGGAAGGATTCACAGTCATGATGGGGAATTATAGGTTTAACAAGGGGTTCAGTGTGGCGACCCCAGAGGTCAGTGAGCTTTATTATTACAATGGTGGGATGCTGAATGTGATAGCCTGTAATAAGATCGAGGGTCAAGGGATCCCTGAAAAGAGGAGCGAACATTCTGTCGAACCATCGCCCTTTGCCGTATCTGCGGCTGGTATGGATCAGGTTGGGATCAAATAGGAGAGCCACTGGGTATAGGTTTAACCAGTACCAAAAGACATAATAAGCTTGGGGGGTGATGTCACGAATGACATGATGTCCCCAACTAGTATGCTCATCAACTACGTTATGAAAAGTAGTCTGGAGCTTAAAGATTAGCTGGTGCATTTGGTCTGGATTCGGATGTGGAACAAATGGCTGCTGGCATAACTCATTCTGAGTTGGCCTGAATTCTTGTATGGCCATCAAGGACCATAAACGCCATGTCAAGAGATGGCTTCTTGCGGAATCATGCTTGTGATCTATAACCTTCTGAAAGATTAATTCTTGAAGGCCATCTGGAAGCCAATAAATGAAGGCCATGAGACTGAAAAATGAAAAGTCTGCTTGCTGGTTCCTTGGACTCATTTTGAGAAGGAGGAATATGGTGAAGCGCCAAATGAGAAATTGATTTTCTGAGAGTGAGTGCCGATGCTGAAAATTATGCACAAACTCAGATTTATAGGCATGGATTGCCCTGTGCACTTTGGATTCTTTGGGGAAGAGTGTTTGCCAATAATGGTGATTCTGACCTGTAGAGAAACCATGGCAACCACCGGATGGAAGTCTCAGCGATAGTGGATGCTGAGTCACTTGTTTGAATTTTGACCGTTGTGCCTTTCAAGACCCCATGGTGGGGCTGCTTTCTTTAGCATCTTTGACAACTTCGAGGTGTGGACCGCAATGTGTGGAAAAAAGTCTCGGAGATAGTTGACAATCCTGAGGAATTGTTGAATCTGCTTGCGGTTTATATAAGTATTTGGAAAATGCATCAATTCTTGTGCGATGTGGGGTCCAGGACGATAATTACCATCTTGGAATATCTCAGTTGGTATCAGAGCCTAACGATTTGTTCGATTGGCTATTAGCGGCGTTACCTGCCCCTCCTGAAGAGAGTGGTATATGATAGAAGATTTGTGATCTGAAGAAGAAGAATAGAAAGATACTTTTACACTAAAAAATGGCTACTTTACATCACCAGCTGGTTTATAGACTTCAAAACCATGCTCTTGATCTTCCAACTCCGCACACCTCCACAGATACCCTCATGATCTTAGCCGACAATGAAACCATACCAACCATTGTCCAAATCCCCAAACAGATCCAAAAAGCGGAACTTCTCAAGTTGATGCCGTTGGAATGGCTCTCCAACTATGAGAAATTCCATCAGAATTCCCAACGGATCCAGACTTCAGAAGCCCAATAAGAAAAAAGGCTAAATAGTAATAATCTTGTCTAGATACAGCCTTGGTTAAACCGGCACTCTAGTACAAGGTTATTATTATTTGGCACGATAAGCCCTTAGCACCATATTTATTTGAGCGTGGTTCATGATGTGTGAAAACCCTTTCATTATTTAATTGGTATTAATAAGAAATATTTAGCCCATGGAGCATGTTGATGCAGATCCAGATACCCAAGTGCTTTATTTCAATAGATCTCGTTTTAATTTATTCCTGCCATTTTAATTTAAATTCTAGCATAGTTTAAATTACCTTAGCCACAAATCCAACTACCCACTTACAAAATTAATTCTATACATAATTAAAATCCACCTCCTCCTGGGATCGACACTCGTCACCATTAATCTATTCTACAATAGATTAGTGCGCTTGCGAGTTCAATAAAATTTGCACAACAATGAGTTCAAGGGTGAAGATGTCTTTGAAGATGGGGGCGAACATCCTGTCAAACCATTGTCCTTTACCGTATCTGCGACTGGTGTGGATCAGATTAGGATCAAATAGCAGAGCCACTGGGTACAAGTTTAACCAGTACCAGAATATGAAATAAGCCTGTGGGGTAATGTCAGGGATGACATAATGACCCCAGTTGGTATGCTCATATGTGACATAGTGAAAAGTGCACCGGATTCTGAAAATTAATTGGTGCATCTGGTCTGGATTTGGATGTGGCTCGAATGGGCGCTGACATAGACCATTGTGCATTGGTCTGAATTCTTGGATGGCCATCGATGACCATAATCGCCATACTACAGGCTGCATCGCTAAAACTTTTTTGTGATCAATCATCTTGGAAAAAATCATTTCCTGAATTCCTTTAGGGAGGCATGATATAAAGGTGATAAGATTGTTGAGAGAAAAGTCCCCGGCTTCAGGAGTTTTGGAACTTCCTTCTTCTCGTGTTCGAGAAAGGTTGCTGCTGGTAGCCATGAAGATTGAGCTGAAAACTGTTGGAAATTTGTGAAACTGATCAATGGAGGAGAAATGATGGTGTTGGAGGGAATTCAGCAAATTTAATTTATAGTCACAGATTCTCCTGTAGTCAGCACTGTGGTTGGCAGATTTGTTTGGGAATAAGGCGCCAGTAGTTGAAAGGCTATGCGGCTCTGTGGAAGAGATGCTCAATTGTAATGGATGCTGAGTCATCTGCTTGAGCTGTTGGACAACTGTTGTTTACTCAGGTCCCCATGGTAGGGCTGATTTCTTTTGCATTCTGGACAACTGTGAAGTGTGGACCGCAATATACGAAAAAAGTCTCTGAGATAGTTGACAATCCCAAAAAATTATTGTATCTGCTTTATGGATAGGTACTGATATGGAAAGTGCATCAATTCTTGTGCTATGTGGGGTCCTAGACGATAATGACTGTCTTCAATTATCATGCCAAGAAAGTCAATAGATTCTTGTCCTATCTAGCTCTTCCTTTCAGAAAGCATGACTCCATGTGATTCAACAATCTGGAGGAACTGTTCTAGGAGTTGTTGATGTGATTCATGATCCTTGGAAAATAACAGAATGTCATCAATGTAGATGAGGACGTTTTCAAGGATAGGTGTCACTTTCAAACCAAAGGACATTACTGTCCACTGGTAATGGGCATTTGGGATACAGAATGCTGTTTTTGGTCTATCATCAGAATGAATACCTATTTGCCAGAATCCAGACTTAAGGTCAAATTTGAAAAATACCTTTGTATCTTGGAGATGGATAAATAGGGACTGGATTTTGGGTAAAGGAAATTTGTGGTCTTTGAGAAAACAGTTGAGAGGTTGATAGTCAATGATTAACCATTTCTTTCTTGAGGGGTTGATAGTTAATGATTAATTGTTTCTTTCCCCGAACTATCTCTGACCTTTTTTCAACATAGAACACTTGACAAGCCCAATCAGAATGAGTGGGTTCAATAAGGCCTTGGGCCATAAGCTAGGGCTAGTTTGAGATCTGAGGGTGTCATACTCAGATGTGTGGCTTTAGTAGGGTTGACATCTTCATTAAGCTTGAAGGGTAGCTTAACAAAGAACTGAGGATTTTTCCACAGAGGAAAAGGATGGGAACACTGAAGATGATTTTCAGGACAAAATAGAAGGAATTTGGTTTTGAAAGACTCATAGGAGGAAGGTGCATCAGAGATTGAGTATAACCTTAAGGTCTCAGTATACGGTAGGAACTGTTGCTTATATGTGGAGGATATATTCAACTTCTTGATAAGCTGAAGAACATAAAAACCTATGAGGAGGTCCTTATCAGGAAGAGAAGAACCCATGAGCTTAATCCTGAAGAACATAAAAACCTATGAGGAGGTCCTTATCAGGAAGAGAAGAACCCATGAGCTTAATCCAAAGAACATAGTTTGGGAAGAACTGGGTACTAATGGGTTTTTTGGTGATTAGATCAGTATGGAAGAATTCAGCATCGGCTGCTTTAAAGTATTCAATGTGAGGTTCCCAGTACTCTGGTGGTAGAATGGATCGATTGAGCATATTGTGTTGTGCGCCAGTATCAATGAAACCTATGACAGAGATAGGCTTGGAAAATTTGGATGGAAAGAGACTGATTTTTACAAATAGAAGAGGACTTTAGACAAGGTTGATTTGTTGCATATGGTGAATGGTAGGAATGTCCTCGGAATCATAGTTTTCACTATGTTCAGCCAAAATAAAGATTGTATTGTCATCACAAGATTCCTGTTCTGAAAATAGGGATTCAACATCATCATCCTCGGAGACTTGGCTGGATTGTTAGGGCAAAATTTGGCAAAATGACCCTTTTTTCTTACAGATGAAACACCGGGATTCTTTTTGTTGCCGGGTGTTGGTTGTTTTTCGTTTGAAAAACCGATAGAGTTTTTAGGGCTTTGAAGAGCAGTGTCTGGAAGAGTGTTTAAGATGGGAGTATTTCTAAAAGTGAGACTTCTTCTTTGTAGGGCAATGTGAGGTCTTTTCATCCTTGCATTTGATGGTAAGGTGTGGCTTTTTGCAGGCACTTTTGAAGGTTCTCTGTGATCTATGAAATCTTTGAAAAAATATTTTTGTTCACAGAGTTTATCCAAGCAGGAGACTGCAAGTTGATAAATCTTTCCCAGAGAGAGATTGGAGATGTCTAGTTGATGAACATGAAACTGGCGTTGCAATTCTTGTAAGATTTCTTTGGGAAGAGATGCCACAAAGACATGCTTGAGATAGGCATTATTGAAGCCATTGAGTTTGTAATACAGGGCTGTCATTCGCCTGTAATGGAAGTCAAGATCATTGATTCTTAAAGAACAGTTTTCATCGGATGGCACTCTCGTCTGGCAGCTTCTTGTGCCAGTGTTGGTTCTCCCAAAAATTGCTCATAGACAAGTCCTAAAACTTGAGGAATTGTAGCTTGGTACAGCTGCAACTGTCTGTACTCGCCAAGGCTCATGAACCAATTATGAAGAGAGCCTATAGATCTAGAGCAAAATTCTTTGAGAACGTTGTATTAGATTGCTCCAGGTTTGAGCATTTGAACATCAGTCCAGGCGGAGAACTCTTGGAATCTTTGCAACCATTTGACTTTTAAAATATAATCAAATGTGAACCATAGCCCATTGGATGTTTTGGGACTTGGATTAGAGTGTACAGGAGGTACATCTGCAAGAGGTATATCATCTGCTTCTTCAACTATGGGGGGTCCCCTAGTTGAATTAGGAGGAGGATCCTATGATGTAGCTGATGGCTGAGCCATAAGTATATTAGGAATTTCCACAGAGTTCCTCTGAATCTGTTGTAGAGTAGGAGGCAACTGATTCTGTTGGTGATACAGACTCATCAGAAGATGAATTTAGCTCTGAGTCAGAAGGAGAACTGTCTTCTGGAAGGATAAGACCAGAACGAACTTTTTCTGAATAGAGTTGATGTATGGGCTCTTTATCTTTTGGTAGTTGTTGAGGAGGTTCAGGAGGAGGTTGTGGAAACGACAAATGAGTCCGTCCAAAAATCTGTGCATAGTCGAAAGGTTTTTTATAGGTGGAAGGACTGTAGAAAGGTTGGTAGGTATTGAAGGATGGAGTAGGCATGGGTAAGGTTTGAGTTGGGGCAAAAATGAATGGTTGCTGATGTTACTTCTCAGCATCAATCCTTGCAAGTTCAGCTTTAAGCTGCCTTATTTCAACTTCTTTTTTGTTGAACTCTGGTCCCTAATAATTGTGCTGGATCATAGTACGAAGCTCCGTGTCCAATCTAGCAATCTGCTCATGGAGGTTACAATATAGCTGTTGCATCTGAGCTGTAATCGCATCAACTTTTTTATTGGTAGTCTGGACTTCTGCTTGTACATTATTGAGCCTGGTATCAAGAGATTCCAAGACTGTATTCCAAACTTTGGCATTTTGGGTTTGCTAGTTAAGCACTACTTCATACTGCTTTGGTTCCTCAGTCTGTCCAGTGGAAAGAACAGGAGGCTGGACAAATGGTTTGGAAATCACTTTGGTTTGTGGATCTGTTTGTTTCTCCAAAGAAGAAAACTGGTTATAGTAAGAGCTAGATGAAAACATCATGCAGGATTGTGGACAAGTTTAGGACAGAAGTGGGTTGTTAACTTTTTGTCTGCAGGTTTTGGATGTGAAAACAATAGGATATGTTGTCTCAACCGACCATGGAGTATAGTCGGGTTCATCATCTAGTGGGAGATCAGGTGGAGGCTTACAACTGTCTCGTTTTGAGCTTCTCCTTTTGCGCCTTCGAGGGCGTCTGTTGACTTCCCAATCATCATCAAAGTCATCATCATCTTGGCAAAGACAACCTGGATCGCACTGATGTGCTCCGGGAACATCCCAAATAAAGTGTCCTTGTACCTTATCAGGGTACACAAGATAACCATCTAAAGAGAAGCCATAGATGGGAAGATCTTCTTGAGCTGTCTGAACAGCTGTGATCATAGCAGTGTATGAAAAAGAGGTTCTCGGAGGTTGGCTTTCAAGAGGTTGAAAGGTCATCCGGACAGTATCGTCTGGCCTTTTTTCAAACTGGGCATTAGAAGTCTGAATGGGTTGAGAATTCTGATGGAACTTTTTATAGTTGGATAGCCATTCCAACGGCATCAACTTGAGAAGTTATGATTTTTAGATCTGTTTAGGGATCTGGACAATGGTAGGAATGGTTTTATTGTCGGCTAGGATCATAAGGGTATCTGAGGAGGTTTGAGGTGTAGGAAGATCAAGAGTATGGTTTTGAAGTCTATATACCAATTGGTGATGCAAAGTAGCCATTTTGGCGGTGACTACTTGTTCTGCACCTTGTAATTGGATATGGACCTTCAAGGTGGTTGGTAAGTTGGGATCTTCAAGGGACATGTTGAAATTTGGGTAAAAGGTAAGAAGGGCACTCCCCGCATGGAGAGTAGTGAGAACAGTACCAATAACAGCATGTTGGTACTCTTTGAATCTAGTGTCCATGAGAGCTATTCTTGCCGTAATAGGCAAGCCTTTTCTGCCATAAAGAGTCAGGATTACACGTACTGCCCCACGATGAAGGTGTGTATAACCTTCTCATTTCCAGTTGGTAACAAGCTATGTTGGGATTTCTAGAGTTACATACTGCTCTGCTTGAGTGGCTTGTAAAGCACATTGATCCAATCGGGAAGACTGAATATATTCTTTTGGAGCAAGACGTCTGTTGGAGATAAGGGTTCTGATGGTTCGGGTAAGAGAATTGGGTCTTTGATAGAGTTTGTAAGGACTAATTAAGGG
Source organism: Citropsis articulata (assembly GCA_030449925.1). NCBI lineage: Eukaryota > Viridiplantae > Streptophyta > Magnoliopsida > Sapindales > Rutaceae > Citropsis > Citropsis articulata. The sequence goes on from JASUUH010000080.1 coordinate 1,411,501, forward strand.
TAAAGAAGACTCAATGATTTGTGCAGAATCAGGGACATAGGAATATTCTACAAGGTTTTCGATTTTAGAGGCTAGATGTTTTGTACATGATCTAGGAAGAGAAAGAGTAGAGGAAAGAGAAACAGAAGTTTCAGATGTTTAAGAACTTGAAGAGGAAACCATGAGTATTAGAGTTTCTATTCTTCTTTTTCAGATCACAGACCTTCTACAATATACCATCCTCTCAGAGAGAACGGCGTTAGGCTCTGATACCACTCGGCTTTATAAGAATCGATAGTATAAGAAATCTAGGGTTGATGCCACACTCAAGAAAGGAAAGAAGATTGTGCGTGATAAGTCAAGAAAGAATGCCACAAGATGAAGCCTTGATAAGTTATGAAAGTTCTTTGAAGAACCAAAGAGAAAATCTCTCATTATTATTATAAACTCTAATCCTAATAAGGTTACATGGTTTTATATACTTGAATTTTACTAATGGAATAAGGTTTTCCTTATTGCTAAATATAACATAGAGTAAACAGAAAATAAAAGATCCTAAAGTAAATAAAAGATCTTGCCTAAACCAAAAAAAAAGTAAATAAAAGATCTTGCCTAAACCAAAAAAAAAGAAAATAAAAATCTTGCCTATCCTAAAGTAAAAAGGAAATAAAAGATCTTGTTTCTAAAACAAATTAGGAAACAAGCTTTTCCCTTGTCTTTCTAGGTTGTTAAGGCTTTCTTTGTTCGGTATGCAAGTCACTCCAAATCAAATTTAGAAGCTTGAATAATCTTGACAAAGCATTGACTATCTTGAATACAAGGCATGAATTTGAGATGTGCTCAATTAATCCATTGAATGCTTTTTCATTTTTTTCTTTCTTGGATTCTTAATCTATCTTATAGAGCTTTAGCAACCTAGCTCTCATTACCTCCTCTGCTAGGGTTTGGATGAAAGACTAGTCCTATAAAAAGAAAAGTATTTCACACATTATGGAATGAGGAACACATATATTGTTTATATCAAAGAATCAGGTAATGCAGAGAATAATAAAAACCATATTTTGTGGTATATGATGATTTATATCTCTATGATGGTTTGGTCTTCTTCGTCAAGTCTTCACCATATTGAGTCTTTCATTAGAAACTCTTTATACTTTTTTTTTAAGAGGAGAAACTCGTTATTCTTACTTTGGTCTCTTTGAGATAAAAAGAATCATTTATTATGTTGAGGGGATTTTAAGAAAAATAGCAAACTCAATTGAAGACGAGGGATTCTTGCTAAGAAGGTTAACTAAGTTAGATACAATGAAGAGGAGACAAAAGGAAGAGAGTGTTTGAAATTATGTAAGAATCCAATAAGTTGTAATCTTTTTATTTCTTAGTGAATTGCTTATTGTAATCCAATAGGATAATGATGTGAGCCACATAAAAATCTTCTTTGTGCTTTACATTCTGCAATTTACTGATCTTAACATATTCAAGATGAATAGATAGTAACATGAACAATGCAGTATAAAGAACAGTATTAGTGAACAGTAATAAAAGAGTAGTGATTTCCTGATTAATTAATTAATTAGAGAAATTAATTAATTAATTGTTTTATTTTACCTGTACTTTTTAAAATAGATCTAAATTCTTTAAAAGTGGTTTCAGAGCAATGTCATTAATAGTTTGTTTGGTGAGATTTTGGGATCTTAATCTAATTTTATGGATTTGCAAAAAAAAAAAAAAAGGTCTACACTCATCCATTATTACTTGGTGGCACAAATTGTTCATATTAGAAGGAGAGAATGACTACTTTTATTGAACTAATCACATAAGAGCTATGTAATATTAAAAAAAAAAAAAAAGGCTATACTTTGCCCACCATGTCTGATCGAGATGGAAACATAATTCTAAGCTTATGAATGTATATCCCAATGCTAAAATTAAAGAATCTAGCTTTAAGTCGAAGGCACTTAATTTTCTTGTCATTCAAGTTAACATCAATTAGCATGATTTAATCTCTATAGGTATGCTACAAAGGAAGCTTGGGACATTCTTTGAAATACTCATGAAGAAGATAGTTCGATAAAGCGGTCTAAACTTGGAAAACTTATAACTGAATTTGAGAATCTTAAGATGCATGAACATGAAGAAATTGCTGACTTTAATGCTAAACTTCTTAAGATTGCTAATATTCATATTCTCTTGGCAAAAGAATTTCTGAGGAAGAATTGGTTAGAAAAATTTTGAAATCTTCGCTAGATAGATTTTTTTATTAAAGTTGTAGCTATTCACCATTACCAGAAATTAAGTGATTAGCAAACTTAATACTTTTAAGACTAATCATCTTAGGAAAAAGATATTGCTTTTCAAGCTAAGATACCAAATTAAAAAAGTGATGCAAATAATGTTGGTGACGTTGATGATGAAGTCAAAGACATGCAAAAATCCTACTTATGTTAAACAAGAAGATTCAAAATTTTACATTAGGAAATTTTAAAACAACAAGAAGAAAACAATTTTGATCAAAGCCACAACCTATAAAAAAAGGATAAATTATCATCTAAATCTAATTTATTTGAACATAATATAGGTCAACGTATTTGATGCAATGCCCATGATGATTTCAGTCATATTTAAACTCAGTCTCCTAATTACATAGCATTGATGATGAAAATATTTGTTGTCAGACTTGTTCATAAGAAGAAGTTGAAACTTGAAGATTCTGGTCATAAAAGATCAAAATCATATGATGTTTCTCCTCTTTATGATTTATGAATTCTTCTCCATTATAATGTTAAAACTTCAAGTGTGAAATCAAGGATGAAGAATCTAATTCAAAAACCAAAATTAGCCATGATGTTAATGATGTTGTTAGATCTTTGAGTGAAGCATATGATCGCATATATTCGCTATGGTTGTAGATGAATGAAAAATACAAGAAATATAAACTCAAATATCAGAACCTTTTGTGAAAAGTTAAGGTTCCAAAGTATTTTTTAAAAAGAAGAAAAATTAAAGACAATTACGGTAGAGCTAAAAAGTAACCTAAAAGTCTTTGTGAACGATGAATACTAGATTAGAGCAACTTGATTAGATTTTAACTATGAGAAAAACTAGTTTAGATCATTGTGGTCTTAAGCATCAGAATTAATTTGCTTTAAGTTCAAATACTATTTTTGTTAACCTCTCAACCAATGAATGAACTACCATTACCTATGGCAATGCTCTTTAATGAAGTGGAAGGTAATCCTGTGGTATATTATACATCGAGCTCACATGGTAAGTATGAAAGGTTTGTCCCTACTTGTCAATTTTTGCCATGTTAAAGGACATTAAGGCCTAGATGATTTAACCTCATGAAGTACATAAAGAAAGTTGTTTCATCTAATTTATCTTCATAACATAAATATGGATATGCTTCTAATTCTAAGCTTGAATTGACTAAAAAATTTATACTAAAAGCATATGTGTGATTGCATCTTTGCGAGCTTGTACTAATAATTTCTAGTACTTTCATAGTGATTGTTCTAAATGCATGATGGTGATCCTAGTGCGTTAATAAATTATGAACAATGTAGTTGAGAATATATAACATTTGCTGATGGTATTAAAAGTTGTGTGGTTAGAAAAAGAACATTAAATGTTGAACGTTTCCTTAGATTTGAAAATGCTTTATGTATTGAAGATTTGAAAGCTAATCTCTTGAGTATTAGACAAATTTGTGACAAAAATTTAATGGCAAATTTTATATACCAATAAATGTCAAGTATTTAAAAATAAAGGCGAGTGTAGATGCTTTTGCTGAGACTGAGATATGGCACCAAAAGCTTGATTATTTGAATTACAAATCATTTAATATTGCATGCTATATCATTAATTGTGTACTTGCTTCCAGGTACTAAGAAAACCTTTTAATTCGGTAAAAACATAATCTAAGTTATTTTCACATTTTTGGCAGTGCATGTTATATCTTGAAAGATAGTGAATACTTGGGTAAGTTTGTCTCAAAAGTGATGAGAGTGCTTTTCTTGGTAATTCTAGTAATAGAAAGCTTTTCATGTGTATAATATGAGGACTTAAGCTATTATGAAATCTGCCATTTTTATTATTGACGATTTAAAGAATTTGCCGAATTTTCCATTCAAGAGAAAATTACAGAATTTGTTGAGAATAAAGAAAAGTCAAACTCAAACTCAAATGATAATATAATGAATGGCTGAACTGTCATTGAAAAAGAATCCAGTCAATCGAACTCCAAAGATCAGAGTTAAGTGATTGATTTGATAAATGATAATTCTTCTCAATTGTTTCAAGAAAATAATAAAGAAGAAAATGTAAATCGCGGATCAAAATTGGTGTTCATGATCAAGTGAAGAAAGGGTCATCTTCAAGAGTTATAAAGAACCACCTGTCGAATCTTATCATTAGATGTCTAAAAAGCTCCATCGTAACTAGAATGAGGTATGTAAATCTTGCTCAATTTAATTGTTATGCCTCATTAATTGAACCAAAAAATGCTAAGGAAGCTTTATTGGATTAATTTTAGGTTAAAGCTATGTTAGAGAAACTTGAAAGTTTTGAGCATAATGGTATGGACACTAGTTCCTAGGCCAAGTCAGATTAATGTTATTGGTACCAAATGGATTTTCAAGAATAAAATAGATAAATTTGGTAATACAGTGAGAAATAAGGCTAGGTTAGTAGTACAAGGTTACACACAAATTAAAGGTGTTGACTTTAATGAAACCATTGCTCTTGTGGCTAGACTTGAGTCTGTTAGGGTTTTACTTGTTGTAACTTGTTGATTGGCTTTAAATTATTTCAAATAGATGTTAAAAATGCATTCTTGAATAAAATTCAGAATGACAAAGTTTATGTTGAACAACCTAAAGGCTTTGAAGATCAATATCATTCTAATTATATTTTCAAATTGAAAATGGCTTTCTATGGATTAGAACAAGCTCCTCGAACGGGCTATAGAAGATTAACCAAATTCTTGATTGAAAAATGCTACAAGAAAGAGGAGTGGACAAGACTTTATCTATTAAAGTGAAATTATCCATCGTCCACACATTGTTTTTCTGTTTTTAAAAAATACACAAATTATTTTTTTTTTTAGCAACGCTCTACCTGAAGTTAACATTTTTTTTTTGCCCACTCTCGTTATAAAACCGTCCGTTAGAAATTTACCAACATCATAAGAGTAAAATTATCATTTCACAACGACACAGTGGTAGATAAGTGCAAAACAATATAACTTCAAGTAGAGTTCAGCAAAAAAAAAAAATTAAGAATTGTATATTTCTGAAAAAATACGAAAAAAATAGATGGTCGGTGGATAATTTATCTTTTACATTTGAGGGTAAAAAAGTCATTTAAAAAATATTCCGTTAGTTTTCTTAACGGTCTCCAAATGGAAGTGGAAAAGTGAAAAGAAATATAACTTTAGGTGGATTCCAACAACAAAAAAAAAAGAATTATGTATTTTTAAAAAAGTTAGAAAAACGGGTGGATGGTAGATAATTTCCCTTTATTAAATACATTAATCCTAGAATTATGATTGATCAAATTTATGTGGATGTTATTGTTTTTGGTTCTACATATCTAATGCATGTTCAGGATTTTGTTCATCAAATGAAGAATGAATTTGAAATTAGTATAGTTGGTGAGTTAACCTATATTTTAGGCTTACAAGTGAAACAACTTGGAAACGGTATCTTCATTTCTCAAAGTATATATGCCAAAAATTTAGTGAAAAAGTTTGGGTTAGATTCGACTAAACACATGAGAACACCTGTGAGCACTAATTTAAGATTAACAAAAGATGATAGTGGTTGTAATGTTGATCCAAGTCTATATAGAAGTATGATTAGTGGCTTAGTTATTTAACTGCAACTAGATTGGATATTTATTTTAGTGTTGGTGTTTGTGCTAGTTACTAAGCAAATCCAAGGAATCTTATTTATTTGCAGTTAAACGTATCAATTGATGTGAATCCCACATTGAAACTTTGAAACTCACACTTAATTTGAAGTTTCAACTTCCCAAGAAGGTTCTAAACAGATTTAAGACAAACAAAACCTTGACCCAATGCTTAAGAAAACATGAACCAAAGGTATGGAGAATGATATTGACGCCACACTCAAGATTTAGATGAGAAGGTGAGTGATAAAGTCTAGTTTTGGAACGCCACAAGAATGCAAATTCTTGATAAGTTCACTAGTTCTCTAAAGAACCAAAGAAAGAATAATTCTTTCAAATTGAAATAACATTAATCTCTAATTGTCTTACATAGCAAGGTTGCTGAGTTTAAATAGACCAATAGAGACCCAAAATCCGAAAATACAAATGAAAACATTGGAACACCCCTCCAAGTATAAGTTTGTCAAAGCATGCTTCAAAAGTCTTCACCAACCCACCATAACTAATGCTATCATTGACAAACTTAATGCTAGCCTACCATAATTAATGCTATCATTGACAAACTTAATGTTAGCCCACCATCATTGATGGTAGACTTACCTTACACATTGACAAACTTGAAACAAAACAACAAATGAAGTTGAAAACAAAGGAGTCGTTGAAAATCCCAAGTCTGAACATGCTGTAATGAATTGGTCATAACTCCTTCTAGAGAACTCCAAATCTAACTCTGTAAAATTCTTGGAAAGCTAACAATTATCTTTCCAACGGTATATAGCTTGCACATTAATTCCAGCTCAATCAATACCAGTTTTATTCCGAAATTGACCTTTCTGCATGTGATCCGAATTGTGTATTTGGCTGCCCAATAGCTTGAATAATGCCCACAATGCCTTGACTTCTCTTCAAGCCCAATTCATGATGTCTTGCATCTTGAATTGCAGTTTCAATCCATATTTTCTCAATTAATCCATTTAAAGCAGCTTGCATCTTTTTGGCTCTAGCTCTTGTAATTGGGCCTTCATGAATGTGCAAAGGATCACTTGAAGCTTTAATGGTATTCTCTTGATAGTTCTCATCATTAAGTTAGTTTTGGAACGCCAAATCTGAACATGCTGTAATGAATTGGTCATAACGCCTTCTAGAGAACTCCAAATCTAACTCTGTAAAATTCCTTGGAAAGCTAACTTAATTATCTTTCCAACGGTATATAGCTTGCACATTAATTCCAGCTCAATCAATACCAGTTTTATTCCGAAATTGACCTTTCTGCATGTGATCCGAATTGTGTATTTGGCTGCCCAATAGCTTGAATAATGCCCACAATGCCTTGACTTCTCTTCAAGCCCAATTCATGATGTCTTGCATCTTGAATTGCAGTTTCAATCCATATTTTCTCAATTAATCCATTTAAAGCAGCTTGCATCTTTTTGGCTCTAGCTCTTGTAACTGGGCCTTCATGAATGTGCAAAGGATCACTTGAAGCTTTCAAATTGAAATAACATTAATCTCTAATTGTCTTACATAGCAAGGTTGCTGAGTTTAAATAGACCAATAGAGACCCAAAATCCGAAAATACAAATGAAAACATTGGAACACCCCTCCAAGTATAAGTTTGTCAAAGCATGCTTCAAAAGTCTTCACCAACCCACCATAACTAATGCTATCATTGACAAACTTAATGCTAGCCTACCATAATTAATGCTATCATTGACAAACTTATTGTTAGCCCACCATCATTGATGGTAGACTTACCTTACACATTGACAAACTTGAAATGTTTGGGGACAGGTCATATTGCATCTCAATGCCCAAATAAGAGAGCAATGATCTTGAGGGATGATGGTGATGTTGAAACCGAGAGTGAATCAGATGATGATCCTATGCCACCTTTGGAGGATGCTAATGATGGTGTAGAGTATCCCGTTGATAGTAAATTGATGGTTGCTAGGCGTGCTCTCAACATGCAAGTAAAAGAGGATGCGGAGGTACAACGTGATAACATATTTCATACTAGATGCCACATCAAAGATAAGGTATGTAGTATGATAATTGATGGCGGAAGTTGTACTAATGTAGCTAGCACTAGTTTAGTTGAAAAACTGAATTTGAAAACCTTGAAACATCCTAGGCCATATAAGTTACAATGGCTGAATGATTGTGGGGAGGTTAAAGTAAATAAACAAGTGCTGGTTTCATTCTCTATTGGGAGGTATAAGGATGAGGTTTTATGCGATGTAGTACCCATGCATGCTGGACACATTCTTTTGGGGCGACCTTGGCAATATGATAGGCGAGTGACACATGATATAGATATTCTTTTGTAATGAATAAAAGGCAAATCACTCTTGTACCCTTAACACCTAGGCAAGTGTATGAGGATCAAATGACAATACAAAAAGAGAGTGATACAAAAAAAGAAAATGAGAGCACAAAAGAAAGAGAGATTGAGAGAAAAGCAAGTGAAAAGATAGAAAAAAATATTGTTGAGAGAAAAGAGAGGCAACAAGTGAACTTGTTTGCAAAAGAGAGCGAGGTTAAGAGGGCTTTCTTTTCAAAACAGCCTATCATTGTACTTTTGTGCAAAGAGGCTTGTTTACATACTAATGAGCTTAACTCCTTTTTGCCTAGTGTTATTGTGACTCTTTTGCAGGACTTTGATGATGTATTTCCAAATGAAGTCCCTAATGGTTTGCCACCTATTAGGGGAATTGAGCATCAAATAGACTTCGTCCCTGGAGCTACCATCCCTAATAGACCCGCTTATAGAAGTAACCCCGAGGAGACAAAGGAGCTTCAAAGGCAGGTTGAAGAACTCTTGGCAAAGGGATATGTGAGGGAGAGCATGAGTCCATGTGCGGTACCAGTTCTACTAGTGCCCAAAAAGGATGGAACATGGCGGATGTGTGTTGATTGTCGTGCAATTAATAAGATCACTGTAAAGTATCGACATCCTATTCCTAGACTTGATGACATGCTTGATGAATTGCATGGTTCTTGTGTGTTTAGCAAAATAGATCTTAAAAGTGGATATGGGACTTTAGTTCTTTGCGTGAATTGCTTGTGCGTGAAGCTCATGGGGGAGGTTTAATGGGACATTTCGGCATTGCAAAGACTTTAGATGTTTTAAAAGAACACTTCTTTTGGCCACATATGAAGCGTGATGTTGAAAGAATATGTGAGAAGTGTATCACTTGTAAACATGCTAAGTCTAGAGTTTTACCCCATGGATTGTATAACCCTTTACCCATACCTAGCGAACCTTGGGTTGATATTTCTATGGACTTTGTTTTGGGTTTACCTAGGTCAAAAAGGGGAAAGGATGCTGTTTTTGTTATTGTTGATAGGTTTTCAAAGATGGCACATTTCATTCCATGTCACAAAACTGATGATGCAACAAAACATAGCTAATTTATTTTTCAAAGAAATAGTCAAATTGCATGGAGTACCAAGGAGCATAGTTTCATATCGAGATGCTAAGTTCTTGAGCCACTTTTGGAAAACTTTGTGGGGTAAGTTGGGTACTAAACTTTTATTTTCTACTACTTGTCATCCACAAACTGATGGACAAACTGAGGTTGTAAATAGAACTTTGTCCACTACGTTGCGTGCCATTATTCAAAAGAATTTGAAAACTTGGGAAGAATATTTGCCACATGTTGAATTTGCTTACAATAGAACTGTCCATTTAGCTACTAAATTTTCACCATTTAAGATTGTATATGGTTTTAATCCATTAACTCCTTTGGATTTATTGCCGTTACCTATTGATGAGCATGCTTGTTTGGATGGTCAAAAGAAAGCTGAATTTGTTAAGCAATTGTATGAGAAAGTACGGCACAACATACAAAAGAGGACTAAATAATATGCTACTCAAGCCAACAAAGGACGTAAGCAAGTGGTTTTTCAGCCTGGAGATTGGGTTTGGGTGCATATGAGAAAGGAGAGATTCCCAGCACAAAGGCGTTCAAAGTTGCTTCCAAGGAGGGATGGTCCATTTCAAGTGGTTGCACGAATCAATGACAATGCCTACAAATTGGACCTTCCTGGTGAGTATAATGTGAGTGCTACTTTTAATGTTTCTGATCTTTCTCCTTTTGATGTAGGTAAAGATTCGAGGACGAATCCTTTTGAGGAGAGGGAATGATGAGAACTAACAAGAGAATCACATTAAAGCTTCAAGTGAACCTTTGCACATTCATGAAGGCCCAATTACAAGAGCTAGAGCCAAAAAGATGCAAGCTGCATTAAATGGATTAATTGAGAAAATATGTATTGAAACTGCAATTCAAGATGCAAGACATCATGAATTGGGCTTGAAGAGAAGTCAAGGCATTATGGGCATTATTCAAGCTATTGGGCAGCCAAATACACAATTCGGATCACATGCAGAAAGGTCAATTTCGGAATAAAACTGGTATTGATTGAGCTGGAATTAATGTGCAAGCTATATACCGTTGGAAAGATAATTAAGTTAGCTTTCCAAGGAATTTTACAGAGTTAGATTTGGAGTTCTCTAGAAGGAGTTATGACCAATTCATTACAGCATGTTCAGACTTGGGATTTTCAACGACTCCTTTGTTTTTCAACTTCATTTGTTGTTTTGTTTCAAGTTTGTCAATGTGTAAGGTAAGTCTACCATCAATGATGGTGGGCTAACATTAAGTTTGTCAATGATAGCATTAGTTATGGTGGGTTGGTGAAGACTTTTGAAGCATGCTTTGACAAACTTATACTTGGAGGGGTGTTCCAATGTTTTCATTTGTATTTTCGGATTTTGGGTCTCTATTGGTCTATTTAAACTCAGCAACCTTGCTATGTAAGACAATTAGAGATTAATGTTATTTCAATTTGAAAGAATTATTCTTTCTTTGGTTCTTTAGAGAACTAGTGAACTTATCAAGAATTTGCATTCTTGTGGCGTTCCAAAACTAGACTTATCACTCACCTTCTCATCTAAATCTTGAGTGTGGCGTCAATATCATTCTCCATACCTTTGGTTCATGTTTTCTTAAGCATTGGGTCAAGGTTTTGTTTGTCTTAAATCTGTTTAGAACCTTCTTGGGAAGTTGAAACTTCAAATTAAGTGTGAGTTTCAAAGTTTCAATGTGGGATTCACATCATCAATGGTTTTGTAAATGGAATTATTAGCTAGGGAATTTGGTATACTAAAGAAACAAATTTAAATCTTACAAGATATAGCGATGCTGATTACACAGGTAATTCTGATAATAGAAGGAGCACTACTGGAGATTATTTTCATCTTGATAACAATCTTATATCTTGGCAAAGTAAGAAACAAAACTCAATTTCTTTGGTTGAAGCAAATGCTAGAAGATTATGGTGTTGTTTAGGATATTCTTAATGTATATTGCGATAATGCAAGTTCTATTAATATTTCAAAGAATCTTGTTCAACATTCTAGAACTATGTATATTGACATTAGACATCATTTCATTAGTGACTTAGTTGAAAGCAATACTATATCTCTAGAGTGCGCTAAAACAAAAAAAAATCAGCATATGGATATCTTTATTAAAGCTTTGGATGCATCTAGATTTCATGCTTAAGACAAGCTTTAGGTGTTGGTTCAATGTAGTCATGTTCTACAAAATTTTTTATATTTATTATTATTTTTGACATTATTTGCATGACATGTTTTTTATTTGAATCATTATGTGCATAAAAGTGTTGATTTGATGACTTAAAAGCTTGAAATAATTTTTTATTAAAGTCTTGATTCTAACTTGATTTCTGATTTTAAGACTTCTGATGTTAAAATTAATGGATTGAACATTGACTATATACTTTGGACTCCAAATTCAACTATAGTTATCAAGGTGTGTACGAAACTCAGTCATAAATAACAATCTACAACTCTTAAGAATGAAACTATCCTTGACTAATATGAGTTTGCATACCATAAATATGACAGAAGATAAGCTATCATGAGGAGAAGGCTATTTTAAAAGTAGAGTGAAAGCTATTGATTGTAGGCAACTGAAAAAGAAATAAAAAGAAAAATCTTTAAAAAATTATATATGTATTAGAAAGAAAATTTTTACTACTACAATCTCTTATCATATTGTCTAATGCATTGAAAAGATCAATTTGGAGATCAAGATGATAAGGTTTTTCCATACAAAAGTTATTGATTTTGAGAAAAATGAGATTGAGCTTTGATGGATTTGTATTACACATAAGTTTAAATTTCACTAATCTTCTATTGGTTTGAGTGACAAAGGTTTGATTATCTTGATTTGTGTATTATTGTCAAAAATCATATTTTATTTTACAAATCGCATATTAGCTTTTTTTAATAAAAAAATAGTGGCTTATTGCATAATGTTCATATCATGTGTTTCCTTTATTAAAAGGGCATTAGTCATTATTACATGGATAATTGCATGAAACATATATACATGTATTTTTTTTAAGGTTTTCAAAATTTAGGCTTTTAGTTGATAAATCTTAGCCATTTAGGGCTATTCATATATTCCGTAGTTTTCAGGGACGTCATAATAATTGTCTTATAAGCGCCTGAGCTTTTCAGATTGAGCATGAAACTTTTCTATATTTACATACTTTTACTACATCTGACACAATTTGCATCTGACTTGTGTTTTCTTGCACTTCTACATGGATATGATCCTTATTTTTTATTTTAGCGTATAACTTGGCTATTATTGTTATAGAAGGATTATATAACCTTATTTCAGTTGTTTTTATCATTTTTGGAAAGTATAACTATTGATTTCTACTCAAAATACACTTTATTATCCCTATAAGGTCCCAGGATCTCTTTCCATATAAGGGCTTTGGCTTAGCTTGTTTTTCTCATTCTTTCTCATCCAAATAATAGCCTAATCTCTATAGCTTCTTTTTTTCTTTTTTAGTTTAATTTTTTTTTCTGAGCGTAGTGTTGCTTTTTCTAAGTTTATTCCTTATGCTGCTAGCTTGGAGAGAACCATTAAAAAAATCTCTTTATGCATGAATAAATTAATTCAGAATTTTTTGCAAAGTTAAATGAAAATATTAAGAATGCTTTACTTGCTAAGAATTCTCTCTTCGATTCGACCACTATTGATTTTGAGCTTCAAGCCATTCGCTCACTCTTCAACATTTGGGTGATCAAAGGGAAACAATTTCGAATTTATTTGGTTGAGTTGAATGCATTGAGCACACTGTTGATGACATCAGATGTGTTCATTACCCTTGATTTATTTCCTTTATACCCACCTTGTTCATTAGTTTTGATTCTCATCTAGTTTAATGCTATTTCAATTTTTAGTTTATGTGTCTTTATCATGTTCAATTTCTAGTTTAATGCTATTTCAATTTTTAGTTTCTATTACCTCCTGGAAGGTGAAGAGTAGTTCTTTTTTTCTATTTAAACTATATTTCAATAATAAATGGGGAGTTTATTTATTCTTTCTCTTATGGGGAGCTTGTTTGATTTGCATATAATCTTTAATGATTATTTTTTCGATATGCATTATTATTCTCTTTATGCATTGATATGAGATTATTTATCTAATGGGAGAGTAAATTTTCTCAATTGAATTATACACATGAGCATTCATTTATCAGAGGAGATGTTTATCTTGAACCAACCGTGACCAATGGTTTTTGTTTTGGTTAGTTCTTTGCTTGTTTTTCTTATCTATGTAGGTTCTTGCTCATGATCTATCTTTCTTCTACACATGTCATTTAAAGACTAGACAATTGGTTAAAGGATGTCAAAGGGGGAGATCATTAGGGTTTTGTTATTTATTAATGACATCATTGTGCTAATAATATTATAATTTATTTATTTATTTCTTTTATTAAGTATTTGTTTCATTTTATTAAAGATTTATCTAGTCTTGGGAATTAATTAAGAGTAATTACATGAAATATTGGAGAATATTTTTGGAGGTATAAAAGATGCAAATTGGCATGCAAGAAAATATCATACCAAAAGAGTTCTAAATAAATATGACTATTACATTAGTAAGTATATTAAGTATTTATAGAATATTAGACTCTTAAGAGAGTATATATTAATATTCCTCTGCTAAGGTTTAGATGAAATACCACTCCTATATAAAGAGAAGTATTTCACATATTGAAGAGTTAAGAAGAAATATCTTATTTTATATCAAAGAAGTAGCCAACGCAGAGAAAGAGAAGAATCAAATTTCGCTGCATATGATGTTTTCATATGTCCATGACAATTTAGTCTTCTTCATCAATTCTTCATTTTACTAAGTCTTTCATTGGACATTCTTTATATTTACTTTGGTCTCTTCAAGATGAAGAGGTCATTTATTGTGTTGAGGGGATATTGTGCAAATAATATTGAACTCGCAAGTGAACGAATCTATTGTAGAATAGATCAACGGCAACGACTATCGATTCCATGAGGAGGTAGATTTTAATTGCCTGTAGAGTTAATTTTCGAAGTAGATGGTTGGATTTTGTGGTGAAAGTGTTTTAGAATATCCTAAAATTTAAATTAGAATGACGGGAATAAATTTAAGTGAAAACTATTAAAATGAAGCACTTGGGTCTTTAGATCCGTACTCAACATGCACCATGTCCTTAATCACCCTAATAAATATGGTGCCAAGGGCTTATCGTGCCAAATAGTAATAACTTGCACTAGGGAGACGTTACCCAGTACAATATCTAGGCAAGATTATTACTATCTGTCGACAAAAAGTCAAAAACAACCACGTAAATCAAAGGGGAAGAGAAAGTAAATTTATCAAAATAAGCCCATGGAACGTGTTCAGATTCTACCTTTAACCCAAGTTTGAAAGAAAATTAGCTATATATAATTGAACTAGGGGTAAAATAAGAACTTATTAAAATACGTAGAAAATATAGGATAGAGAAGGAATTTCAGAAAATAAAACACAAAAATGAATTCAGGGTTGTCATATTAGGGGGGAGAGCCCTCAATTTATAGATACAATGAGTAAATCATAGCCATCAAATTTAAACAATTTGGACGCTTGGGATTGCGACACGTGGCAAGTTCTGATTGGATAGGGTACATCATCAAGGCTGTTATTTCGTATATATGCATGTATCATACGCACAATTGTCGATCCACTAACATACTGTACGTCACAGGTTAACTCTACATCAGCATTTTAGTCCAATAGGATCGTGACACATCATCAATCAACGCCACATCATTAGTCATCGCCATGTAAAAAGTCAATGCCATATTATTCATCCAATCGAATGCTGCCACATCATCGATTAGTGCCACGTCATCGGCTAGTGCCACATAATTAGTCCATATATGTGAATAGTGTCGTGAAGAGTACCGTGAGCAGTACTGGACAAACGACAGGGATTGAAGTAGTCCTTAAATAGCCTCTCCTGTGGTGCTTGTTGTTGTTGTTGCAAATCCACTTCGATTTTATCTTTAATTGCAACGTGTTTGTATGTGCGAAGTGTTTTTTCCTATTCAAAGCCTATGGACTCAAGATTAGGTAATTGTGACATTCGACCATGTATGCAAAGAATACAAAAAAAAAAAAACAACAAAACTAATAAAAATAAAGAAGAATGGGAAATTTTGATACTAACTTTATCACGCTGCTACAATCTTACTATAAAAACACACTCTAGGTGATATAAAAAATACATGAAATAAATTAATTAAAATAAATTAACAAGATAAACGAAAAATTACAAAGAAAATTACTTGAAAATCAAATTACAAAAATTTAAATAAGAGAAAAAGAAAAGAAATTCTTACCTCAAAAAGCAGATTCACTTTTTTTAATGAAAAAATTACAAGAAACCAACTAAAAACATTATTTACAAAACTTAATTCTATGAATTAAAATAACTTACCTCCCCGACAACTGCACCAAATACTTGTTGTGTAAATTTTATTGAACTCGCAAATACACGAATTTATTATAGAGTAGATCAACAGTGACGAGTGTCGATCCCACGAGAAGGTGGATTTTAATTGCGTGTACAGTTAATTTTCGAAGTAGACGGTTCGATTTGTGGTGAAAGTGATTTAGAATATCCTAAAATTAAAATTAAAATGGTGGGAATAAATTTAAGTGAAAACTATTAAAATGAAGCGCTTGGGTCACCGGATCGGCACTCAACATGCAACATGAGCTTAATATTCCTTATTTGTGGCAATTAAATCATGAACCTCACTCTAATAAATATGATGCTAAGGGCTTATCGTGCCAAATAACAATAACTTTGCACTAGGGAGACGGTTACCCAGTACAATATCTAGGCAAGATTATTACTATCCGTCAATGAAAAGTCAAAACATTCACATAAATTAGAAGGGAAGAAAAGTAAATTTACCAAATTAAGCCCATGGAATATATTGAGACTTCACCTTCAACCCAATCTTGAAAGAAAATTAGCTACTCATAATTAAACTAGGGGTAAAATAGAAATTTATTAAAATACATAGAAAAAACAAGATAGAAAAGGAATTTTAGAAAATAGAGTTCGAAAATGAATTCATGGGTGTCAAATATAGATACAATGAGTAAATCATGACCATCGGATTAAAACAATTTGAACACTGAGGGTTGCGACACGTGACAAGTTTTGATAGGATAGAACTCATAATCAGGGCTGTTATTCCGTGTATATGCATCTATCGTACGCACATTTTTCGGTCCGCTAACATATTGCCATTTTATAGGTCAACTCTACATCAGCATTTTAGTCCTATAAGATCAGGACACATCATCAGTCAACACCATATCATTAGTCAATAAAACGTAAGTAGTCAATGCTACATCATTCGTCCAATCATATGCTGCCACATCATCGGTCAGTGCCAAATCATCGGACCGTATATGTGAACAGTGTCATGAACAGTGCTGTACATGTGAAAAGTGTTGTTTACCTTTTTATGTTTTTTCTAAGGTTTTAGCAGGAGGTGATCAATAGAATGTGATCCATAGGCACTTCTGCCTAAGGTTGAATAAAAATATGTTTGCTGAGTCCAAAATTACTGTTCGTTTTGCTATCTGATTTCTCATTCATTGTGAAATGACAATGATGCCCCCTTAAATACATAAAATACTTAATTATCCCCTTAAAAACATAAAATAATTAACATAATTAAATCACAAGGGATTTAAATACATAAAAGTAGGGATGTTAGTGAGACTTAGAGTGTAAAATGATGATTTTCTGCTTTATAAATACACACTTTCTAGCACTCAACAAGGGAGAATCATTACTATGTGCACATGTTTGGTGGACGGTTGTTGACCTTGTTTCTCAGCATCATACTTTGACACCTATCAGCCATATTATCAGCCTCCTTCCCTCAGTCAAAAAACCCAAGAGTTACACCGATTCCTTGGTGTGTCTCCAAACATGTACAAACACTCCTC
The DNA here is from genome assembly GCA_030449925.1 of Citropsis articulata. NCBI lineage: Eukaryota > Viridiplantae > Streptophyta > Magnoliopsida > Sapindales > Rutaceae > Citropsis > Citropsis articulata. Next base: position 1,428,780 of record JASUUH010000080.1, read on the forward strand.
AAGGCCATACACTCAACCTATGCCTTCAAGGCCATCACCTACAAGGCCTGTACCCATGCCTAGACCTCAACCAGTTCCTAGGCCACGACCTTCACCACAACACACACCAACCTATGCTGAAACAGTTCACACACCAACCTATGCTGAGACAGTTCCTACCCCTTCTCCTCAGCAAATACCTGAATACTTTCAGCAGCCTATCCCTGAACCTATCAGACCATCCAAAGATAAAGAGCCTATGCATCAGCTCTACTCTGGTCTTATAGTTCCAGAAGAAGATGTTGATCTCTCAGATTCAGATTTGAATCCATCTCCTGAGTCTTCTTCTCCAACAGAATCAGTTGTATCTTCTGCAACAGATTCCGAGGAAAATTATGTGGAAATTTCTAATGTTCTTATGGCACAACCATCCACATCCAATGATCCTCCAACTCCTGAGGATTTTCATCCTAGTGAACCTTTTGATGAAGATGAGCCTGAAGAGATGCGCATCCCTCCAGTTCATGATGCGCCTCCAACACAGTCTAACTCAAGTCCTAAACCATCTAATGGGCCATGGTTTACATTTGATGATGTTCCTAAAGTCAAATGGTTCCATAGATTCCAAGAACTTGCTGCTTGGCTTGATCTTCAGATGGCAAAACCTGGAGCCGAAAGTTATAATGTTATTAAAGAATTCTGCTCAAGATTCTTAGGATCTCTCCGTGATTGGTTCCTAAGTATCGGTGAATACAGACAGCTCCAGCTATATCAGGCAACTGTTCCACAAGTCCTAGAGATTGTGTACAATCAGTTTTTGGGAGAACCAAACCTAGCACAAGAATCTGCTAGACGTAAATTCCATAAGATGAAGTGCTGTTCATTAAAATCAAAGATCTTAATAAGCACTACAAAAGGATGATAGCCTTGTACTACAGACTGAATGGTTTTAATGACAACCCCCTCAAATATGTCTTTGTTCAGTCTCTTCCCAAAGAGATTTTGCCAGACATTTAGAGACATCTGAACTCCTACCAGATAAACTTGGATGATCTTACTCTTGGTAAGATCTATCAGATTGCTGTCTCTTGTCTTAAAAAGCTTTGCGAGCAGAGAAAGTTTTTCAAAGATTTTATGGAAAAAAAAGGAACCCTTCAAGAGTGCATATAAAACAACTCATCTTGCAATCAAATGCAAGGATGAAAGAACCTGCACTTGTTCTACCAAGAAAAAGTCCCATTTCCATAAGTTCTCCAAACTCAAATCCCTATTCCAACCTGTTTCATGATTGGATCCAGTTCTTACCAAAGTCAGTTCCCTTCCTTGGGAAAACAAACATATCCACAATCCAGAGTAGTTTCCAAACCATATGTCCAATCCTCTGTTCTCTCCTCTGGACAGTTTGAGGAACCAAACAAAGATGAGCAGTGCTTAATCGGCAAACACAGTAATGCCGTGAGCCAGAATGTAATCCTGGAATCTCTTGACACCAGGATGGAGAACGTTTAAGCACAAGTCCAGACAACTCACAAGAAGGTTGATGTTATTTCCGCAAGGATGGATCAGCTATACCATAACCTCCATGACAGAATTGTTAGATTGGACATAGAGCTCCGTACCATGATTGACTGCAACTATTTGGGTCTAAAGTTCACCCAAAAGGAAGCTGAAATCAGACAGCTTAAGGCAGAACTTGAAAAGGTTTAAAGAGAACTTGTTGACCACTTAATAAAAGAAAAGTGTATTATCAAACATGAGTGGTTAAAAACCTTCTTCTTTCTATTCTTCCAATAAGGGTCACAAATCAACTTAATTAGTTCACTTTCTATCTGGCTTGGTGACAAGTATGCTCTACACTCGCCTCTTGTAGGATCTTGTGTATCAGAAAGTCTATAGCGTAATTCGTCCTGTCGCCCTGGAAGACAGGTTGCTAGATCTATAGAGGGTTCTCACTGTGTGACACAGTGACGAAACACAAGCTCTTACCTCTAGGTTGACCCACCGGTTTGGGGCCCGGTCTTTAAAAAATGGGTTGCAAATGTCGAGAGGCACTGCGTAAAAAGACTTTTCTGAGGTACCTGAAGTTGTCACGGTCTCCACTAACGGGTTGGTATGTGTGCTATGATTTCTTCCATGGTGTTGGGTATATTGGCTGGAAACCTGAGCATGCTGGCTATTGGCCATAAGGACAATTTGTTCGTCATTGCTCTGGTATAACAACGCCCTGTACTCCGCTGCTAGATCTCTATGTGAGTTCCGACTGACTTTCTATGAGTTAGTGGATCCTGGTTTGGTATCAGTACGTTATGGGTGTTCCATGACCTCCATGGCGTTGAGTATATTGGCTGGAAATTCGAGCATGAGGGCTATTGGGCCTAAGGACGATTTGTTCGTCATTGCTCTAGTATAACAACGCCCCGTACTCCGCTGCTGGATCTCTATGTGAGTTCCAACTAACTTTCTATGAGTTAGTGGATCCTGGCTTGGTATCAGTACGTTATGGGTGTTCCATGACCTACCGGTACCCCAGCTGGTATCAGAGCCTAACGATTTGTTCGATTGGCTAATAGTGAGTCATGCCGCCCCTCGTGAAGAGAGTGGTATGATAGAAGATCTGTGATCTGAAGAAGAAGAATATAAAGATACTTTTATACTCATGTGTTCGAGTTCAAGCTCTCATATCCTCAGCTTTATCCCTACCTAGATCTTGTACAAAACATCTATCTAATAAGATAGAAAACCTTGTTGAATACTCCTATATTCCTGACTCTGTACCAATTTCTGAGTCTTCCTTACCTCTTATTAGTCCCCACAAACTCTATCACCGTCCTAATTCTGTAATTAGATCTATCTGGTCTATTGTCACTTTTAGACGTCCTACTCCTAAAGAATAAGTACAGTCTTCTAGACTTGATCAGTGTGCTTTGTAAGCAACACAAGCAGAGCAATATGTAACCCTTGAAATTTCAGATGAGCTAATTACCAATTGGAAACGTGAAGGTTATACTCACCTCCACCTCGGGGGAGTACGTATGATCTTAACGCTTTATGGTAGAAAAGGCTTGCCGGTCACGGCAAGAATGGCTCTCATGGATACTAGATTCAAAGAGTACCAACATGCTGTTATTGGTACTGTTCTTACAACCCTTCATGAAGGCAGTGTACTTCTCACCTTTTACCTAAACTTCAACCTATCCTTAGAGGATCCCAACCTTTCAAAGACCTTGAAAGTCCAAATCGAGATCCAAGGTACTGAGCAAGTGGTCACCTAAAAAATGGCTACTTTACACCACCAGCTGGTTTATAGACTTCAAAACCATGCTCTTGACCTTCCAACTCCTCACACCTCCACAGATACCCTCATAATCTTAGCCGACAATGAAACCATACCAACCATTGTCCAAATCCCCAAACAAATACAAAAAGCCGAACTTCTCAAGTTGATGCCGTTGGAATGGCTTTCCAACTATGAGAAATTCCTCCAGAATTCCCAACCAATCCAGACTTCAGACGCCCAATATGAAAAAAGGCCAAACAGTACTGTCCGGATGACCTTCTAACCCCCTGAAAGTCAACCTCCCAGAACTTCCTTTTCATACACTGCTATGATATCTGCTGTTCAGACAGCTCAAGAAAAATTTCCCGTTCACAGTTTCACCTCTAATGGCTATCTTGTGTATCCTAACAAGGTGCTAGGCCATTTCATATGGGATGTTCCAGGTGCTCACATGTGTGATCCCGGCTGTCCATGCCAGGATGATGAATCTGATGATGAAGACTGGGAATCAGTCTCCAGACGCCGCAGGCGTAGAAAGAAAAGCTTAGAGCGAGGTTCCTGTAAACCTCCACCTAATTCTTCATCAGATGATGAACTAGATTTTACTCCAACTGAGACTACAACTCCTGTTGTCCTATCCTCTCAAGTCTCAATACCTCAAACCTGTAGGCAGCAAGTTAACAACCAACTTCTGTCTCAAACCCCTATTCCAACCTGTTTCATGATTGGATCTAGTTCTTACCAAAGTCAGTTCCCTTCCTTGGGAAAACAAACAGATCCACAATCCAGAGTGGTTTCCAAACCATATGTCCAATCCTCTGTTCTCTCCTCTGGACAGTTTGAGGAACCAAAACAGTACGAGCAAGTGCTTAACTGGCAAACCCAGAATGCCAGAGCCCAGAATGTAATCCTGGAATCTCTTGACACCAGGATGGAGAACGTTCAAGCACAAGTCCAGACAACTCACAAGAAGGTTGATGCTATTTCCGCAAGGATGGATCAGCTATACCACAACCTCCATGACAGAATTGCTAGACTGGACATAGAGCTCCGTACCATGATTGACTGTAACTATTTGGGTCCAAAGTTCACCCAAAAGGAAGCTGAAATCAGACAGCTTAAGGCAGAACTTGAAAAGGTTTAAAGAGAACTTGTACATGAGTGGCTAAAAACCTTCTTCTTTCTATTCTTCTAATAAGGGTCACAAATCAACTTAATTAGTTCACTTTTAATCTGGTTTGGTGACAAGTATGCTCTACACTCGCCTCTTATAGGATCTTGTGTATCAGAAAGTCTATAGCGTAATCCGTCTTATCGCCCTGGAAGGCAGGTTGCTAGATCCATGGAGGGTTCTCATTGTGTGACACAGTGATGAAACACAAGCTCTTACCTCCAGGTTGACCCACCGGTTTGGGGCCAGGTCTATAAAAAATAGGTTGCAGATGTCGAGAGGCACTGCGTAGAAAGACTTTTCTGAGGTACCTTAAGTTGTCACGGTCTCCACTAACGGACTATGTGGACTTAAATGGTATCAGAGCGTAACGATTGCTGTTAGGCTACAGATCAAGGAGAATAGCAAACACAATTAAAGACGAGATGTTCTCGCTAATCAAGGTTTGACTAAGTTAGACACAATGCAGTAACAGCAAGAGTAAGAGAGTGTATGAATTTGTGTAAGAATATAATAAATTGTAATCTTTTTATTGTTTATTGAATTGCTTATTTTCTGAGCGTGGACTTGTCAGTTCAAAATAGCGATCCATTTCATATAAAAATTATATGTGTGCTTTACTTTATGCAATTAACTATTTCTAGTATATTTATGATGAATGAAAGGTAATGTGAACAGTGCAGTACGATGAACGGTGCCCTAAGAAAAGTAATAATGAACAATATACGTAAATAGTAATTATGAACAGTGTTGCGCGAGCAATAATCAGTGAATAGTAATTTTAGGATTAATTTAATTAAGAAATTACTTTATCTACTATTTATATTGTCTACACTTGTTAAATTATATCTAAATTATTTACAGATTAAATGAAATTAACCTACTATGACACTAAAGCCAAAGTACCTTCGCCTAGCTAAAACTCACTTTATGAAATATTAAAACTATTTTTTTAACAATATTATGCTTTCTTTAAAGCCAAAACCATGTTTTCCTCTTGCCAAAATATAAACCGTATGCTAGTTTCGCGTTGTAAAGCAAATCAAAGATAAGTAAAATGTCTGCATGTTTTTGCATTTTGGTGCTAGATTCACTTAATAACTTGGGTTTAGAGTTTTGATAGGTATTGATATTACTTATTTAAACAACTTCGGGATATGTCATTTAGTTTAAGTGATGCACATGTGAATCACTAGCACAAAGACCGCTACTTAAGCTTATTAGAGTTAGTTACAACACATGCTTGGCGCATGCATTTTTAGGCTCATCTTTGTTTGTTAGAAAGCTGTTATAAACAACTAGTTTTGGTGCAACAAAATAAATGTATAAGAGAGCCATAAAAAGAGAGAAAGCTAAAAGAGTAAGAGTATTTTTTTCTATGTTTCAAGCTCTGTAAAATCTTTGTAAATCATCTAGCAAAATCAATAAAGACTGATCACATTATTCCTCCTGTGGACGTAAGCTAATGAGAGTTAGTTGAACTATATAATTGATTCTATTATTTGTTTCCTTCTCATTTTCTAATTCACCTTACTCCTCAATTATCTCTAATTTCATCTTCTTGGTATATCAATTAATCTTCATTAAGCTTTAGTCCAATAAGGTCTTTTATAGCATCTTGATTCATTTGCTTTGGGATCATACGCAGTGACTAAGGTGGCTTGCCGTTGAGCGCTTTAGTTACCACAAATGGTATCAAAGCTTGGTCTTCAAACTAGATAAAGTATGGCAACATCAAAGATTGATATGGAGAAGTTTAATGAGAAAAATGATTTCAACATGCAAAAAGTGAAGAGGAGGCACTACTAATAACTCATGGGCTAGGTGATGCCATTTAACCAATCTCGAAGAAAAAGGGAAAGGAAACTTCATCATTAAAGATGCCTAAGCTGTATGACTTATTGTTATTTTATGCCCTAAAAGCACACAATAAATATCAATTTCTAAATTCCATAAAATTTATTTATTCATTATCTTAGCGTACATTATTAGTCCTTATCTATAAAGTCTGTGATTTATCTATTAGGCATATGATATTAATACTACAATATATCAATTGCAAGTTCTTTATAAATAAAAGATTTTTCACAACTATTAATGAAATCGGCAATTCATTATGTAAGATTTGCAAATTTTTTACTTCTATTGTCAATGATTTTATCTTGATCACTGAAGTGGAGACTTCGAGTAGAATAGTTCATATGTCTATGTGATATACATATTCAACTGGATTATAGTGGATTACGATGTAGTATAACAAATGTCATTGATCAATTTATCATAAGCTTTAATAAGCTTAATTGACCTTAATCTTGAGTAGATAATGAACTTGCATTCATGTATTATGTCTTTTAAGTTATCACAAAGTGCGTTATATATAAACAATCAAAACCTCGATAGCTTAGAGATGTAATTTCATGGATCGTAGCAACATATACTCGCAAGATGGAATCTAGAATATTGACGCTTACCTAAGCTGTTTGTAGTACTTGATCATTTAAATTGATTATTGCAATTTATTCAATAAATTATTTCTTGAATAATTATATTTATTTGTAAATTTATTTACAAATATAGATATGTTAAAAGTGATCATTAGAATAAATAGTGACTCAGGGATAAATATGTGATTAATATAGGCACGACATTCACTAGAAGCGTAACTTTAATTATGAGCATCATAAGAAGGGTTAATTAAGTTGTTATTTTTGGTTTAAGACCAAGGCTAAAATTAATTAGAAGGAGTTGCTAGCTTTTAGTGGAATAGTATGGTATTAACTTAGTAGTTTTGGTATGTCATGAGATGACTAGGCCTTGGCTATTAAGTTGGAGTTAGAAAGGCCATGGGTCTATAGTCTCTCTGCTAAGTTAATTCCTAGTCAAACTTTTACTCTAATAAGTGCCTATATAAAAGGATGAAATTTGAATAGAATAATAACCTTTACGTGTAGATTTTCTTTAATAAGAAAAATATAGTTCTAGGGTTTCCATCTCCTGAACAGTAGAGAGACTATTAGGGATAGTGGAGAAGATTATAACCATATTTTGTAGATCCCGACAATGGTGATGGAAAAGATTGCAGTTTTTCTTTAATTTACATCAGGAAATCAAGGTATTTTCTCTAACTCTATGCATGTATATATAATTGAGAAAATTTTCTGGCTTCCTCTAATTTCATAAAATGGAAAAATTATTTTTGTAATATCAAAGCTATGTTGATTTATGATACAGGCATAAATAATTTTATCCATAATTGTGATAGGTCGTGGTATTGCAAAAATCTTTATTTTTGTTATTCTTAATTGATTCTGATGATTGTTGATGCTGAAATCTAGTTGAGCTGATGACGGTGATCAGATTACTTCATCAATGCGTGAATTTGTTTTGATAAGACATCGACACTTGGTACTTTAACAAGATTTGAACCATACTAGCACTTCTTTTATTCTACAACAAGAGAAAAAAGTCAGGGGCGCCGGATTGTTTTTCGGTGAAAACCCTCCGATGCTCAAGTCAGCAATTGAGTTTTCTTTTATAAGGAAAATAACAATGTCACTCACTTTGGTGATATTGAGTGGTGTATTCTTTTACTAGAACTCTTTTTTTTTATTAGCTAGAAAAATCAGAAATGTTGTTTCTTTTCTAGATCTCCTTTAGATCTTATAGGCACCTGTGCATGACATTGCTGCCCTTTCTTTAATGTACGACCATTACCAAATTGATTATGTCACCTGCATTTAAAAATTAATGTGTTTGTTTATATAGTTATTGAGCTGTAGTTATAATGCCTGATCGTGGTTGAAACTTAGACGTTATAGATAGACTTTTGAGTAGGGTTCTTTTGTCTAAATTGCAAATTAGAACCGTGTGACATGATTTTAGTCTCCTCACAATACGCTGGTCGCACTTGCGTGTGCGACTTGATAATCTTCTACTTGATCTGAGTGACCTTCTTTCGATTCCCCAAGCACCAATCGCCCCAATTTTTAGTATTTGGAATAGAACGAAATAAGACTAGAAACTGTAGACTTAGTTAGGGAGTAACAACCTGATCTTTAATCTTGTTGAATTAAATAGATACGACATGGCTAAATCTGGGCTAGTGTTTAAATTTTGAAGTGGTGGCTTTTGGATTTCCTAGCACATCCTTTCAAATCATCGTGACGCATCTGAAACTCCATTTTCCTTTTTAAAAATTTAAAATTTCCTCTTTCTGCTTTTCTTTTCTCTTCTTCATTTTCCCTTCTTCGATTAAGAATCAAGTAAGAGCTTCTCTTTTTTTTTTGCCAGAATTGTAGATTTTCCTTCCTAGTAACCTTCTTGTGAGTTGTCCGGACTTGTGCTTGAACGTTTTCCATCTTGGTATCAGAGCCTAACGATTTGTTCGATTGGCTAACAGCGAGTCACGCCGCCCCTCGTGAAGAGAGTGGTATGATAGAAGATCTGTGATCTGAAGAAGAAGAATAGAAAGATACTTGCATACTCATGTGTTCGAATTCAAACTCTCAATCTTTAGAGACTTCAGTCTCCATATCCTCACCTTTATCTCTACCTAGATCTTGTACAAAACATCTATCCAATAAGATAGAAAACCTTGTTGAATATTCCTATGTTCCTGACTCTGTACAAATTTATGAGTCTTCCTTACCTCTTATTAGTCCCTACAAACTCTATCACTGTCCTAATTCTGTAATTAGAACTATCCGGTCTATTGTCACTTTTAGACGTCCTACTCCTAATTCTAGACTTGATCAGTGTGCTTTGCAAGCAACACAAGCAGAGCAGTATGTAACCCTTGAAATTCCAGATGAGCTAATTACCAAATGGAAACGTGAAGGTTATACTCACCTCCACCTCAGGGGAGTACGCATGATCTTAACGCTTCATGGCAGAAAAGGCTTGCCGGTCACGGTAAGAATGGCTCACATAGATACTAGATTCAAAGAGTACCAACATGCTGTAATTGGTACTGTTTTTATAACCCTTTATGCAGGCAGTGTACTTGTCACCTTTTACCCAAACTTCAACCTATCCCTAGAGGATCCCAACCATTCCAATACCTTGAAAGTCCAAATCCATATCCAAGGTGCTAAGCAAGTGGTCACCTAAAAAATGGCTAATTTACACCACCAACTGGTTTATAGACTTCAAAATCATGCTCTTGACCTTCTAACTCCTCACATCTCCACAGATACCCTCATGATCTTAGCCGACAATGAAACCATACCAACCATTGTCCAAATTCCCAAACAAATACAAAAAGCCGAACTTCTCAAGTTGATGCCGTTGGAATGGCTTTCCAACTATGAGAAATTCCACCAGAATTCCCAACCAATCCAGACTTCAAACGCCCAATATGAAAAAAGGCCAGATAGTACTGTCTGGATGACCTTCCAACCCCCTGAAAGTCAACCTCCCAGAACTTTCTTTTCATACACTGCTATGATATCTGCTGTTCAGACAGCTCAAGAAAAACTTCTCATTCACAGTTTTACCTCTAATAGCTATCCTGTGTACCCTAACAAGGTGCAAGGCCATTTCATATGGGATGTTCCAGGTTCTCACATATGTGATCCCGGCTGTCCATGCCAGGATGATGAATCTGATGATGAAGACTGGGAATCAGTCTCCAGACGCCGCAAGCGTAAAAAGAAAAGCTCAAAGCGAGGTTCCTGTAAACCTCCACCTGATCCTCCATTAGATGATGAACCAGATTTCACTCCAACTGAGACTACAACCCTTGTTGTCCTATCCTCTCCAGTCTCAAAACCTTAAACCTGTACACAGCAAGTTAACAACCAACTTCTGTCTCAAACCCCTATTCCAACCTGTTTCATGATTGGATCTAGTTCTTACCAAAGTCAGTTTCCTTTCTTGGGAAAACAAATAGATCCACAATCTAGAGTGGTTTCCAAACCATATGTTCAATCCTTTCTTCTCTCCTCTGGACAGTTTGAGGAACCAAAACAGTACGAGCAAGTGCTTAACTGGCAAACCCATAATGCAAGAGGCCAGAATATAATCCTGGAATCTCTTGACACCAGGATGGAAAACGTTCAAGCACAAGTCCAGACAACTCACAAGAAGGTTGATGCTATTTCAGCAAGGATGGATCAGCTATTCCACAACCTTTATGACAAAATTGCTAAATTGGACATAGAGCTCCGTGCCAGGATTAACTACAACTATTTGGGTCCAAAGTTCACCCAAAAGGAAGCTGAGATCAGACAGCTTAAGGCAGAGCTTGAAAGAATTGATGCTGAGAAATAAGGTCAACAACCGTCCTTGTTTGGTGGTCATACTAAACCTCTACCTGTTCCTACACCATACTTTGACATCTATCAGCATCCTTCCCTCAGTTAAAAAACCAAAGAGTTACACCGATTCTTTGGTGTGTCTCCAAACATATACAAACACTCCTCAAGGCCATACACTCAACCTATGCCTTCAAGGCCATCACCTACACGGCCTGTACCCATGCCTAGACCTCAACCAGTTCCTAGGCCATGACCTTCACCACAACACACCAACCTGTCAAACAACACACCAACCTACGCCGAGATGCCTCGCCTTCTCCTCAAAGAATACCGAATACTTTCAAGAACTCGAACCTATCAGACCATCCAAAGATAAAGAGCCTATGTATCAGCTTTATTCTGGTCTTATAGTTCCAGAAGAAGATGTTGATCTCTCATATTCAGATTTGAATCCATCTCCTGAGTCTTCTTCTCCAACAGAATCAGTTGTATCTTCTGCAACAGATTCCGAGGAAAATTATGTGGAAATTTCTAATGTTCTTATGGCACAACCATCCACATCTAATGATCCTCCAACTCTTGAGGATTTTCATCCCAGTGAACCTCTTGATGAAGATGAGCCTGAAGAGATGCGCATGCCTCCAGTTCATGATGCGCCTCCAACACAGTCTAATTCAAGTTCTAAACCATCTAATGGGTCATGCTTTACATTTGAAGATGTTCCTAAAGTCAAATGGTTCCATAGATTCCAAGAACTTGCTGCTTGGCTTGATCTTCAGATGGTAAAACCTGGAGTCCAAAGTTATAATGTTATTAAAGAATTCTGCTCAAGATTCTTAGGATCTCTCCGTGATTGGTTCCTAAGTATCGGTGAATACAGACAGCTCCAGCTATATCAGGCAACTGTTCCACAAGTCCTAGAGATTGTGTACAATCAGTTTTTGGGAGAACCAAACCTAGCACAAGAATCTGCTAGACGTGAATTCCATCAGATGAAGTGCTGTTCATTAAGGATCAAAGATCTTGATAAGCACTACAAAAGGATGACAGCCTTGTACTACAGGCTGAATGGTTTTAATGACAACTCCCTCAAACATGTCTTTGTTCAGTCTCTTCCCAAAGAGATTTTGCCAGACATTCAGAGACATCTGAACTCCTACCAGATAAACTTGGATGATCTATCAGATTGCTGTCTCTTGTCTTGAAAAGCTTTGCGAGCAGAGAAAGTTTTTCAAAGATTTTATGGAAAAGAAGGAACCCTTCAAGAGTGCATGCAAAACACCTCATCTTGCAATCAAATGCAAGGATGAAAGAACATGCACTTGTTCTACCAAGAAAAAGTCCCATTTCCATAAGTTCTCCAAACCTAAACACTCTTCCAGACACCGTTCTTCAAAGTCTAAACAAACCTACCGGTTTTTCAGGAAGAAAACTATTAACACCCGGCAACAGAAAGATTCCAGGTGTTTCATTTGCAAAAGAAAATGGCACTTTGCTAGATCTTGCCCTAACAACCCAGCAAAATCAGCCAGACTTCTTCAGCATGTCAACAGAGTCTCTCTTCTCTCTGAGGATGATGATATTGAATCCCTGTATCTTGAATAGGATGCTTATGATGAAGAAACAGTCTTCATGATGGCTGAAGATCAGAATGAGTCTTCTGACTCTGATTTTGATTCTGTTCTTGAGGACGTTGCAACTATCCATCGCATCAAGCATGTCAGTCCTATGCAACGATCTCTTTCATTCATACAAATCAGTATCCTTGCCTCCAAATATAAGATTAATTGATACTGGTTCAGAACACAGTATGCTTAACCCATCCATACTCCCTCCAGAGTTTTGGAAAAGCCATAGTTAGCTCTTTAAAGCTGCTAATGGTGAACATTTTCATACACATCTGCTTACCAAGAAACCCATTGGTATCCAGTTCTTTCCAGATTGTGTTCTCTGGATAAATGTCATAGGTTCTTCCCTCCATGATAAGGACCTCCTCATAGGTTTTGATGTTCTACAACTTATCCACAAGTTGAATGTCTCCTCCAAAGGTATCAGGTACAAGCAACAGTTCCTACCTTATACTGACACTTTGAGGATATACTCAATTTCTGATGTTTCCTCACCCTATGAGTCTTTATTGAGCCCACACATTCTGATTGGGCTTGTCAAGCATTCTATGTTGAGAAACGTTCTGAAATTGTTCGGGGTAAGAAACGTCTAGTCATAGAATACCAACCCCTCAATGGTTTTCTTGAAGATGATAAGTTCCCTTTGCCAAAGATCCGCCTTTGTTTCAGCTTAAATTCAGATTCCCTAATGCCCACTATCAAATGATGTGATTTTTTTTTGGCTGGCTCACAAGATTTTCCAACCTATCCTTGAAAATGCCCTAATCTACATTGATGATATTTTGTTGTTTTCCAAGGATCATGATTCACATCAACGACTCCTTAATCAGTTCCTGTCAATAGTAGAAGCACATGGGGTCATGATATCCGAGAAAACGTCACAGGTTGGCTAGACTTCCATTGAATTTCTTGGCATGATAATCCAAGATGGTAACTATCATCCTGGACCCCACATTGCACAAGAATTTATGCATTTTCCAGACTCTCACCTAACCTGCAAGCAAATTCAACAATTCCTCGGGATTGTCAACTATCTCCGAGACTTTTTCCCATAAATTACGGTCGACACCTCCAAGTTGTCAAAGATACTAAAGAAAGCAGCCCCACCATGGGGATCTGAGCAGACAACAGCTGTCCAGCATCTCAAGCAGATGACTCAGCAACCTCTACAGTTGAGACCTTGATCCAGTGATTCCCATGTTCTCTCTACATATCAGAACCACCATTATTGGCAAGCACTGTTCCCTAAAGAATCCAAAGCGCACAGGGCAATCCATGCCTATAAATCTGAGTTTATGCACAATCATCAGTATCTGCACTTACTCTCAGAAGATCAGTTCCTCATTTGGTGCTTCACCATATTCCTCATTCCCAAAATGAGTCCAAGGAACCCGCAAGCAGATTTCTCATTCCTGAGTCTTATGACCTTCATTTATTGGCTTCTAGAAGGCCTTCAAGAGTTAATTTTTCAGAAGGTTATCGACCACAAACATGGTTCCACAAAACATCTACTAACATGGCGTTTATGGTCTTTAATGGCCATTCAAGAATTCAGGCCAACTCAAAATGAGTTATGCCAACAGCCATTTGTTCCACATCCTAATCCAGACCAGATGCACCAGTTTATCTTCAGGCTTCACACTACTTTCCGTCATGTAGTTGATGAGCACTCCAACTGGGGATATTATGTCATTCGTGACATCACTCCTCAGGCTTAGTACATTTTCTGGTACTGGTTAAATCTATACCTAGTGGCTTTACTATTTGATCCCAACTTGATCCATACCAGCCGCAGATATGGTAAAGGGCGATGGTTCGACAGAATGGTCGCTCCTATTTTTAGGGATTCCTTGACCCTTGAACTTAAAACTGGCTATCACATTCGGCATCCTACCATTGTGATAGTAAAACTCACTGACCTCTGGGGTCGCCATACTGAACCTACTGTTAAACCCATAATCCACCACCATGTCTGTGAAAGTTTCCATTCCATGTGGACTAACTGTCTCACAGCTAGAAATGCTCTAGCTAAAGAATATGGAGTTCCACCCTCCTACAAGACTCACAGTCCTTTATCTCTTGATGTTCAAACAACTCCATATCTCTACTTCAAAGAGGAAATCAGGAATCATCGTCTCCACTCTAAAGGAGACCAGGCCATAATGCTACAGCAGAAATATGACAATTATCTCATCAGACATGGTAGATCTGACAAGCTTTGGACAGATTGGACTGATCACCAATGGCCTCAACCCATTCTTCCATCTGATCAATTACAGATTGACCCTGAATCGGACTCAGACACATCAATATCTTCTTACGAGACTATTTCACTTTAATAATGGCATTCGTCTTATATGGCATAAAAGTCATAAAGTAGTTTGTCCTTTATGTTTTAAAGTCTTTGTCATTATTAATGACTTGACCTTTGTGTTTTTACTTTTTCAAAGCTAGTGGTTAACTGTCTTTGTCATGTCTTTGTCATATTGTATTATTAGTTTGCATTATTGCTTTGCTTTGTCAAGATTAGGTGACTTGTCCTAATCAAGTGGTTGTAATAGTGGTTGTAAGAGTTTTAGCTTTCTTAACATGAGTGGTTAAAAACCTTCTTCTTTCTATTCTTCCAATAAGGGTCACATATCAACTTAATTAGTTCACTTTATATCTGGCTTGGTGACAAGTATGCTCTACACTCGCCTCTTGTAGGATCTTGTGTATCAGAAAGTCTTATGCCTGTTGTACCAGAGTGGTATACTTCTTATACCATTGCTGTTTTGCCTATACTAAACACCTAAGATAGCCGTCAGAAGACACACTGCTCACCCGAAGAAATGCCCAGGAGTGGCGATGAGAAAGGGTTGGTATGTGTGCTATGATTTCTTCCGTGGTGTTGGGTATATTGGCTGGAAACCCGAGCATGCGGGCTATTGGCCCTAAGGACGATTTGTTCGTCATTGCTCTGGTATAACGACGCCCCGTACTCCGCTGCTGGATCTCTGTGTGAGTTCCGACTGACTTTCTATGAGTTAGTGGATCCTGGTTTAGTATCAGTACGTTATGGGTGTTCCATGACGGCCTGGTATCCTGTCCCTGGAACCCTAATCTTACTTGGTTGCTCTTTGTACCACTGTTTTTGTTTCTTTTTGTCTAGATTTTGATTCTATTTGCCACAATGCCTAGGGTAAAACGTACATCAATAAACCTTGATAGTAGAGACAAATTGAGTGTCTCACCTAATCATTCCGGTAGGTCATACCTTAACCCTTAAAGACCCAAAGAAGAAATTACACCATCTAGAAGTAGGGACCTTCTTAGGAGAATGTTCATAGAGATTTCGTCTTCATATGGAGAAGATAAACCCCATGGAAGAGTTGGTGAGAGAGACATATATCAATAAAAATCCTAGTGCTAGTGTGGTACCGATTGTTAGTAAAGATGATATCGAGCTAAAAATTCCTGGTAAGAGTGATATTCTTAGCCGTCTCCTAAGAGGGTATGCAACCTTATGTCTAGCATACTTTAGGTGAGGTGTTAGACTACCACTTCAGTCGTATTTTGCCAACTCAAACCTAATGGATGGAAAGTCTTTTCTGGTCTATATGTTCTATTCCAGAGATGTGGGATGATTGTGCATTCTGTAGAAGAGATAAAACATCTGTACCAACTTAGAAATAGTCAAAAAGATGCGGGCTGGTAATATTTTATGAGCAGCTCGAAGCAAAGGAAACCTATTGTAGATCTCTCCACCTCCAGAGGAAATTAGAAGAACAAATTTTTCATTGTTAGAAGTAACTGGGGTCAAGTGATCTTCATAAAAAAGAGAGAAATATGTGTTCCTTCTTGCTTTTGCATTCTAGGTTGCTCGCTTTTCATTGTGTTTCTGTCATAGCCTTAGTTGTTTTTCTTGACTTGACTTTTTATGTTTTAGTTTCTTGGAGTCTAATCTATGACATAAAGGAAAACTAAAAATTGTAGGTCGAGACAGCTTTGATCAATACGAGCTCATACAGGGATCTACTATCTATTAATAGCTTGGTTAACTCTCATCTCGTATCTGGAGCATCTGAAAAGATGAGTGGCATTGTCGACCACCATCTAAGAAGCCAAAGTATCTCTAAAACTACTTCTCTTATTTGAGCTCTTCCTCCTCTTCCTTATGGTGAGTCTGAAGATCTGGTTAAGAGGTCTTCAGTGAGTTTGCGCTTTTTACTCCTCAAGAACCCAATCTAGATCTGCTCAGCAGAGTGAGGCAAGTGACTTTCTAAGCCCCTTTCAGATGGACCTCACCAAGTTCGTAAAATAGGAGTTCATTACTGACCAGAGTGACTATAGCACTCATGACCTGTATAACACCACCCAGTGGTGTGCCTATTAGCTCTCTGTTGCTACTACACTTTACAAGTCCAAAATCAATAGTTACGACAAGAAGCTAAAGGCTGAAAACCAAAATCTGAAGAAAGAGTTGGAGTAGGAGAAAGAGCAAAGAACCAAACTCAACACTAAGATTAAGAAGCTCGAGGAGAATACTACCTTGTCTATGTCTAAATCATTGCAGCCTGAACGTGATCTTTAAGGTGTGAGAGACAGGCTAATCAACTACAAGAACGATCTTGAAACTCAAATATTTACTTTCAAGAAGTAGCTTGAGGTAAAAATGTTCCGCCTTTAAAGTAGGAATCGATTCTTTCAAAAAGCAGTACAACTCTGGACTATCATTCTACCATGACTGCATCATGTTCGTGCTCAGGAAAAAATATCCAGAGTTTGATATGGGAGGGTGGAGAGACGGAAGTGCTTCCTCAGACCACTGCAAATGCAACCCCCTCTGCTGTTGAGAAGTCTAAAGGACTTGATGCGGATCCTTCTGCGAAAGCTTCTTAGGATTTTACTTGAGTAACTTTTATTTTTAATAAGTTTTATCTTTGTTTCTTTTCTTTTTTTTTTTTTTGAGAAGAATACGTAAGAATAAATTGTTACCTATTTTAAATTTTAGTCGTGTAATGAATAATTGATAGCTTTGGCTTTTGATTTATTTTAAGCAAGCCTTTGGACTAAATTTTTACTTAGATAATCTTCATATGCATATTCATCTAGTCAAGTTATTTAGTTAAGCTCTTTGGAGCAAGTTTTTACCCTTGCCTCACTTTGAATAAGTTTTGAGACTTTAAGGTTTTCTCAAAGTTAAAGTTTGGTGCTTGCCTTACTATGATCACTTGAGCTAATGGGCGCTGAACTTTGACCCTTGTCTTACCTCAATGAGGCTTTGAGACTTTGGGCTTTAAATATGGATATGCAATTTTTATGATGTCTTGCTCGAATCTAGAGCAGTTTGTGATTCCTATCTCATCTCATCGGCTTAGAGATTTTGAATCTTTAATTTGGTAACTTTTTATTGCAAATGGATTGAGTAATATCATTTCCTCATAAAATTTTTGCAAGAAACAATTTACGTATATGATGTGAATCCCACATTGAAACTTTGAAACTCACACTTAATTTGAAGTTTCAACTTCCCAAGAAGGTTCTAAACAGATTTAAGGCAAACAAAACCTTGACCCAATGCTTAAGAAAACATGAACCAAAGGTATGGAGAATGATATTGACGCCACACTCAAGATTTAGATGAGAAGGTGAGTGATAAGTCTAGTTTTGGAACGCCACAAGAATGCAAATTCTTGATAAGTTCACTAGTTCTCTAAAGAACCAAAGAAAGAATAATTCTTTCAAATTGAAAATAACATTAATCTCTAATTGTCTTACATAGCAAGGTTGCTGAGTTTAAATAGACCAATAGAGACCCAAAATCCGAAAATACAAATGAAAACATTGGAACACCCCTCCAAGTATAAGTTTGTCAAAGCATGCTTCAAAAGTCTTCACCAACCCACCATAACTAATGCTATCATTGACAAACTTAATGCTAGCCTACCATAATTAATGCTATCATTGACAAACTTAATGTTAGCCCACCATCATTGATGGTAGACTTACCTTACACATTGACAAACTTGAAACAAAACAACAAATGAAGTTGAAAAACAAAGGAGTCGTTGAAAATCCCAAGTCTGAACATGCTGTAATGAATTGGTCATAACTCCTTCTAGAGAACTCCAAATCTAACTCTGTAAATTTTTTGGAAAGCTAACTTAATTATCTTTCCAACGGTATATAACATTAATTCCAGCTCAATCAATACCAGTTTTATTCCGAAATTGACCTTTCTGCATGTGATCCGAATTATGTATTTGGCTGCCCAATAGCTTGAATAATGCCCACAATGCCTTGACTTCTCTTCAAGCCCAATTCATGATGTCTTGCATCTTGAATTGCAGTTTCAATCTATATTTTCTCAATTAATCCATATGCTCTAGCTCTTGTAATTGGGCCTTCATGAATGTGCAAAGGATCACTTGAAGCTTTAATGGTATTCTCTTGATAGTTCTCATCATTCCCCCTCTCCTCAAAAGGATTCGTCCTCGAATCTTCACCTACATCAAAAGGAGAAAGATCAGAAACATTAAAAGTAGCACTCACATTATACTCACCAGGAAGGTCCAATTTGTAGGCATTGTCATTGATTCGTGCAACCACTTGAAATGGACCATCTCCCCTTGGAAGCAACTTGGAACGCCTTTGTGCTGGGAATCTCTCCTTTCTCATATGCACCCAAACCCAATCTCCAGGCTGAAAAACCACTTGCTTACGTCCTTTGTTGGCTTGAGTAGCATATTGTTCAGTCCTCTTTTCTATGTTGTGCCGCACTTTCTCATGCAATTGCTTAACAAATTCAGCTTTCTTTTTACCATCCAAACTAGCATGCTCATCAATAGGTAACGGCAATAAATCCAAAGGAGTTAATGGATTAAAACCATATACAATCTCAAATGGTGAAAATTTAGTAGCTGAATGGACAGTTCTATTGTAAGCAAATTCAACATGTGGTAAACATTCTTCCCAAGTTTTCAAATTCTTTTGAATAATGGCACGCAACATAGTGGACAAAGTTCTATTTACAACCTCAGTTTGTGGATGACAAGTAGTAGAAAACAAAAGTTTAGTACCCAACTTACCCCACAAAGTTTTCCAAAAGTGGCTCAAGAACTTAGCATCTCGATCTGAAACTATGCTCCTTGGTACTCCATGCAATCTAACTATTTCCTTGAAAAACAAATTAGCTATGTTTGTTGCATCATCAGTTTTGTGACATGGAATGAAATGTGCCATCTTTGAAAACCTATCAACAATAACAAAAACAGCATCCTTTCCCCTTTTTGACCTAGGTAAACCCAAAACAAAGTCCATAGAAATATCAACCCAAGGTTCGCTAGGTATGGGTAAAGGGTTATACAATCCATGGGGTAAAACTCTAGACTTAGCATGTTTACAAGTGATACACTTCTCACATATTCTTTCAACATCACGCTTCATATGTGGCCAAAAGAAGTGTTCTTTTAAAACATCTAAAGTCTTTGCAATGCCGAAATGTCCCATTAAACCTCCCCCATGAGCTTCACGCACAAGCAATTCACGCAAAGAACTATATGGCACACAATTTATTCTTTCTAAATAAGAACCCATCATGCCTATAGAACTTTCCAAATGCAACTTTCTCACAAGCATTAAACACATTAGCAAAATCAGGATCATTAACATATAATTCTTTAATGTACTCAAATCCTAACAACTTTGCATTTAATGTAGAGATAAGTGCATACCTTCTCGATAATGCATCAGCCACCACATTCTCCTTACCTTGTTTGTATTTGATCACATAAGGAAATGGCTCAATAAATTCAACCCATTTGGCATGTCTCTTATGCAACTTACCTTGCCCTTTCAAGTGCTTCAAGGACTCATGATCAGTGTGTATGACAAACTCTTTAGGTAGAAGATAATGTTGCCAAGTTTCCAATGCTCTCACCAATGCATACATCTCCTTGTCATAAGTAGGATAGTTTAGGGCTGCTCCACTCAATTTCTCACTAAAATAGGCAATTGGACGCCCCTCTTGCATCAAAACAGCTCCAATACCTATACCTGAAGCATCACACTCAATTTCAAAAGTTTTAGCAAAATCGGGTAAAGCAAGTAGTGGTGCAGAAACCAATTTCTCCTTGATTAGATTAAATGCCGTTTCTTGTTCACTACCCCACTTAAATCCCACATGTTTCTTAACAATTTCAGTTAAAGGTGCAGCAAGGGTGCTAAAATCTTTCACAAATCTTCTATAAAAACTAGCCAAACCATGAAAACTTCTTACCTCACTTACGCTTTTAGGTGTAGGCCATTCTTTAATAGCCTTTACCTTCTCTTCATCAACCTCAATTCCTTTAGCACTTACAACATAACCAAGAAAAACAATCTGATTTGTACAAAAAGCACACTTCTTCAAATTAGCATACAACTTTTCCTTCCTTAAAACAATCAATACACTTTGCAAATGCTCAATGTGTTCTTCTAGACTATTGCTATAGATCAAAATATCATCAAAGTAGACAACTACAAACTTACCAATAAAAGCACGCAAAACATGGTTCATTAACCTCATAAAAGTGCTGGGTGCATTAGATAACCCAAATGGCATCACAAACCACTCATATAAACCATATTTTGTTTTAAAAGCGGTTTTCCACTCATCTCCCTCTCTAATCCTAATTTGATGATATCCACTTTTAAGATCTATTTTGCTAAACACACAAGAACCATGCAATTCATCAAGCATGTCATCAAGTCTAGGAATAGGATGTCGATACTTTACAGTGATCTTATTAATTGCACGACAATCAACACACATCCGCCATGTTCCATCCTTTTTGGGCACTAGTAGAACTGGTACCGCACATGGACTCATGCTCTCCCTCACATATCCCTTTGCCAAGAGTTCTTCAACCTGCCTTTGAAGCTCCTTTGTCTCCTCGGGTTACTTCTATAAGCGGGTCTATTAGGAATGGTAGCTCCAGGAGAAAGTCTATTTGATGCTCAATTCCCTAATAGGTGGCAAACCATTAGGGACTTCATTTGGAAATACATCATCAAAGTCCTGCAAAAGAGTCACAATAACACTAGGCAAAAAGGAGTTAAGCTCATTAGTATGTAAACAAGCCTCTTTGCACAAAAGTACAATGATAGGCTGTTTTGAAAAGAAAGCCCTCTTAACCTCGCTCTCTTTTGCAAACAAGTTCACTTGTTGCCTCTCTTTTCTCTCAACAATATTTTTTTCTATCTTTTCACTTGCTTTTCTCTCAATCTCTCTTTCTTTTGTGCTCTCATTTTCTTTTTTTGTATCACTCTCTTTTTGTATTGTCATTTGATCCTCATACACTTGCCTAGGTGTTAAGGGTACAAGAGTGATTTGCCTTTTATTCATTACAAAAGAATATCTATTTAAATAACCATCATGTGTCACTCGCCTATCATATTGCCAAGGTCGCCCCAAAAGAATGTGTCCAGCATGCATGGGTACTACATCGCATAAAACCTCATCCTTATACCTCCCAATAGAGAATGAAACCAGCACTTGTTTATTTACTTTAACCTCCCCACAATCATTCAGCCATTGTAACTTATATGGCCTAGGATGTTTCAAGGTTTTCAAATTCAGTTTTTCAACTAAACTAGTGCTAGCCATCAATTATCATACTACATACCTTATCTTTGATGTGGCATCTAGTATGAAATATGTTATCACGTTGTACCTCCGCATCCTCTTTTACTTGCGTGCTGGCACGCCTAGCAACCATCAATTTACCATCAACGGGATACTCTACACCATCATTAGCATCCTCCAAAGGTGGCATAGGATCATCATCTGATTCACTCTCGGTTTCAACATCACCATCATCCCTCAAGATCATTGCTCTCTTATTTGGGCATTGAGATGCAATATGACCTGTCCCCAAACATTTAAAACACTTAATATCTCTATTTCTAGAGTGTTGGAAATCAGATTTACCTTTGCTTTGGTTGCCTCCCTCTTTATGATCCTTGAATGGCTCAATCTTAGGCTTTGAAACAGCCTTTTCGTCTTTGCTCCATTTTGACTTCCATGAGGAAGATGAACCCAAATTGGTTCTAGTGGAACCTTTCTTTTTCAGTTGTCGTTCCACTTTCATGGCCATGTGAACCATGTCTTCCAATTCAACATAATGCTGCAAGTCAACCACATTAGCAATATCTTGATTTAAACCATGTAAAGTTTGGCCATAGTGGCCTCTCGCTCTTCTTCAATGTTGGCTCGAATCATGATTATTTCCATCTCCTTGTGGTAGTCTTCCACACTTCTGGAGCCTTGTGTAAGACTTTGAAGCCTTTGGTGCAGCTCCCTATAATAATGACTAGGAACAAATCTCCTCCTCATGATGGCCTTCATCTCCTCCCAAGTGTTTATAGGCCTTTCACGGTTTCTTCTCCTACTCAAAACAAGTTGATCCCACCAAATAATAGCATAATCAGTAAATTCAACAGCAGCTAGTTTTACCTTTTTCTCCTAAAGTAGTTATGGCAATCAAATACTAGCTCCACCTTTTTTTCCCACTCCAAATAAGCTTCTGGATCATTTTTACCTTGAAAAGAAGGAATTTTCAGTTTGATACTCCCCAAATCACGATCTATACGTCTTGCCCTTCTATCATCTCTTCCACGCATGTCAACGGTGGCCTGGTCATCAAAATTACTTTGGTCATCACCATCTTGATCTCCCATGGCAGCACGCCCTTGATGATCTCTTACATTAGGAGCTATTGGTTGTTGCCCCCTTTGTAGATTGGCTATGGCAGTGTCTTGCCTTTCCAATTGGTCACGGATCTCTCCAAACATCAGATTCATGCGCTCAAATTGTTGCTGCATGGCTTTGAGCATGATTGATTGGTCTATAGCTTCTTGTTCTTTTGACATATTTTGTGATCTGAAAAGAATGTTAGCAAAAAGACCTCACAACACTCCCTCACGTGTTTCACTCAATTTGATTCACTTAACTCTCGTGTTTAACACACAATTTGGCTTTTTCCCTCTAATGATCTCACACTTAATTCTCTCTTTCAGTTCTTTATTGAACTAAATAAACAAAATCAAGAAAAACAAACAAGTAGCACACCAAATATGATAATCCAGCACACTAACAAAGAAAAGAAATTAAGAGGACACAAAGAACAAAAAGGAAAGCAAGCAAGCAAAGGAACACAATTGATATTGTGTGTAAACAATGTCAAGGACAATGAATAACTAAAGTTCAATTTGATGAAAGTAGGAATACTTGAATCCTTTTGTAATCTTTTTTTTTTTTTTTTTTTGCTGTACGTTTTTTTTTCTTTTTCTTATTTTTTTTTTGATAATAAAAACAAATAAGACATTCAAACCTGATTAGAAACTAGCTCTGATACCAAATGATGTGAATCCCACATTGAAACTTTGAAACTCACACTTAATTTGAAGTTTCAACTTCCCAAGAAGGTTCTAAACAGATTTAAGGCAAACAAAACCTTGACCCAATGCTTAAGAAAACATGAACCAAAGGTATGGAGAATGATATTGACGCCACACTCAAGATTTAGATGAGAAGGTGAGTGATAAGTCTAGTTTTGGAACGCCACAAGAATGCAAATTCTTGATAAGTTCACTAGTTCTCTAAAGAACCAAAGAAAGAATAATTCTTTCAAATTGAAAATAACATTAATCTCTAATTGTCTTACATAGCAAGGTTGCTGAGTTTAAATAGACCAATAGAGACCCAAAATCCGAAAATACAAATGAAAACATTGGAACACCCCTCCAAGTATAAGTTTGTCAAAGCATGCTTCAAAAGTCTTCACCAACCCACCATAACTAATGCTATCATTGACAAACTTAATGCTAGCCTACCATAATTAATGCTATCATTGACAAACTTAATGTTAGCCCACCATCATTGATGGTAGACTTACCTTACACATTGACAAACTTGAAACAAAACAACAAATGAAGTTGAAAAACAAAGGAGTCGTTGAAAATCCCAAGTCTGAACATGCTGTAATGAATTGGTCATAACTCCTTCTAGAGAACTCCAAATCTAACTCTGTAAAATTCCTTGGAAAGCTAACTTAATTATCTTTCCAACGGTATATAGCTTGCACATTAATTCCAGCTCAATCAATACCAGTTTTATTCCGAAATTGACCTTTCTGCATGTGATCCGAATTGTGTATTTGGCTGCCCAATAGCTTGAATAATGCCCACAATGCCTTGACTTCTCTTCAAGCCCAATTCATGATGTCTTGCATCTTGAATTGCAGTTTCAATCCATATTTTCTCAATTAATCCATTTAAAGCAGCTTGCATCTTTTTGGCTCTAGCTCTTGTAATTGGGCCTTCATGAATGTGCAAAGGATCACTTGAAGCTTTAATGGTATTCTCTTGATAGTTCTCATCAGTATAACTCAAATTGCTAATCAAAGTTTTACAAAAAGGCTTACTGGAAAATTTTTTTTAGGTGCTCGACATTCCAAGGCTTCTTGATTTTTTGTCCATCCGCATGAGCTAACTTGTATGCCCCTAGTCCTGCTGCTCGTAAAACCCTATATAGTCCCTCCAAATTTGGACCGAACACTCCGTGGTTGGGATTTCTAGTCTTTTGATTTACCCTCCTGAGCACATAATCACCTACCCCTTCGCTGACACTTTGCTACTTTCCTCAAGGCCAGCTTTCTCTTTTCTGCTGCTTGTTATTTTTCTTTTCATTAAAAAGTTCTGTATGGTGTGAACCCATCTTAATTTTTACTGGAATAATGGTCTCATGTCTACAAGTCAATACAAAGGGGTTTCTCATGTGGCAATATAGTGGGTAGTTCTGTAGGCCCAGAGAGCACCAAGTAGCTCATCAACCTCTTCTTTCTTTTTTCCAAGTCTGATTTTCAACAGTTTCTTTATAGTTTTGCTCGCTGTCCCCACCTGCCTATTTGCCTGGGGATAAGCTGGTGAGCAAAATTGCAACTCAATTCTTAAGTTTTTACAAAATTCCCTAAAGTTGTGATTATCGAACTGCTTGCCATTATTAGCAATGAGAGTGTAAGGGAGCCCATATCTGCGCTTGATATTTCTCTAGATAAAATCAATTATTTCTTTCTCAGTGATGCTGCTCAAAGCTTTAACTCATCAACCCATTTCGTGAAATAACCTACTACAATAATTGCCTATGAGGCCCCTCCTCAACCTTTTGACAATGGTCCAATAAGGTCAACTCCCCACTGAGCAAATGGCCATGGCGAGGTCCTTGAAGTAAGATTTTCTGGTGGCTGGGCGGGAACATTTGTAAAGCTTTGGCAGTTTTTACAGCTCCTAGTTTTCTCATGCGCATCCTGATGCATTGTAGGCTAAAAATACCCTTGTCTTAATGCCTTAAAAGCCAATGACCTTGCACCAGAGTGGTTTCCACAAATCCCCTCGTGTACCTCCCTTATGATATAATCTGCTTCTTCTTTATTGAGACATTGTAGAAGATGCAAGGTATATCCTCGTCGGCATAACACTCCATCAATTAAGGTGTATCTAGCCGCTTGACATCTAAGTTTCCTTGCCTGTCTTTTTTCAGCAAGCAGAATCCCATCTCAGATATATGAGATTATTGGATCCATCCATGATCCCCTAGTATCCACACACATTACCTTTATTCCTTGCTCGATACTCAAGCAAGCCTTGATCTCCATAGTAACTGATAGGGGCATCTTTGCATATGAAGTTGCCGCCATTCTTGCTAGAAAATTTGCACGAAAGTTTTCAACCCTTGGTAGATGCCCAACTTCCACTACTTTAAAATTGGTCATAATTTGCCGAGAATACTTAAAATACCTTTTCATCCTTTGTCTGAAAGCTTTCGTTGAGGTGATTAGCTAATAGCTGAGAATTTGTTAGAATTTTAACTTTTTCTGCTCGCATTGTTAATGATAGTTTCAACCCTGCAATGAAGGCTTTATACTCCGCTTAGTTTTTGGTGGCTCTAAATTTGAACTTTATCGCGTATGAAACTTCCACTCCTTCTGGGCTGATTACAATCACTCTTGTATTTGCCCCTTGTTCGCCACTAGAGCCATCCACCATCACTGTCTAGGCTTCACTGCTTTCCTCTTTATCCACCTCACCGCTACCATTGGAGTCTGGATCTGCTTCTGTGCACTCGACTATGAAATCTGCTAATGCTTGAGCCTTGATTGTTGTTTGGGGTTGATAATTAATGTCGAACTCGCTCAGTTCCACTAACCACCTAACCACACCTGAATTTAAGAATTAATGTGTCTGTTTGCGTAGTTGTTAAGCTACTATTATAACACTTGATCGTGCTTTAAACCTAGACGTTACAAATAGACGAGATACCAGGGCGTCATGGAACACCCATAACGTGCTGATACCAAGCCAGGATCCACTAACTCATAGAAAGTCAGTCGGAACTCACATAGAGATCCAGCAGCGGAGTACGGGGCGTTCTTATACCAGAGCAATGATGAACAAATCGTCCTTAGGGCCAATAGCCCGCATGCTCGGGTTTCCAGCTAATATACCCAACACCATGGAAGAAATCATAGCACACATACTAACCATTTCTCTTCGCCACTCCTGGGCATCTCTTCGAGTGAACAGTGTGTCTTTTGACGGCTATCTCAGGTGTTTAGTATAGGCGAAACAGCAATGGTATAAGAAGTATACCACTCTGGTACAACAGGTATAAGACTTTCTGATACACAAGATCCTACAAGAGGCGAGTGTAGAGCATACTTGTCACCAAGCCAGATAGAAAGTGAACTAATTAAGTTGATCTGTGACCCTTATTGGAAGAATAGAAAGAAGAAGGTTTTTAGCCACTCATGTTTGAGAGGAAACTTTTAAACTTAGATTAAGCTCCCAAAGGAAGTATATCTTACAAAGAGGAGAAGGTCGCCTTTTATAGACGAGAGCTTCACCTAATGTGGGACATGACCCCCACTATTACAACTACTTGATTAGGACAAGTCACCTAATCTTGACAAAGCAAAGCAATAATGCAAACTAATAATACAACATGATAATGACATGACAAAGACGCTTAACCACAAGCTTTGAAAGTAAAACACAAAATGTCATTAATAATGACAAGACTTTTAGAACATAAGACAAATTACTTGGCGATTGTGGCATATAAGACAAAATGCCATTATTAGCGTGAATAATGCCGTCCGAGGTGTCGAGTCATCTGCCCATCAAGGTCTCGCCCGATACTTTGGTTGTTTCTTGAAGACACGGTGATGTATGCAACCAGCCAAATCCCAAGGCGCTCAAGGATTTTTATGTAGCGCGTATTTATGGTGATCCGCTGAGTGCAAGAACGGAGATACGGATCTCGTGATATGTGGAGCAGAAGATCCGTAATACATCAAAGATATTGAGCGAAATCTTCAGAGGACTGGGTTGGGATCAAACAAGAAATAATTTAGTGCAGATTTAACCAAAGACTGCAAATGTAATAAGTTCGAAGGGGTGATGTCACGAATGACATAATGTCCCCAGCTGGAGTGCTCATCAACTATATGATGGAAAGTAGTGTGAAGCTTGAAGATAAGCTGGTGCATCTGGTCTAGATTAGGATGTGGAACAAATGGCTGTTGACATAACTCATTTTGAGTTGGCCTGAATTCTTGAATGGCCATTAAAGACCATAAACGTCATGTCAGTAGATGTTTTGTGGAACCATGTTTGTGGTTGATAACCTTCTGAAAAATTAACTCTTGAAGGCCTTCTGGAAGTCAATAAATGAAGGTCATAAGGCTCAGGAATGAGAAATTTGCTTGCTGGTTCCTGGGACTAATTTTGAGAAGGAGGAATGTGGTGAAGCGCCAAATAAGAAACTGATCTTCTGGGAGTAAGTGCGGATGCTGATGTTTGTGCACAAACTCAGATTTATAGGCATGGATTGCCCTGTGCGCTTTGGATTCTTTAGGGAACAGTGCTTGCCAATAATGGTGATTCTGATCTGCAGAGAGAACATGGCAATCACTGGATAGAGGTCTCAGCTGTAGAGGTTGCTGAGTCATCTGCTTGAGATGCTGGACAGCTGTTGTCTGCTCAGATCCCCATGGTGGGGCTGCTTTCTTTAGCATCCTTGACAACTTCGAGGTGTGGACCGCAATTTGTAGAAAAAGGTCTCGGAGATAGTTGACAATCCCGAGGAATTGTTGAATTTGCTTGTAGGTTAGGTGAGAGTCTGGAAATGCAATAATTCTTGTGCAATGTGGGGACTAGGATGATAGTTACCATCTTGGATTATCATGCTAAGAAATTCAATGGAAGTCTGGCCCACCTGTGACTTTTTCTGGGATATCATGACTCCATGTGCTTCTACTATTGACAGAAACTTATCAAGGAGTCGTTGATGTGAATCATGATCCTTGGAAAACAACAAAATATCATCAATATAGATGAGGGCGTTTTCAAGGATATGTTGGAAAATCTTGACCATAGCCTTTTGAAAAAGTGATGGTGCCACTTTCAAGCCAAAGGGCATCACTGTCCACTGATAGTGTGTATTGGGAATACAGAAGGCTGTTTTAGGTCGATCATCAGGATAAATACCAATCTACCAAAATCATGATTTCAAATCAAACTTTGAGAACACCTTTGGAGATGAACGAACAAAGACTGGATCTTTTGCAAAGGGAACTTATCATCTTTGAGAAAAACCGTTGAGGGGTTGGTAGTCTATGACTAGACGTTTCCTCATGCTTGACAAGCCCAATCAGAATGTGTGGGCTCAATAAGACCTTGCGCCATGAGCTGTTGGCATTTAGCTTGAGCAAGTTTCAGATCTGAGGGCGTCATGCCCGGGTGTGTGGCCTTTGTAGGGTTCACGTCTTCATTAAGCTTGAAGGGAAGCTTAACAAAGAACTGAGGGTTTTTCTACAAAGGAAAAGGATGAGGAAACATCGATGATTGATATATCCTCAGTTGGTATAAGGTGAGGGTGTTGCTGTCAACTTGTGGATAAGTTGTAGAACATCAAAACCTATGAGGAGGTCCTTATAATGGAGGAAGAACCTATGACATTTATCCAGGAGAACCTGATGGAAAGAGCTGGATACCCATGGGTTTCTTGGTAAGCGGTGTGTATGAAAATGTTCACCATTAAGCGACTTTAAAGAGCTATGGCTTTCAAAACTCGAGGAGTATGTGGGTTAAGCATCACGTTTACGAACGTTATCAATGAATCTGCGAGATAGGCTTGGCATATTTGGAAGGAAGGATACTAATTTGTGGATGGGAAGGCGTTGCATAGGGGCCGACATGCTGATGTGATGGATAATTGCAACGTCTTGAGAACATAATCGATCAGTCGAAGACTATTCGATCTTGACCATCGTGAAGACTATTTCTTCATCATAAGCAGTTGAATCGTTCAATATGGTCATCCCAGAGAGAGGAGGAATGTGTGTTGGGGCAAGATCTAGCAAGTGGTTCTTTTGAAATGAAACACACAATCATTGGGTTTGATAGTTTTCTTCACGAAAATGGTAGGTTTGTTTGGGCTTTGGTGTCTGGAAGAGTGTTTGGGTTTGGAGAACTTATGAAATGGGACTTTTCTTGGTAGAACAAGTGCGGGGTTCTTTCATCCTTGCATTTGATTGCAGATGAGGTTCACACTCTTGAAGGTTCATGCTTCAAAATCTTTGAAAACTTTCTGCTCATGTTTTGAAAACGATCGATAGATCTTACAGTAAGATTATCAAGTTTATCTGGTAGGAGTTTATATATCTGAATGTCGAAATCTCTTTGGGAAGAGGCGAACAAAGACATGTTTGAGGAGTTGTCATTAAAACCATTCAGTGGTACAAGTCATCCTTTGTAGTGCTTATCAAGATCTTTGATCCTTAATTCGATGGAATTCACGTCAGATTCTTTGGGTTTGGTTCTCACGATTGTACAACCTCTGACTTGTGGAGCAGTTGCACAGTATATGGGCATCGTATTCGATCTTGGGAACCGATCACGGAGATCCTAAGAATCTTGAGCAAAATTCTTTAATAACATTATAACTTTCAGCTCCATGCTTTGCCATCTGAAGATCGAGCCAAACAGCAAGTTCTTGGAATCTATAGAACCATTTGACTTTAGTAACATCATCAAATGTAAACCATGGCCCATTAGATGGTTTAGAACTTGAATTAGACTGTGTTGGAGGCGTATCATGAACTGGAGGCATACGCATCTCTTCAGGCTCATCTTCATCCAGAGGTTCAATGGGATGAAAATCCTCAGGAGTTGGAGGATCATTAGGTGTGGATGGTTGTACCATAAGAACATTAGAAATTTCTACATAATTTTCCTCGGAATACATTGCAAGAAGATCTGGCGATTACATTGAAGAAGAAGACTCGAGATGGTTTCAGATCGAGAGATCAACGTCTTGGCTATAAAACCGGTAGATGATGCATGCTCTTTATCTTTAGATGGTACGATAGGTTCGAGGATAAAATTTCTGAAAGTATTGATTTTCTTTGAGGAAGGGTGAAGCTCTCGTAAGTTGATAAAGTTTGACGTAGGTTGGTGTGTGTTAGTTAATCGTAGCTAAGGCCCAGGTTGAAATCTAGGCATGGGTACAGCCTTGTCGGTGATGGTCTTGAAGGCATAGGTTGGTATATGGCCTTGAGTGTTTAATGTTTGGAGACACACCAGGAATTGGTGTAACTCTTGTCTTTTGAGAGAATGAGGCGAGATAATATGGCTGGGTGTCAAAGTATGCAGGAGCAGTAAATGTTTGAGATGACCAAAACAGCGGTTATTGGCCTTGTTCACCAGCGTCAATCTGCTCGTTAGGATCGTCTCGAATTTTTTGGATGAATTTGGAAATAGTTGCGGTATCCATGCATGCTAGGCGGACATGAGCTCCGTGCCATGATTCTTGATCAAAGTTCACCCGAGGATCGGCTTAAGCGAGCTTGGTGATCGCGAAAAAAGGTCAACAACGTCCTTGTTTTTTGGTCATACTAAACCTTTACTGTTCTACACTTTGACTATCTATATTATCATTCCTCAGATTAAAAAAGAGTTACACCGATTCCTTGTGTGTCTCCAAACATGTACAAACACTCTCAGGCATTCAACCTAACCTTGAGCCATCAGACAAGGCTGTACCTAGACTCGGTCACCACAACACACACCCGACCTCTTGGCGATTCGCACGGCTTATCTTTGAGGTCCTACCCCTTCTCCGTAAATACGAATACTTTCAGTCCCAACTGTCGGACCATCCAAGATAAAGAGCCTGCATCAACTCACTGGTCTTATAGTTCGAGAAGAAGATGTTGATCTCTGATTCATTTGAATCCATCTGAGTCTTCTTCTCCAATCGGTTGTATCTTCTGCAATTCGGAGCAAAATATGAAATTTCTAATGTTCTTATGCGATCCAATGATCCTCCAACTGAGGATTTTTCATGAACTCTGATGACGATGAAGAGATGCGTATCGGTTATGATCGCCTCAACATCATTCAAGTTCTAAACCGTCTAATGGGCCATGGTTTACATTTGATGATGTTCTAAGTCAAATGGTTCATAGATTCCAAGAACTTGCTTGGCTCGATCTTCGATGGCAAAACACAGGTAGTTAATGTTATTAAAGAAATTCTTAGGATCTCTCCGTGATTGGTTCCTATCGAATTGAATACTCGGTTATCGAGCTCCACAAGTCCTAGAGGTTGTGTACAATGGGTTTTGGAGAACGAACTAGCGAGAATCATGAGCGTGAATTCCATCGGATGAAGTGTTGTTCATTAAGATCAAAGATCTTGATAAGCTGAGGATGACAACCTTGATGAATGGAAAACACTCCTCAAACATGTCTTTGTTATCTCTTCCCAAAGATTTTGCGAGACACAGACATAACTCTGCGGATAAACTTGGATAATCTTACTCTTGGTAAGATCTGTCGGTCTCTTGTCTGTCTTGAAAACTTTGCGAGAAAGTTTTCAAAGATTTTATGGAAAGAAGGAACCGAGTGCATGCAAAACCTCATCTTGCAATCAAATGCAAGATGAAAGAACACACTTGTTCTACCAAGAAAAGTCCCCGTTTCCATAAGTTCTCAAACAACACTCTTCCGGACTTTGTCTTCAAAACTAAACAAACCGGTTTTTGGAAAAACTTTCAACACCGACAAGAAGATTCAGTGTTCGCAAAAGTTTGCTTCTTAGCACTTTGCTAGATCTTGCCCGCAAAATAAGCTAGACTTCTTCAGCATGTCAATAGAGTCTCTCCTCTCTCTGAGGATGATGATATTGAATCCCTGTATTCTGAACAGGATGCTTATGATGAAGCTTTCGATGGCTAAAGATCGAATAGTCTTGACTCGATTACGATTACGTTCGAAGGCGTTGCAACTATTCATCACATCAAGCATGTCAGTCCTACGCAACGATCTCTTCCGTCCATACAAATCAGTATCCTTCCTTCCAAATATGCTAAGCCTATCTCAGTTATAGGATTCATTGATACTGGTTCAGGAAACAGTATGCTTAACCCATCCATACTCCCTCCAGAGTTTTGGAAAAGCCATAGTCAGCTCTTTAAAGCTACTAATGGTGAACATTTTCATACACATATGCTTACCAAGAAACCCATTGGTATCTAGTTCTTTCCAGATTGTGTTCTTTGGATAAATGTCATAGGTTCTTCCCTCCATGATAAGGACCTCCTCATAGGTTTTGATGTTCTACAACTTATCCACAAGTTTAATGTCTCCTCCAAAGGTATCAAGTACAAGC
Source organism: Citropsis articulata (assembly GCA_030449925.1). Taxonomy (NCBI): domain Eukaryota; kingdom Viridiplantae; phylum Streptophyta; class Magnoliopsida; order Sapindales; family Rutaceae; genus Citropsis; species Citropsis articulata. The sequence continues at coordinate 1,461,846 of JASUUH010000080.1, forward strand.
AACATTCTACCTTATCGACACGAGGATATACTCGATTTCGATGTTTCACCCTAGTCTTTGAAACCAAGTTCTTGCGTTTTGTCCTAAAATCATCGGCGGTTCACCCATCCTTTTCCTTTGTGGAAAAACCCTAGTTTTTGTTAGCTTCCTTGCTTAATGAAGATGTAACTACCTAAAGGCCACAAACGGCATGGCCTCGGATGAAACTTGCACATGCTAAATGTCAACAGCTCATGGCACAAGGTCTTATTGAGCCCACACATTCTGATTGGGATTGTCAAACATTCTATGTTGAGAAACGTTCTGAAATTATTAGGGGTAAGAAATGACTAGTCATAGACTACCAACCCCTCAATGGTTTTCTCAAAGATGATAAGTTTCCTTTGCCAAAGATTCAGTCTTTGTTCGTTCATCTCCAAGGCAAAACCAGGATTTTGGCAGATTGGCATTCATCCTGATGATCGACCTAAAACAGCCTTCTGTATTCCCAATTCCCACTATCAGTGGACAGTGATGCCCTTTGGCTTGAAAGTGGCACCATCACTTTTTCAAAAGGCTATGGTCAAGATTTTCCAACCTATCCTTGAAAACGCCCTCATTTACATTGATCAGTTCCTGTCAATAGTAGAAGCACATGGAGTTATGATATCCGAGAAAAAGTCACAGGTGGGCCAGACTTCCATTGAATTTCTTGGCATAATAATCTAAGATGGTAACTATCATCCTGGACCCCACATTGTACAAGAATTATTGCATTTTCCAGACTCTCACCTAACCTGCAAGCAAATTTAACAATTCTTCGGGATAGTCAACTATCTCCGAGACTTTTTCCCACAAATTGCGGTCCACACCTCGAAGTTGTCAAGGATGCTAAAGAAAGCAGCCCCACCATTGGGATCTGAGCAGACAACAACTGTCCAGCATCTCAAGCAAATGACTCAGCGACCTCTACAGTTGAGAATCCCTACTACAGGACAACGCATCCTGAGGCAGATGCCGGTGGCAATCTTGGAGGCGGCTCTTGGAGCACATCGATGGAAAAATTTCTATTGTGTTCATGCCAGCGGTCAATTCAAAGATGCTAAAAAGCATTACCATGTGATCTACAAAGAGATTCTGGCAGTCAAATATGGCATCCAGAAGTTTGAATTCCATCTCATCGGGCACAACTTTATTGTCAAATTAGACAACTCTTCCTTCTCGAAAATTATGGAATTTAAAAATAAGGTGCTCATTCCTGATTTTCCAAGTATGATTTTTCAGTTCAACATATCAAAGGCGATAAAAATCTCATTCCTGACCTCCTTTCTAGACCCTCCAAAAGAATCTCCAAAAAAATCTCATTCCCTCTCAATATGACTTTCACTTCTCTACACCAGATTCAGGACTTTGCTCGAAAATTCCTTTCTAGGTTTTTTATGAATGTCTATACAAAAAGTCCAGAACCCATGCTTCTTCCTAGCATGCATCCTGATCATTTTTTCCTCACAGGATTAGTCATTCTCCCAAATATAGATGTTACTGAAGATGAGCTTTGGTACATTTGGTGTCTTACAGGCTTACAGGTGTATGCTACAAAAATGGTTTTTCCTATCCTCCCTCTTCTCGACAGGCTAAACAATCCAACTTACTCAACCAGTCTTACATGGACACTCTCTCAGTGGTTTTCACCACTTCCCTGGTGGCGCAGGAAACTTCAACAGATTGCTTAAACACATCATCTCAGGGAACCCCCTGACCAAGAAGGAAAAATATGGACTTATGTTTTTATCATTCACCATCCCTATTTTCAACATCCTCAGACCAATGCTTTTTGGACTCAGGACCAGACTTATGAATGGACCACCGTCCCTCATTTTGCTTGCCTTGAACAAGATTTCCATTCCAAGGCCTCCTTAAAGAATTTCCTCATGGAGCTCAACCATGTTCCTCTAGACCAACCTATGATTCTCCACACATCCCCTGGACCAAAGCCTGATATGTTCATGGTACCTACACCCTCTTCACATTCATAGCCTCTCAGCCCAGGAATCATCCTCAAGGAAGAAAAGCCAGATCACACTGACTACCTCTTCCAAGATTCTCAAGATCCATACGAAGATTTCACTCCATATCCTCCGTTCTGCACTCAGCCAGATCCTCCTCCATCACCACCTACATCAAAATCCTTGAACTGCCTTTGGGATTGTGTCCCTAGTTGTACCCATCCACCACGTGTCTTCAAGAAACAACCAAAGTATCCGGACCAAGACCCTGATGAGACAGATGACTCCAACACCTCAGAGGGCACTATTTTACACTAATAATGGCATTTGTCTTATAGCCACAAAAGTCATAAAGTAGTTTGTCTTTATGTTCTAAAAGTCTTTGTCATTATTAATGACTTGACTTTTGTGTTTTTACTTTTTCAAAGCTTGTGGTTAAACGTTTTTGTCATGTCATTATCATGTTGTATTATTAGTTTGCATTATTACTTTGCTTTGTCAAGATTAGGTGACTTGTCCTAATCAAGTGGTTGTAATAGTGGGGGTCCTGTCCCACTTTAGGTGAAGCTCTCATCTATAAAAGGCGACCTTCTCCTCTTTGTAAGATATACTTCCTTTAGGAGCTTAATCTAAGTTTAAAAGTTTTCTCTCAAACATGAGTGGCTAAAAACCTTCTTCTTTCTATTCTTCCAATAAGGGTCACAGATCAACTTAATTAGTTCACTTTCTATCTGGCTTGGTGACAAGTATGCTCTACACTCGCCTCTTGTAGGATCTTGTGTATCAGAAAGTCTTATGCCTGTTGTACCAGAGTGGTATACTTATACCATTGCTGTTTCGCCTATACTAAACACCTGAGATAGCCGTCAGAAGACACACTGTTCACCCGAAGAGATGCCCAGGAGTGGCAAAGAGAAAGGGTTGGTATGTATGCTATGATTTCTTCCATGGTGTTGGGTATATTCGCTGGAAACCCGAGCATGCGGGCTATTGACCCTAAGGGCGATTTTTTCGTCATTGCTCTGGTATAAAAACGCCCCGTACTCTGCTGCTGGATCTCTATGTGAGTTCCGACTGACTTTCTATGAGTTAGTGGATCCTAGCTTGGTATCAGCACGTTATGGGTGTTCCATGACGCCCTGGTAGCAGGGCTCTTTGGTTCAAATTACAAATTAGAACCATGCGACCTGATTTTGGTCTCGTCTCAGTATCGTGCTTGTATGTGCGACCAGATAATCTTCTCATCGATTTGAGTGACCTTCTTCTTATTCTCCAGATAATGATTAATCGTAGCCGATGATAATTATGTCTGTCTATTGACTTTCATATAATGATTAATCGTAGCTCTTTTAAAATCATATAATGTTGAAACAACACAAATAAATAAACAACACAAGATAAAGAATAAAATGAGAGAATAATATATTGTAGAGTGATTTTATTCCAATTGTGTGTACAAAACAAAGATATGAGCTCTCATTTTATAATTACATAATCACTCAATGAAATTATTGAAAAAATTATGAATCATAATTCCTTGTGAGATAGTGGGAATTATAGGAAAGCTAAAGGTTGCTAGCGGAAGATAGTGGGGAAACTAAGAGAAATATATTATGAACATCCACATTTATTTTAATAACACTCCCTCTTGGATGTTCATTACAAAGAATATGCCTCATTATAACCTTTATTAAAAAAAACTTAGGGAAAAAAATTAGTGAAGGAAAAAGAATATATTATTCATATCAGTCTTCAATAATTTTAGAGATATAGAGTTGTCTTATTAAAGCCTTATTAGGAAAAATCCTGTAGGATAAAAACCTAGTAAGGAAAAAGAGTACAACGTGTTAAATTTTCTCCAAAATAAATTATTTTCCCCAACAAGTATACTTCCCTTATCTTGACATAGATTCTTACACATCCTAATTTTGTGTGCCAACGTTTTGTAGGGATTTCGCAAATAAATCTGCAAGATTATCACTTGAGCGTATTCGCTGAATATTTGGGTGAAATATGCGTAGTCTTATGACCTTTTATATAATCACCTTTAATTTGGGCAATGAATGCTGCATTATCCTCATATAATATGGCGGGGTTATTTTTAATTGATGACAATCCACATATTTCTCGAAAATATTGTATAATTGATCTTAACCAAATAATTGGAAGTTGTTGTAACAATTGTTTGTTTCATTGATCGCCATGACACAGCACTATTACCAGAGGTAAATAATTAACTCGTTTGGGATCAAGCTTTATGTAGATGAGAGAGATATGTAGCATCTTCTTATCTAATTACTAACTAGGCAGCCCAAGAGGGGTGAATTGAGATTTTAAAACTTATGCTAAACAAAACACAAAACAATTCAATCTATTCCCTTAATGAAATAAAAAAATAGTAAATTCAATAAAGCATAATAATAAAAGAGTAAGGGAAAAGAGAGCAAACACAATGATTTTTATGCCTCCAAGCTTACTGATGAGAACTATCAAGAGAATACCATTAAAGCTTCAAGTGACCCTTTGCACATTCATGAAGGCCCAATTACAAGAGCTAGAGCCAAAAAGATGCAAGCTGCTTTAAATGGATTAATTGAGAAAATATGGATTGAAACTGCAATTCAAGATGCAAGACATCATGAATTGGGCTTGAAGAGAAGTCAAGGCATTGTGGGCATTATTCAAGCTATTGGGCAGCCAAATACACAATTCGAATCACATGCAGAAAGGTCAATTTCGGAATTAAACTGGTATTGATTGAGCTGGAATTAATGTGCAAGCTATATACCGTTGGAAAGATAATTAAGTTAGCTTTCCAAATAATTTTACAGAGTTAGATTTAGAGTTCTCTAGAAGGAGTTATGACTAATTCATTACAGCATGTTCAGACTTGGGATTTTCAACGACTCCTTTGTTTTTCAACTTCATTTGTTGTTTTGTTTCAAGTTTGTCAATGTGTAAGGCAAGTCTACCATCAATGATGGTGGGCTAACATTAAGTTTGTCAATGATAGCATTAATTATGGTAGGCTAGCATTAAGTTTGTCAATGATAGCATTAATTATGGTGGGTTGGTGAAGACTTTTGAAGCATGCTTTGACAAACTTATACTTGGAGGGGTGTTCCAATGTTTTCATTTGTATTTTTTGGATTTTGGGTCTCTATTGGTCTATTTAAACTCAGCAACCTTGATATGTAAGACAATTAGAGATTAATGTTATTTGAATTTGAAAGAATTATTCTTTCTTTGGTTCTTTTTGAGAACTAGTGAACTTATCAAGAATTTACATTCTTGTGGCGTTCCAAATCTAGACTTATCACTCACCTTCTCATCTAAGTCTTGAGTGTGGCGTCAATATCATTCTCTATACCTTTGGTTCATGTTTTCTTAAGCATTGGGTCAAGGTTTTGTTTGTCTTAAATCTGTTTAGAACTTTCTTGGGAAGTTGAAACTTCAAATTAAGTGTGAGTTTCAAAGTTTCAATGTGGGATTCACATCACTTACCTGGCTTGAGAATTTCACTCTCCAAGCCTACCAAGGCTTCAAGAACACTTACAATTGACTTTACAGGTGTCAATCAACATTTACACTAAGAGATTATCCTCGATCTCTTAGCCTAAGTGTATCCTAACCCTTACAATCACTCAAAACAAAGATTATAAATGTGTTTTTCTCTCACACAAAATATATGATTACAAATCTATGCGCAATGTGTGAATAAATGAATCAAGAACAAATTTAAAGCTCAATGAATACTGTATTCTCTATTACAATCAATGATAATGTTGTGATAAATCTTTGTTTGAATTTGAATGAAATTTTTTAAAGTTAGAGCTGAAAAATAGTCGTTATTAACTTTCTACTTGAAGTCGAATCACCGTCAACTATAAAGTCGAATCATCGTCTTGACTTGAGCAAGTGATCGTTGGACAAATTTTAAATTTTTGGATCGCCGTTTTCAATATATCGGATTGCCATTAGTGTCTAGACTCCACTCTTTAATTATGTTCGATGTCTGCTAGCCGCTATCAAGATGTATGTTAGCCATTTACTACAATGACTGTTATACTAAACTATTTTTCAAAATTATAATTTTACCTTAAAACTTTTAATAATAAGCTATGGCCCAAACTTTAATGAAACTTTTCAAACAAGTCCATTTTCAGAATTTCAAGCAATAATTGTTGATTTCAAAGTTTTCAAAACTCATTCAATTACACTATAAACTTGAAAAACAATCAATGTCATAAAATCATTTTTCATTAAATATAAAACCTTTATATTATTAAGATAATTATTTATTTAAGAGATTAATCATTCTTAATTTTATTTGTTATCATGAAAATCAAGATTATGAATACATAAATGTTAACAGATTCGACTACTAAGGCAGCCTGATGGTGCTTGTGAATGTAAGTGGCATCTTATACGCGTGGGTTAGCAGTTCACAAGAAGCCATGACGTACTAGTCGATAGAGGAAATGGCGACCCATCGTGCTCGTAGGTTGCTGGCTTGAGTCGCTGGCAGCGATGGATGATGTGGTGCACCGTGCGAGGATGGCAAGGCATTGGCTCAGGCTGTCATTAAAACAAAGGCAATGGATTGGTGGCGTGACGGTTCACCAGCTGGAGGCGGAAGCGTCCAGCGGCAACGGGCAGCATGCATCACTAGTGAACGTTGCACAGTGGTTACTAGTATGCTACTGGTTACGTCGGCAACGCAAAACTTAGACGAGATTTGCTGTTTTGAAAGAAGGCAGCGATTGTGCTGGTTTAAATCTTTGGGTTTTAGGTGGTTTTCTTTGGGTTTTTTTATCATTATGCTCCCTAATGTTCTATATATTTTCTAATTGGGCATAATCTTTTAATTGATTTGCATTTAAGTCTTCAATTTGTTTTGTGCTTAATGAATCCTAGTTTTAGGTCCAACATAAATTGGGCTTAACAGATTAAAATGCCTAGTTAAAGTTTAATCTATTAAATTTATTTTATGGTACAAAAGTTCTGTTTCAATTATTAAATTTGATATTTTAAAATAAAAATATTAAAATAAATTCAAGGTTTGTATCAAAGCCTAACGCCGTTCTCTCTGAGAGGGTGGTATATTATAGAAGGTCTGTGATCTGAGAAAGAAGAATAGAAAGCTCTATCCCTCATGGCTTCCTCTTCAAGTTCTTAAACATCTGAAACTCTTGTTTCTCTTTCTTCTCCTTTTTCTCTTCCTAGATCTTGTACAAAACATCTAGCCTCTAAAATAGAAAACCTTGTAGAATACTCCTATGTTCTCGATTCTGCACAAATTTTTGAATCCTCTCTACCTTAATTAGTCCTTATAAACTCTATCACCGTTCCAACTCTGTAGTTAGAACCATCCGAACCCTAATCTCTTCCAGACGTCCTGCTCCAAAAGAATATATTCAGTCTTCCAGACTGGATCAGTGTGCTTTGCAAGCAACTTAGGCAGAGCAATATGTAACCCTGGAAATTCCAATAGAGCTCGTAGCAAATTGGAAACGAGAAGGTTATACTCACCTCCATCTTGGGGGAGTACGTATAATCCTGACTCTTCATGGTTGAAAAGGCTTGCCTGTCACGGTAAGAATAGCTCTCAGGACACCAGATTCAAGGAGTACCAACATACTGTCATTGGTACTATTCTCACTATTCTCTATGCGGGGAGTGCCCTTCTTACCTTTTACCCAAATTTCAACCTGTCCCTCGAAGATCCTAATCTTCCATCCACCTTGAAAGTCCAAATCCAGATCCAAGGTGCAGAACAAATGGTCACCTAAAAAATGGCTACTTTGCATCATCAACTGGTTTATAGACTTCAAAACTATGCTCTTGATCTTCCCACACCTCAAACCTCTTCAGACACTCTTATAATCCTAGCCGACAATGAAACCACACCAACTATTGTCCAGATCCCTAAACAGATCCAAAAATCTGAACTTCTCAAGTTGATGCCGTTAGAATGGCTATCCAACTATGAAAAGTTCCATCAGAATTCTCAACCCATTCAGACTTCTGATGCCCAGTTTGAAAAAAGGCCAGATGGTACTGTCCGAATGACCTTACATTGCTATGAAAGTCAACCTCCCAAAGCCTCTTTCTCATACACTGCTATGATCACTGCTGTTCACACAGCACAAAATGATCTTCCCATCCATAGTTTCTCTACTGATAGCTATCCAGTGTACCCTGACAAGGTACAAGGCCATTGTATTTGGGATGTTCCAGGCTCTCACAGGTGTGATCCATGATGTCCATACCAGGATGATGATGAGTCTGATGATGACTGGGAAGTTGTTCACCACTGCCGTAGGCGCCGGAAAAAGAAAAACTCACAGCGTGGAAGTTGTAAGCCTTCACCTAATTTTCCACCAGATGATGAACCTGACTATACTCCATGGTCGGTTGAGACAAATCTCCTGGTATTTTCACCCCTCAAGTTTCCATACCCACAACCTGTAGACAATAAGTCAACAACCCACTTCTGTCTCAAACCTCTCCACAGTCTTGTATGATGTTTTCATCCAGTTCTTACCATAACCAGTTTCCTCCTTTGGAAAAACAGACAGATCCACAAACCAAAGTGGTTTCTAAACCATATGTACAACCTCCTATTCTTCCACTGGACAGATTAAGGAACCAAAACAGTATGAAGCAGTGCTTAACTGGCAAACCCAAAATTCCAGAGTTTAGAATACAATCATGTATCTCTTGATACCAGACTACCAATAAGAAGGTCAATGCAATTACAGCTCAAATAGAACAGCTGTATTGTAACCTCCATGAACGGATTGCTAGATTGGACACGGAGCTTCGTGCTATGATCCAGCACAATTATTGGGGACCATAGTTCAACTAAAAAGAAGCTGAAATTAGGGAGCTCAAAGATGACCTTAACCATCCATTTTAGCCCCAACTCAAACCTTACCCGTGCCTACTCCGTACTTCAATACCTACCAACCTTTCTACAGTCCTTCCACCTATCAAAAACCTTTCGACTATGCTCGATCTTTTGGATTAAATCACTTAGAATATCAACAACTTGAACCAATGCCTAAACCATCCACCTCGAGACCCACTCAAAACCCTCAAATACACACCACATATGCTGAACTAGTTCAAACTCCCTCTCCACAGCCTCCTCCTGAACCTCCTTAACATCCACCAAAAGATAAAGAGCCCTTGCATCAGCTCTATTAAGAAAACGTTCGTTCTGGTCTTACTCCTCCAGAAGATAGCTCTCCTTCTGACTTAGAACCAAATTCATTTTCTGATGAGTTAACTGATTCTGTCTCCTACTCTGCAATAGATTCAGAGGAAAATTATATGGAAATTCCTTATATGCTTATGGCTCAGCCATCCACTAGTTCCAATAATCCTCCTCCTTCTCCAGAGGATCCTCCTCATAATTCAACTAGGGGACCATCCATAGTTGAAGATTTTGATAATCTACCTCCTGCAGATGCACCTCCTACACACTCTATTCCGAGTCCCAAAGCATCTGATGGACCTTGGTTCACATTTGATGACATTCCAAAAGTCAAATGGTTCTAAAGATTCCAAGAATTCTTTGCTTGGACTGATGTTTAAATGCTCAAACCTGGAGCAACCTCATACAATGTTCTCAAGGAATTTTGTTCTAGATTCATAGGCTTTCTTCGTGATTGGTTCATAAGCCTGGATCAGTACGGACTGCTACAACTGTACCAAGCTACAATTCCTCAAGTCTTAGGACTTATCTATGAGTAACTTTTTGGAGAACCAATGCTGGCACAAGAAGCTGCCAGACGAGAGTACCATCAGATGAAGTGCTGTTCTTTAAGGATCAAAGATCTTGACTTCCATTATAGGCGAATGACAGCCCTGTATTACAAGCTCAATGGTTTTAATGATGCCTCTCTCAAGCATGTCTTTGCGGCATCTCTTCCCAAAGAAATCTTACCAGAATTACAACGCCAGCTTCATGCTCATCGATTGGATATTTCTGAGCTCTCTTTGGGAAAGATTTACCAACTTGCAGTCTCCTACTTGGATAAACTCTGTGAACAAAAAGAAATTTTCAAAGATCTCATCGATCACAGAGAACCTTTCAAAAGTGCCTGCGAAAAGCCTCACTCTGCCATCAAATGCAAGGATGAAAAAACCTGTCATTGTCCTACTAAAAAGATGTCCCACTTCCAGAAATATTCCCATCCTAAACACACTTCTAGACACCATTCTTCAAAGCCCAAAAAACCCTATCGGTTTTTCAGAAGAAAAACATCCAACATCTGGCAACAAAAAGAATCCTGGTGTTTCATCTGTAAGAAAAAGGGGCACTTTGCTAAATCTTGCCCTAACAACCCAGCCAAGTCAGCCAGGTTACTTCAACACCTTGACGCAGTCTCTCCTCTCTCCGAGGATGATGATGTTGAATCCCTGTTTTCATAACAGGAATCTTGTGATTACAATACGATCTTTATTCTAGCTGAACATAGTGAAAAATCTGATTTCGAGGACATTCTTACCATCCATCACATGCAACAAATCAATCTTGTCCAAAGTCCTCTTCCATCCATAAAAATCTGTCTCCTCTCATCCAAATTTGCTAAACCTATCTTTGTCATAGGTTTCATTGATACTGGCGCACAACGCAGTATGCTCAATCCATCCATTCTACCACCTGAATACTGGGAACAACATATTGAATACTTCAAAGCAGCCCATTGGTATCCAGTTCTTCCCAGACTGTGTTCTTTGGATTAAGCTCATAGGTTCTTCTCTTCCTGATAAGGACCTCTTCATAGGTCTTGATGTTCTTTAGCTTATCAAAAAATTGAATGTCTCATCCACAAGTATTCGGTATAAGCAAAGGTTCCTACCTTATACTGATACTTTAAGGTTGTATTCAATTTCTGATGAACCTTTTTCCTATGAGTCTTTCAAAACCAAGTTCTTAACGTTTTGTCCTGAAAATCATCTTCAGTTTACCCATCCTTTTCCTCTGTGGAAAAATCCTCAGTTCTTTGTTAAGCTACCCTCAAGCTTAATGAAGATGTCAACCCTACCAAAGCTACACATCTGGGTATGACGCCCTCAGATCTCAAATTAGCCCAAGCTGAATGCCAGCAGCTTATGGCCCAAGGCCTTATTGAACCCACTTATTTTGATTGGGGTTGTCAAGCGTTCTATGTTGAAAAAAGGTCAGAAATAGTTCGAGGTAAGAAAAGGCTAGTGATTGACTATCAAACCCTCAACTATGTTCTAAAAGACGATAAATTTCCTTTGCCCAAAATCCAATCCCTGTTTATCCATCTCCAAGATGCAAAGGTATTCTCCAAATTTGACCTTAAGTCAGGATTCTGGCAAATTGGCATTCATCATGATGATCGACCAAAAACAGCCTTCTGTATTCCTAACGCCCACTACCAATGCACAGTCATGCCATTTGGTTTGAAAGTGCCACCATCCCTATTCCAAAAGGCTATGGTCAAAATATTCGAGCCCATTCTTGATCATGCTCTCATCTACATCGATGACATCCTCCTGTTCACCAACAATCATGAGTCAACTAACAGCTCTTGAATCAGTTTTATTAAATTGTTGAGTCACATGGAGTCATGTTATCCGACAAGAAAAGTCAAATAGGTCAGGAATCTATTGACTTTCTTGGCATGATAATCCAAGATGGTTGTTATCATCCGGGACTCTACATTACACAAGAATTGATACATTTTCCAAATTCTCACCAACCCGTAAGCCAATTCAACAGTTTCTCGGGATTGTCAACCATCTCAGAGACTTTTTCCCACACATTACGGTTCACACCTCCAAGTTGTCAAAGATGCTAAAGAAATCAGCCCCACCATGGGGACCTGAGTAGATAACAGCTGTCCAGCAGCTAAAGCAGATGACTCAGCAACCACTGCCATTGAGAATCCCGTCTACAGGACAACGCATCCTTCAGACAGATGCTAGTGACGAGTACTGGGGAGCAGTACTCCTTGAAAGTATTGATGGAAAAGATTTCTACTATGCCCATGCCAGTGGTCAATTTAAATAAGTAGAAAAACACTACCACGTGGTGTACAAAGAAATCCTCGCAGTAAAGTATGACATCCAAAAGTTTGAATTGCCATAACTTTATTGTCAGACTTGATAACTCCTCCTTCCCGAAGATCATGCAATTCAAGAACAAAGTGTTACTAGACAAACATCCCCTTTGCCTTAAAACCTGGTTCTCCATGTATGATTTCTCAGTTTAACACATCAAAGGAGATACAAATCTCATCCCTGATCTTTTCTCCCGACATCACCAACAAATCTATGTCATACATACCTTCGGCTCCATTCCAGTTATAGCCATGGTATCATCTCTACCCAATTGTGCTCTCACTCAAAAGTCATTTCCTTTAAATATGACTTTCACATCTCTCTACCAAATTCAAGACTTTGCTAAAAGTTCCTTTTTAGGTTCTTTATGAATATTTATACCAAGAGTCTAGAACCAATGCTTCTTCCTAGTATGCATCCTGATCACCTGTTCCTTATAGGACTAATCATTCTACCAAACTGGGATATTACTGAAGATGAACTTTGGTATACTTGGTGTCTTATAGTTCTGTATGCTACCAAAATGGTTTTCCCTGTCCTTCCTCTTCTTGACAGGCTTAATAATCCGGATCACTCAACTAGTCTCACCTGGACCCTTTTTGAATGGTTTTCACCTCTCTTATGGTGGCGCAAAAAACTTCAACAAATTGCTGAGTCATACCACCTCAGGGCTCTCCTAGATCAAGAGGGAAAACAGTTCACCCCTATCTTCATCATTCATCATCCTTATTTCCAACATCCCTAGACTATTGCTTTTTGGACTCAGGATCAAACTTATGAGTGGACCACCGTCCCTCATATCACCTTCCTTGAACAAGACTTCCAAACCAAAGTCTCCCTACCAGCCTGTCATTCGACATACATCTCTTGGACCTCAGCATGATATGTTTATGGTACCCACTCCATCCTCACATTCCCAACCTCACAGTAGGGGAATTATTATCAAAGAAGAAAAGCCAGATTACCCTGACTTTTTCTTTCACGACTCCCAAGATCCTTATGAAGACTTTAGTCCCATACTTCCCACTTCGCAGTATAAACCTGGATCTTCCTCTACTCCATATCCACCAAATCCATATCCACCATTCTGCTCTCAGCCAGATCCTCCACCATCACCACCTACATCAAAATCTCTAAACTGCCCTTGGCCATGTGTTCCTGGCTGTTCTCATCCTCCACGTGTCTTCAGAAAGCAACAAAGCTACCCGGGTCAACCCCCTGATGAAACTGAATCCTCCACCAGCGAAGGCACTATCTCACTTTAATAATGTCGTTTTGTCTTTTGTGCCTTAAAAGTCATAAAGTAGTTTGTCTTTTATGTTTGAAAGTCTTCTTTGTCATTTTGTAATAATGGTTTGCTTTTTCTTTGCTTTTGTCAAGATTAGGTGACATGTCCTAATCTTTGTCTTTTTCTTTAACTTTAAGCATGTTACTTTCATGTAATAGCATGGGTACTGTCCTGCTTTTGAGTAAGGCTCTTGCCTATATAAGGCAACCTTCTCCTTCTTCATCTTCAGAACTTGAAATAAAAGTTTGAAGTTTATCTTAAACATGAGTGGCTAAACTCTTCTCTTTCTATTCTTCCAATAAAGATCACAGATCGGCTTAATAGTTCACCTTCTATCTGGCTTGATGATGAGTATGCTCTACACTTGCCTCTTGTAGGATCCTGTGTATTAGAATCTCTTATCCCCTTATATGACGATTATGCTCTACACTTGCCTCTAGTAGGATTTTGTGTATCAGAAAGTCAGTTTTCCCCTATGCCAAACACCAGAACCTGTTACTAGAAACACTATTCCCCGTTGTTATGCCCAATGAGTGGCTCGAGTTTAGGGTGGTATGTGCTATGGTTACATCTCTGGTATTGGGTATATAGGCTTGAAACCCAAGCATGCAGGCTACTGGCCTAAAGGACAATTTGTTCGTCGTTGCTCTGGCATAACAATGCCACGTAATCCGTTGCCCCCGAGTGGTATCAGCCCAATCAAAATTAGGCATATAGTTAATGGGATTTTTTTGAAAACTCATGGATTAAGAGTTGTTTAATTACATGATTAATTGATTATATGATTAACATGCCATTTAGATTAAGAGGGTGCCATATTCGCATATTCATACATATACATATGCTATGATATTAATAATCCAATGAGATTAGAATAACATTAATATCATGGTTTTGATATCACATTGATTAACCTAATTAATTATTTTATATAACTACATATTAGTGGGTGGAATGTCAATTAAGAATATTAAAAGAAAAAAGTCTAACTTACAAAAATTAAGTGGGAAAAGGCTTTAGACATAAAGGCCACAACCTTCATGATTGGTCCTATAATAAGGTAGATTAATACCTTCCCTTAACCTTCCTTTAAACTAGATGAGCTCCCTACAAACAATACTAATTAGAACTAGCTACTGAATAGATTTCTCTAAAAGATAAAATCTTGAGTACGACTCATTAAAACTGACTACCCTACAGTAGTTGTTTTATTTAAGAAATATAAAAGATTGAAATAATGGTTATACACTCATCTTAAGTTTTTTAATATCCTTCCAACGAAGTTCTTATTTAAATATATGAGGCTAAATGAATCGGTAGCTTATTATTATTTGATATGGGATATCTAGATGACAATAATAAATTTGTAAGTATACTTATCTAATTAGGATTAGGTTACTGATCATAATAAAAGTAGTTAGAGAGTTCTACTTATGCATTTAATGCATTTATATTTATTATGCTAAAATTTTATAATTTAAGTGTATGTATGCTCACATGAATTTATTTATTTTATCTTGTATTTAGAAAGTGTCTTTTAATTGATTTTCTCAATCTTAAATTAGTTAATTGAGCATAACTTTCTAATTTTGAAGAGAATTTTAGATATTGTCCTCATAGATAAAGGCACGTATTTTGACTAAGAATACCCTCAAGTAGAAATTGATGCTAAGTAAGTGGATTAATTATGATGAGATGACAAAGTAGTATATTTTGGCATCACTTTCTAGTACCTTGTCTCGATAACATCACTAAGATGATGTGCAATTTATCTGAGATATTCCATTTTAAAGACAAATGCTAATATTGATTGCAAGTTCCAATGGGTTTATAAATTGGATTAGACCTTTGGTGGGGAAGCCCAAGTCAAGCGGGGATTAATAACCCCAAGTTTCTTATTTTAAGAGTTCAAAGGTTCATTAAATAAGTTAAATTATTTATTGATTGAACTAATAAATAAATAAGGGTTACCATAACCAATTCTAAAACCCAAATGAGCTTTCATTTAATCTGCAACTTTATTCATTCTCTTTTCTCATTCCTAATATAAGTTGAAAGAGAGAAAAGAAAAAGAATAATAAGTTTTAGAAAGCATCTAATCTATGGGTGACGTAAATTCAAGAAAGTGCTTAAGATTATTTTGATATAAGTTGGTTTATTGAATAAATTTGTTTATTCATTTATGCAGATATTTCAGAACTAATGATGGTTCAACCATCAAATGAGCAAGCTGAATCTTTTACTAGAAGAACCACTCCTATTGTAGAAACAGAATCCAGTGAAGATGAGACTATGCCAGAAAGCACAACAACTCGTGCTACTTCAAATACTCCTCCAGTAACCAATAATCACTCCAAATCATCTGCTTTTCATTGGTTTACTTTTGACGACATTCCACGTCACAAATGGACAGAAAGATTCCATGAGTTTGCTGCATGGATAGACTTACAAATGTCAAAACCAAATATTGATTCCTAAGCCATTCTCAAAGAATTCACATCGAGATTCACTGGATCTCTCCGAGAATGGTACGAAAGTCTTGGAGATTATCGCTAGTTACAATACATTCAATCAATACCAGGGGCTGCTCTTGTTTCCATATATGAGCAATTCATTGGCGAACCCACAGCTATAGTTGAGATAGCTAGAAAGTAGTATTACCAGATGGAATGCTGAAAAGAAACATTTGGAAATTCACTACAAGAGAATGAGCATGTTATTCTACAAGCTCAATGGTTTCAATGATGCTTTTCTAAAGCATGTGTTCATTGTTTCTCTACCCAAAGAGCTTCAATCAGAAATGCAGAGGCATATAACTTCCTACAACATCCATGTTGACAGTATGTCACTTGGAAAGATTTTTCAAGTTGCCTTGCAATGTCTGGAAAAGATTTGTGAACAGAAGAATGGTACAGCCCTCTCACATGGTGGAGAAAAACCCTTCAAAATATCTCAAACTTCCATCAACTCTCCAAACTTCCAGGACAAGAACCAGAGATGTTCACCTCTGTTTTCATTGTTCATCGTCCCGACTTTCAACACCCTCATACCAAGGATTATTGGACACAGGACCAAGCTTTTGAATGGCAGACCCTTCCTCATCCCTATCCTATCCTCCATGACCCTTCCAGAAATTCTATCCTCAAAGCTTACTTGTTTGAGCATAACAATATCTCATCTCCTCCTACGAAAATTCACCATACCTCCATAGGACCACAGCACACCCTCCTATCACAGGAATCCTTGTCAAGGAAGAATGACCAGACTACATGGATGTTTTATTTCAAGACTCCCAAGACCCTTGGGAAGAATTCATGTCCTTAGTCAGTCAAGTCTCTAGTTAATACTCCAGCTATATGGTTCCTACTCCTCAGGTTCCAGAAGCTTCACTATCATCTCCATCCAAGTTACAGGAAAAAACAAAGGTCCAACAAAGACCAGCTCAAGTCCAAGGAAAAATGAAGCAAGTCCACATCAAGACCAGTCATCCCCAAGACACTAAAGAAATAAGTAATGCAATGGTTAAACAATCGATATACTGCTTGTTTCCTAAATTCACTACATAATAAAGAATTGAATAATAAATCTATTGACTATGAGAAGATTAAGTTATCTCTTACTAATAAAACATATATTTGGCATTTGCATCTAGGTCATATGAATTTAGATATGATCCAAAGACTAGTTAGAAATGGGCATTGAACCATTTACTATTTTGGGAATATTGTCTATAAGGTAAATTGATTAAGAGAGCATTTCATTCTGAAAGCTATAAAACCCCAAAGTTGTTGGAAGTAGTACATTCAAGGTGTGGTTATGTGTACCTAATGCTCCTATAAGTTTAAGACTTTTCATAAATTCAAAGATGTAACACCCCAAATCTAACACGTGCAAAGCACGTGAGAGAAGGAGGTTACTCACAAATCATAGTCTCTACTCATAAATACCAAACTTATATACCTCAAATTCTAATAAGAATAATCCACCAGTTTATACATCCAACGCTAAATAATCTCCCAGAGACATAAAAGCAACAAAGTCTCAAAACCTAAATTACAAGTTCATGATCAAAATAAACTAAAAAGAAACATGAGTATGTTCTTCTTCTTATTCAAATAGAAAACAGAAACAAAAATTTATAACTTCGACGCTAGGCACACCTCTGAAGGGAACTTAATCTGCAAAAAGTAATGAAGAGGGGTGAGCCGTCAACTCGGTAAGTAAAACTATTCCTAACACACTAGGCCTATCGATACCCAAAATATATTGCAAGCCTTCTTTGAGCAAAATATATTTCATAAATCCATAAGTTTCATAAAAACTATATTCCATGATGAAATAACGTATTTCAATTAGATAACGTAAATCCATAAGATTTACGTTATCAAAATATCAAAAACAGAGTTACTTATTAAGGCAAATCATATTCACATGTACAGAAAATGAAAAGTTAGCTCATGTCACATAGTGTCACCTATAGTCTCGGTGGTGACCCGGCCCGCATGTAATCGTAATCATAACATGTGCACATTCGAACTTATTCCCGATCGGTCGACAGATATATCGTATATTACGATCAGAATCATAATCATAATCAGAATAACTATGGACAATGAGCCAAAACATTAAGAATTCCATACAATCATCAATAACTGAAATCTCATATTAGTACAAAACATTCGTATCAGATTCAGAAAAGTCCATAAAAATAATTTAGGCTTACATATTGAAAAGCATTTATAAAATATTTTGTTAAAAGAATTCAGATTTGAAAACATTTTCATAAATTGATTTTGTTATAAAAATCATTTAATTTTCTAAATACTACAAAAACATTTATACTTATAATAATATCGGAATAATCATACGTATCCCGTACATTAGGAATGAAGTTACTTACCTCCATAAGAAAATCTTGAACTACACACCTCTAAGTCCCTAAGAGCCTTCAAAACCTTAACAAATACAAAACATAACTATTAATAACTCACTCTAAGAATCTGCCTTTCTAATTCATTCCTGTACAGCCCTGATCTCATAATTGTAACTCTTAATCTAAACCTCAGAATGACATAATATTCTACAAAACTATTCTGGACATCCATGGGTACCTCATATAAAATGTTGAAGACGATCTGAGATCAAAAACATTTTTAAAACTATTTATTTCTCAACAATTTCAAAATTGTTTTCTCATAACCTTAACCGAACAGAACCGTTTCTGAGAATTTTATAAAATGAAATACTTATCAGAAAATAATGAAATTAAAACTGGAGATATTATACACGTATCGTAACATCCATATAAACTTTCATAATTTTCCGAGTTCATTTGATAGTGAAATTAATTCTGTAAACCCGATCGCACTGCTGGAATCGCAGTTTTCCAGTGCAGTGGTTTCTAATTCGAAAATACATATTAAATTGAAAATGAAATCAAATTTGATTAAATAAAATTTATTAAGGAGGCTCTATATGTATATTTTCCAGAATATGAATTTCTACTAAAAATTCGTTCACAAAACATCAGTTTAAAAATCAAGATATCATGCTGTCCAGAATCATCCTATATTATGCCAAGGGTTGATTAACCAAACTCCTAATTAATCAAAGCCCTAAACAAAACCTAAACACATCATATATCATGCATCAAGATCTATAAAAAAAAATCTAAAATCATGCCAAATATAAACCCTAAATAGAATGATTTACAAGAAATTCTTGAAGGGAATAAGGAGGGTATAATACCGTTTGCTTTGATTGAATCCTAGGATTTGAGTGAAGAAAAATTATGAACAATTGATAAGAGAGGAAACAAGAATATCATAAGTTTTTTTAGGGTTATGAAAAAGGGAGATAAAAGATGAATTTATAGGGAATGGAATCTTGGAAAAATAACCTTTTACTCCAAAACTATCTTCAAAATAACCCTTATTAAGAACTTAATATCCTTTTCTACCCTTTTCTAATAAGGGTTAAAAAGGCCTCCATAATTCCTAGTGAAAGCCCAAATTCCATAAGGAATTTTTTTTTTTTTGGGCGTTACAAAAGAGGTCCAAACGAAGTGGAAAGTAATATAATGTAATAGAAAGGAGAGTACTTCTTTAGTACGTTTAAGGCTTGTCTTTAGAACATGGGATTCTATTCCAATTAGTTAGACCTGGGAAACCGCAATAATATAATGTAATAGAAAGGAGAAACAATGCATTTCTTAACACGGTGAGGTCTATAATGAGTTATTCAACTATGCCCATCTCCCTTAGGGGGTTATGCTTTAAAAATAATCATTTGTCTTTTTAACTTAGTTCCATTTAGGTCAATTCCCAGAATAAACCTGGCAATGTGTAATGGATGTAATTAGTTTACGCCATGTACATAATTAGGGATATCTAACATATGAGATGAGCTTAAAGAAGACAAGTTTTTGGAACCTATAGTTGAAGATTGTCTATTTATAAGATATCTTATGAAAATGAGAGGTAATCTTTTGTAGTCTTAATGAAAGGAAGTTATTTGTTAGCAAAATGAAGTCGTTCTACAAAGAAACTATAAGAACTTTAAACATTGGAGTAAGATGGTTCTTGAACTACAACAAAATAGTGAGGTGATTTCTAACTTGGAATCTAATAAACCAACCTAAACTAATTGTATATGAATACTAATCACTACTCCATCATAGTGCAAGGATTATTCATAATCCTACTAGGTATATGTTAATTGGAGAGTCTTTCTAAATGGTCTCTATTGAATGTGATTTGGATCACACTAGCTATGATAAAGCATTGATAATTATAGACACGGATAATTGGTGTAAAGCTAAGAAATCTAAGATAGTTTTAATGTACTCTAACAATGTCTAAGAGAAAGAGAAAAATATATATGAAGATGAAAAGCTTCAAAGTGAGGATTATGGTAAAAGTGTTTTGCTAGTATCCATACTTATAATTTATCGAGATTCTCTTAGCCATACTTAGATGTTAGAACGTCATATTTGATCTAGTAATCAAATCATTTGATTTTAATTAGAAATCTTGATGAACATTGTATCTATAAGATGATAGAAACATGGTAGTCAATCTAGTCCTATTTATAGATGATATTGTTGTAAAAGTTAATGCAATTGTTATTGGTGTCAATGTACAAGTGTATACAACAAGTAATAAAGTTATGAATATTGAGATCGTCTCCACAGGGATTGATGCTACTCGAGATGCTATAGCAATCTCAATAGCGCGCTACTTATTCAAGGCAATGATGAATTAAACAGCATGTAAAACACAAAAATGACTCAATGAGAATGGAGTAGTTGAGTGATCAAACTCTCTTGATGAGCTGACTATTTTGTTCTTGTAAAATCTAATTGCTACAGCACTGGGCAGAATTACCATGCATCCTCAACTGTCGCTTGTTGGACATCTCATATGCCTATGCAACCCAACAATGACCAGATGTTATGTTGATATAAGATATGGCATTGCAGACAAAAACCTTTATTACCCTACAAGGTGAATTATTATATCTAGTTCATCACTAATGTTAAGCCAAGCATGGCCCTTTTTGGGAATCAAGTTTAAACTCAATTCAGGAAACTCAACTTAAGACCATGTATTACTCTAATATGCTCCACTAAGACAGGTCCTTTTGTGACTCTCTCTTAACTTGTATCATCAAATGGGTGGTCAACTGAAATAATAAATAAAATATAACTCTATTAAAGCAAAATGCTACAGTAAATATGAAAACCCATCTAGATTATTTGTCACTTAACTACAATTAGATTTAGTTCATGACTTGTAACTGAAAAGTAAACAACAAGAGTTCAGCCATCAAGTATATTCTTTTCAACTAAAGAATAAACACGGAAAATAAGAACGAGAAGAAAAAAGATTGAATCCCAAATTTCAGCAGAATTGTCAATGGTGCAGACTTGTGTTCTTCTCCTCAGTCCTTTTGTCCTCTTTGTTTCTTTCTCGGTTCTCTCTTTTCAAATTCAGTCGACGGCCCCCCTTTAACTTATGATATGCGCTTCTCTTTATAGTTGAAAACTATAGTAAACGGAAACTAAGGGCCCGCCTATGCCAGATTAGGAAACTACATATCGTAATCTGCAAGTATCCCTCGCTGAATTTTTCTGCTGTTGTTCCAGGATTGCTCCAACATCAGTTGCTACAGCAACTACTCAGCTTCCCGATTTGTTCTAATATTTTCGTTGCCAAGCCCTTTTCAAGCTTATTTTAGCAGCATTTGCTCCTTGAAATTCTAGCTTCCGGCTACCTACCATTATGCATATGATTAAGCACACAATTTATTCTAAAATGACAAAACTTATTAAAATAGACTAGAATTGGTTATCCATGCAAATAAACATTAAAAATATAATATAAACATATCATTTACTCTCTAAATCATCTTAATTTAAATCTAAAAGTGTTATGATAACTCTCATTTCATAGAGTTATCACACCCCCCAAACTTAAACCATTACTTGTCCTCAAGTAATGACAATAACACTACCATTTTAATCAAACACTACCATTTTAAACACACAGTCAATCAGCAAACAACTCAGCTCTGTCATCACGATTACAAGGATTCTTCAACCCTCAGATCACATTCTGAATCATATAAAATTTGCCATAGTAGTTTAATTCGAGACTTAGGCTTTATTTTGTCCAAAATGTGTGTGTGCACTTTGATGCAGTCTCAGAGCTACTGCAGCATTACTCATGCATTAGATGTATTTTACACTATAACCAAATCCATTCTCATGGGGGAGATAAAGGTCTTAAAACATATTCAAACTGTGCCTAAACTTTTCAACTCTTTCAATGTAATATTGAGCTTTTATATAAATGCCTATCACGTGTAATGACGACACCCAATTACTTACTCAAACTACATGTCGGAGTTGCTGCAGCAAACACATCTAGGATGCTTTAGCCAGGTCTTACCTTAGGACGCCTTTGACTCAAGGCTGAACATAGGGCTCATGAACAGACCAGGCTACTTAGTATCCTAGGTAGCGGACCCTTTTTTTTTCATTGTTCATTGCTACAGCAATGCTCATAACTCTTGTTGTCTTTAGACTCAAGTCTGCATATGGGGTACATATTCAGCCCTGGTTACTCGGCAACTTAAGCCATTAGAGTAACATTTATTTCATAACAGGCACAGATCAACAATAACCAAATTTTCCCCCAAACTTGAGATATTTTCCTATCTTTTTGGTTTCTTGGCTCTGCTACAGCATTCTTATAAATACTCAACCAAAATCTAAGTGTGGAGACAAAATTTCCACCTCTATCTATAACTATCCTTACTTGACATTCTCATAAATACTAGATAACCCTCAATTTATCTTCGTTAGGCTTTCAAATCCATACACAATATACTTGATAACAGAGCTTCACACCACATACAGCACAAATGCACTAAAAAACACAATACATAATAATATAAAACCCCCCCAAACTTAAGGGGTGTTGTGTCCTCACAGGCACATAAAACAAGACAACACAAGCCCCACATATAGACACTATAGAAAAGGATATGTAAAAGGACTCAGAACATTGAAACTTACTAAAAAGAAATGTAATGAAAAATAAAATAAAAGAAACTGGTTGGTAGAGGGAACTCTCTTGTTGTTGGCAGCAATACTGCAGCACCGAGAGATTCAGCGCTTTTTGGAAGAGCTCCTCAGATGGTGCCTAAGTGATCCTTACGGTAAAATAGTTGGTAGCTTCTTTTTCTTGTTTGGCGATGGGCTAGTGATGGAAGCTTCAGCAGGTACTGCACCATTGGACTGGATGGATCTTGTCTTTTTTGTTCTGGTCCTTCTGGTACTGTAGCACCTCCAGAAGCGGCGCTTTGTCTCTTCTTGGACTTCTTAGAAGTGGTGGGAGTGGATTTGCTGTGAACTGGCTGGGAGGCAGCTGGAGAAGTTTTGGCAGCAGTAGACTCTTCGCCCGTGATTGTGGCAATGATATTAGGCAAACTCTTTTGCTTTGTGGTTGTGTGAGTAGCCCTAGTTGTTGCAGCTTCCAGCTTAGCATCAATGTCGTCTACTTCATCGTCAGACTCAGCAAGGCTTATCACTTTCTCTTTTCCCTTTCGAGAAATGATGCGAATTGGAGGCTCATCTGCCGGTTCATCTTCCTCCTCTTTAATGATGTGCTTAGGAGGTATTCTTCGGGGTGATTTCTCTGTATCTTTGGTAGTCCTTTCATCAACCTCTGTCAGGGAACTGCCAGTATCAGACTTAAAATCTTCTTCTTCAGGGTAATCTGATTGGTCGTTAATATCTGATTCTGCCTCTTCGTTTATTTCTACTAGAGCTTCTTCCTCGGGTTCCTCTGTAGTAGCATCGTCATTGTCTTCTACTTGGGCTTCTGCATCAGAGGTACCAAAGTCGAATTGCAACAATAATGAACCAAGGAAATTATTGTGGGTGCCTTTTATGTAAATAGCAAATTGGTGTAGGTGGTGCTCCAAATGCTGCAAATAGCTCCAAAACCGATTGTTTTCCCTCTGCTGAGCTTTAACACATTGAGCGATGTTGTTATTCAGCTCTTGGATTTGACTCTCCACACCAATGACTTATCTAGCCCCTGCTACAGCAGCTGGTTCTGGTGGTGTTGTAGTTGACTCTCCAGCAATTCATTTGATGGTGCGCTTAGTGAGAGCACCATCATTCTTAATACGCTCATCTGCGACATCAAGGTGGACACCCGATACCACACATATGCTGGTAATAAGTGAAAGGAAGAACAAGGCTGCTGTTTTATGCTTTTTCGTAGCACACTCTCTGATTTCTCTCTCGATAATGAGTCCTACATCTATGGGCAACCCTTTAACGAGGACATACAAAAGTACCAACGTCTCTTGTGATACAGTGGTCTTGTGTGTGGTTGGCATAAGTCTGGATTTCAAAAATTTCACCCATACCTTAGCAATGGGTTTCAAATCTATCCTATTAATCACATGCCATTCTTCATTCACCCAAGATGCTCCTTCAATGGTAAGGGTGTTTAATCCTACTCCATTTTTGTAGAGTTAAATTACTAAGCAGTTTGGCATACTTACAATCCATACCAGAGGGTAAATTATAGAAAGCTAATAACTTGGGAATCTAAAGGCAAAAGATAATTTCGTACCCAAATAATGTGCTAGTTTTGGCTAACCAGATTGGCATAAAATTCTTTCACCAGCGACAACACAGGGCCTCACGAATGCTCGTAGAACTCTATTCAATCGCGCTTTGCTGCAGCAGTTTACAGCGTTTGTTTGATTCTGGAGGGCTGAGATGGGAACTGAAACCCTTTTTCTTCTAGGATTTTACGCGGTTTGATAAATTATTCATACTTCTCTTCTGCATGATAGCTATAGAATCAAGATGGGTCTTTTAATCTGTTGGCCAACATCTTGTATCTTGGCATTGCTACAACAATGGGTCTAGATCTTGCTATAATTTCAAGAGTAAAATTGGAAAAATAAGTTGTGAGACATTGTAAGTATGGCTGCGTAGGAGAAAAAAATAGTGTTAAAGTCAAGGCAAATAGTGAAACCCTTATATAGGCTGCAGTATGAAATTGAATATGCATATCCCATAAAAATAGGGAACAAATATTCAAGCTATAATTTTGGATTAGGTAATCTCTCCCAATTTCTGTTCGGATTCACCCAACCAGCCTGCAAAATTTATTGCCAACGGTAACAAAGTAAATTAAAAAATGAAATCACTGTAACGGTAATAGTCATTGCTGTAGCAACGAGTTTGGTGCTCCAGCAATCTACACTAAAATCTCCTCGGGTGGTTGTTATAGAGCTCCGAGATCTTCTAAACTGTAAATGCTATAGCAACATTTGTTAGTGTTAAACCAAACTCCAAGAATTTTGAAACATCTCTCTCTCTCCTTCTTTTATTTTATGAATGAAAATAAATTAAACACTTAAAATTAACTGAAGCAATAAAAAAAAAAAGTTCAAACATACAAAATCATATGCAAAGTAATTACAATCATTCCTTTAACATTGGGTTGCCTCCCAATTAGCACTTGATTTTTTAGGTCCTTCAACCTGACCTCAATGTGACTCACTCTTGAGCAAGTTCTCCTTTGGGAAATCTATAATCGAATGCTTATAATGCTTGACTCTGTGCCCATTAACTTTGAATTCCTGGCCTGTCTTCTCATCTAGGAGGTCAACAGCCCTATGAGGATAGATTCTAACTAGTTTGAAGTGTCCCGACCATCGAGACTTCAACTTTCCTGGAAATAACCTTAACCTTGAATTATAGGACAAAACTGGTTATCATGCCATTGCTTTGTTTTTCTCCTCATAGGAGAATAACCTTAATTCATCAAGCTCATATAGTTGAAATTTCTCTGCTCTGCTGCAGCATGTATATCCCAGTTAAGTTGCTTCAGTGGCCATATGCCTTGTGCTCTAATTCAAGTGGCAAGTGCCATGCTTTCCCATACACAATTCTATATAGAGACATGTCAAGAGGTGTTTTGTATACTGTTCTATAAGCCCATAAAGAGTCATGCAAGCGTAATGACCAATATTTTCTGGTGGAGTTTACCACTTTCTCCAAAATCCTTTTAATTTCCTTGTTAGACACTTTTGTTTGACCATTGGATTGTGGGTGGTATGCTATAGTAATTTTATGTTTGATTCTATATTTGGCCAATGCTGCAGCAAATATCTTATTGTAAAAATGAGTACCCTCATCACTAATGAGTGCTCGTGGAATACCAAACCTGTGAAAAATATTTTTCTAAAGAAAATTCACTACTGCTTTGGCATCATTTGTGGGCAATGCAACAGCTTCCGCGCATTTAGATACATAGTCCATAGCAACTAAGATATGCAAGTTCCCACAGGAAGGTGGGAATGGGCCCATGAAGTCTACCCCCCATAGATCAAAGGTCTCTACTTCTAAAATGTTTGTTAATGGCATTTCATGTCTTTGCGATATGCTCCAGCTATTATGTCACCACCAAAATGTCCCCCATATGCTGCAGCATGACATGATTGCAGTATATTTGGAATTTCTTCATCTAGAGCACATCTTTGAATTACATGATCTGAGTATAACTTGTACAAATATAGGTCATCCCACTGATAGCTCCTAAAATCATACATGAATTTCTTCCTCTGCTGAAAATTTAAATTAGGTGGTAGCAATCCACTCACTAAGTAATACCATGGGAGTCCAAATTGCTGCAACAACTGTGCATGCTATAGCATTAACAGTTGCTCATCAGGAAATGTTTCAGTGATGACTTGCTTGGTCCTCGTGTTGGTGTCTGCTTCTAGCCTAGAAAGATGGTATGTTACTTGATTCTCAGTCCCCTTTCTATCCTTTATCTCCAAGTTAAATTCTTGCAACAATAATATCCATCTTATCAATCTCGGTTTGGTATTTTTTTTTTAAAATCAGGTACTTGATTGCTGCATGATCAGTGTAAGCTTTGAATTTATCAAAAGCAAGCACCACTACTAGCAGCTCTTTCTCTGTAGTGGTGTAATTTATTTGAGCATTAGTAAGGGTTTTACTGGCATAAAAGATGGAGTGAAAAACTTTATTCTTTCTTTATCCCAGCACTGCTCCATCAGAATGGCCACTAGCATCACACATCAGCCCAAAGGGCATATTCCAATATGGTACTATCACTACTGGTGTTGTTATCAAATCTTTCTTCAACTCATTAAAAGCTTGGAGGCAATCTTCATTGAAGTGAAACGATTTGTCATGCTCCAACAATGAACATAATGGTTTGGCTATGTTGGAAAATTTTTTTATGAATCTTCTGTAGAATCCAGGATGCCCCAAGAAGATTCTAATACCCTTGACTTAAGTTGGAGGCGGTAGCTTATCTATCACTTCTATTTTTTCCTTGCCCTAACACTATGCCTTCTTGCACCATAAAGTGGTATTTTTCCCAATTAAGTACCAAGTTAGTTTTCTCACACCTTTCAAACACATCTTCCAGGTTGTGTAGACAATTATCATATGTTTTTCCAAAAACTGAGAAATCATCCATGAAAACATGTAAAGTTTTTTCAACCATGTCTGAAAAAATTAACATCATACACCTTTGAAAAGTTGTTGGATCATTGCATAAACCAAAGGGCATTCGTCTGAAAGCAAAAGCTCCATAAGGACAGGTGAATGTAGTCTTCTCTTGGTCCTCTAGTGCTATAACAATCTTATTGTAGCCTAAATACCCATCTAAGCAAGTCTGTCCTGCATCTGATCTACAAATGGCAGTTGGAAGTGATCCTTCCTGTTCCTATAGTCCATTCACACTCTTCATCCATTTACTATTCTTGTTGGAATGAGTTCATTCTTCTCATTTGCTACAACTATTACTCCTCCTTATTTTGGAACACACTGCACTAGACTCACCCAAGAGCTGTCTGATATCAGGTAAATAATTCAAACATCCAGCCATTTGATGATTTCTTTCTTCAACACTTCCTTCATGATAGGATTAAGTCTCCTCTGTTGCTCTAATGAATTACTGTAACAATCTTCCAGCAAAATTTTATGCATGCATATGAATGGGCTGATTCCTTTAATGTCTACCATAGTCCATCCAATTGCCTTTTTGTATTTTCCCAGAACATCTACCAAACTCCTTTCTTAATTTACATTCAAAGAAGAAGAAATGATTACAGGGAGTGTGTTATTCTTGCCAAGATAAACATATTTCAAATGCGAGGGTAAAAGTTTTAATTCAAGGGGAGGAGGAGATTCAATAGATGGCATTATTGGTTGTACTTCCCTATTTGATAGATCTAGAGATTCGAAATGCCTGCTATGTCTTTCTGCTTGCCTTTCTTCTAACCATGTCATCTGGAGTGCTGCAGTATCCTTTTCTACAAGGCCTTCAAAAGTGTCAACTTTGAGTTCTTCTTTACTGCAGCTTCTGTCGATCCTCTCTGTTACACCAAGATCTATGACATTAATGAAATTACAATCTTCTACTTCATCAGGACTCTTCATAGCTTAATGACTTACATTAATGACTTGCTAATCGTTCACCCGCATTATTAGCTCTCTTTTCTGCACATCAATTAGAGTCTTCCTAATTGAGATACTAATAGGTCATGGAACACCAATAACATACTGATACCAAGCCAGGATCCACTAACTCATACAAAGTCAGTCGGAACTCACACAGAGATCCAGCAGCGGAGTACGAGGCGTTGTTATACCAGAGCAATGACGAAAAAATCGTCCTTAGGGCCAATAGCCCGCATGCTCGGGTTTCCAGCCAATATACCCAACACCACGGAAGAAATCATAGCACACATACCACCCTATTCTTTTCGCCACTCCCGGGCATCTCTTCGGGTGAACCGTGTGTCTTCTGACGGCTATCTCAGGTGTTTAGTATAGGTATAAGAAGTATACCACTCTGGTACAACAGGCATAAGACTTTCTGATACACAAGATCCTATAAGAGGCGAGTGTAGAGCATACTTGTCACCAAGCCAGATAGAAAATGAAGTATTCAAGTCGATCTGTGATCCTTATTGGAAGAATAGAAAGAAGAAGTGTTTAGCCACTCATAATTAAAACTCTTATTGATTAAGCGTTCAAGGAAGTGTGTTTACAACTAAGGAGGAGCTCGCCATTTATAGACGAAGCCATAAACTAAAGTGGAACAGGACCCACACCATTACAACCACTTGATTAGGACACGTCACCTAATCTTGACAAAGTAAAGCAATAATGCAAACTAATAAGACACTATGATAATGACATGACAAAGACACTTAACCACTACTTTGAAAAAGTAAAGACAAAGACACAAAAGTCAAGCCGTGGATAAGGGCAAAGACTTTAATATATAAAGACAAACTACTTTAAGACTTTTATGGCATAAATAGTGCCTTCTGAGGTGTCAGAGTCATCTGTCTCATCAGAATCTTGGCCCGGATATTTTGGCTGTTTCTTGAAGACACGTGGTGGATGGGTGCAACCAGGGACACAATTCCAAAGGCAGTCTGAAGTTCCAGGGTGTATAGGTGGTGATGGAGGATGGTCTGGCTGAGTACAGAACGGAGGATATGGTTCTGGCTGATAAGGAGTAGAGGAAGATCTAGGATCATATTGGGAAGATATGGGAGTGAAATCTTCATAAGGATCTTGAGCATCTTGGAAGAGGAAATCTGTATGATCAGGTTTTTCTTCTTTGAGAATGATACCTCTACTGATTGGTTGAGAGTGTGAGGATGGAGTAGGAACCATGAACATATCATGCTTTGGTCCAAGGGATGTGTGGAGAATTGTGGGTTGGTCTGGAGGAACATGGTTGAGCTCCATGAGGAAATTCTTTAGGGAGGTCTTGGTATGGAAGTCTTGCTCAAGGCAGGCAAAATGAGGAACAGTTTGCCATTCATAAGCCTGATCCTGAGTCCAAAAATCATTGGTCTGAGGATGCTGGAAATATGGACGATGTATAATGAAGACTGAGGTCCATTGTTTGCCTTCTTGATCAGGGAGATCCCTGAGGTGATGAGTTTGAGCAATTTGATGTAATTTTCTGCGCCACCAAGGAAGTGGTGAAAACCACTGAAACAGGGTCCAAGTGAGACTTGTTGAGTAGGTTGGATGGTTGAACCTGTCAAGGAGAGGAAGTTCAGCCTCAAAATCGAGTACAATGAGGTCTATTGGAAAAATGAATTTGTCTACCTTCACCAATACATCGTCAATTTTTCCTTCAGGGAATGTATGAGATCTATCAGCAAGTTGTAATGTGACTGTTGTTGGTCTGCAGTCTCCAACTCCCAACTATTTGAATACAGATAATGGCATTAGATTAATGCTTGCTCCCAAATCACAAAGAGCTCTACCATCATACTTAGTTCTAATTGAACATGGTATTGTAAAACTCCCTGGATCCTTTAGTTTCTGAGGAATCTTACTCTGAAATATATGGCTGCTTTTTTGTGTTAGAGCAACAATTTCAAATTCTCCCAACCTTCTTTTTCTCACCAAGATATCTTTTAGAAACTTCAAATAATTAGGCATTTTTTCTAAAGCTTCCACAAAAGGTATGTTGATAGGTAATTACTTCAGCACTTCGAAGAATTTACTGAATTATTTGTCTTGTTTTTGTTTATGAAATCTTTATGGAAAAGGAGGCGGGTGCCTAAATTGCTGTACAATAACAGGCGTTGCAGGTTCTTGCTCTGTTGGTTTATTCTGGGTTATTACTGCTGGTGTTACAGCTTCTGTTTCAATAGGCATTGATTGATGCCTTTCTGCAGTTTTTGTAGCCTGACTACCTTCACCAATATTCTGAGAACTGGTTTGCTCCACCTTTTTTCTTGAGTTGATATCAACATCCTTCCCAGACCTTAAGTTGATTACTTTGCAGTGCTCCTTACCCTCTCTTCTTGGATCTTCTGTATTGCTGGGTAAACTTCCTTGAGGTTTATTACTAATTGCTGTAGCATGCTATCTAATTTAATTTTCTAAATTTCTTAAAAATGCAGCTTGACTTTGTACCACTGCATTCTTTTTCACAATTTATTCCTTAATAAGTGTTTCCAAAAAATGAGTTGATCATTGCTGATATTTCTTTGCCCTTGATTTTGTTGATGAAATC
The DNA here is from genome assembly GCA_030449925.1 of Citropsis articulata. NCBI lineage: Eukaryota > Viridiplantae > Streptophyta > Magnoliopsida > Sapindales > Rutaceae > Citropsis > Citropsis articulata. The sequence goes on from JASUUH010000080.1 coordinate 1,492,850, forward strand.
CAAGTGGTAGAATAGGTCTGTTTTGTCCATTGGGTGCTGGAGCATGAGGATTCTAGATGCTCCATGAAAAATTTGGGTGTTGCTTCCATCCAGGGTTATATGTATTAGTATATGGATTATTCTGGTTCTGTTGGTTGAAGTTGCCCACATAATTCACTGATACTGGATTCCCTGGAGCTGTGGTCATTGCCTTTACCATATTTGTTAATGATGTTACTTGGGTTGATAGCGCTGTAAATGCATCTATATTGTGAACTTCTGCTGATCCTCTTGCTCCATTATGTCTACTTGATGGCCACTAATAGTTATTATTAGCTATTCTCTCTAAGATTTCATATGCCTCATTGTAGGATTTGGACAATAAAACCCTATTTGCTGAAGCATCGATCATCAATCTAGTACTTGGATTCAACCCATTGTAAAACGTCTCTAACTGTATGCAGCAAGGAATGCCATAATGAGGACATCCCCTGAGCAATTCTTTAAATCTTACCCAAGCCTCATACAGACTTTCATCTTCAAGTTGATAGAAATGAGGTAAACTCATTTCGCAACTTTGCATTCTTGGTTGGTGGGAAATATTTCATCAGAAATTTATCAGCCAAATCACTCCATGTTGTGATGAAATCTGGTGGTAAAGAGTTCAACCATGCTCTTAGAGAGTAAGGAAAAAGTCTAAGCCTCAATGTATCTCGTGATGCTCTAGCAATTTTAAAAGCATCACTTACTTTAAAAAATAGCTTAAGATGGAGATGAGGACCTTCATATGGTAATCCATTTAACTACGCCACTATTTGCAACATTTGAAACATTACTGGTTTGAGTTCAAAGTTAGCAGCCTCCACTTCAGGTCTGACTATTCCAAGATGTAAAACTTGCGGGGTTAACACAACATAATCTCTTATGGCTCTGTCTCTGTCATCTGCCATGCAAAATATTGTTCCCTGGTTGTCTCTAATTGATTAGCCCATTCTGATCATCTTGAACATTGACAGGTTGTAATGGTCTGTATGGATCCAAGTTTCCCAAATACAGCAGCTTTTGAATTTCTTTGCTCTCTTCTCAATCTCCTTGCAGTCCTTTCAATTTCTGGATCAAATTGAAATTCAGCAAGTCTGTATCTGCGCATGCAAGAGTGATTGAATTCAAATCAAAGTGTGGCACTGTCAAAATTAACTTCACAATTCACAAATAAACAATTAATCCCCTAGCAACAGCGCCAAAAACTTATTGTAAAATTTAATACAATTGTTATCAATGTCAATGTGCAAGTTTACACAACAGGTAATAAAGTGATGAATATCGAGATCGTCTCCACAGGGATTGATGCTACTCGAGATGCTACAGTAATCTCAATAGCGCGCTACTTATTCTAACTTACTTAGAGTGATTGATAAAAATGACTAACTAATAAAATTAAAATTCAATAAAATAAAAGGCAATGATGAGTTAAACAGCACGTAAAACACAAAAATAACTCAATGAGAATAGAGTAGTTGAGTGAACAAACTCTCTTGATGAGCTGACTGTTTTGTTCTTGTAAAATCTAGTTGCTACAACATCTGCTACAGCATTAGGCAAAATTACCATTCATCCTTAGCTGTCGCTTGTTGGACATCTCATATGCTTATGCAACCCAACAATAACCAGATGTTATGCTGACATAAGATATGGCATTACATACTAAAACCTTTACTACCTTACAAGGTGAATTCTTATATCTAGTTCATCACTAATCTTAAGCCAAGCATGACCCTTTTTGGAAATCAAGTTTAAACTCAATCCAGGAAACTCAACTTAAGACCATGTATTGCTCTAATGTGCTCCACTAAGACAGGCCCTTTTGTGGCTCTCTCTTAACTTGTATCATCAAATGGGTGGTCAACCAAAATAATGAATAAAATATAACTCTATTAAAGCAAGATGCTCCAGCAAACATGCAGCAACTCATGTGATCAGTCAAAAACCCATCTAAATTATTTGTCACTCAAGTACAATTAGATTTAGTTCATGACTTGTAACTGAAAAATAAACAACAAGGGTTCGGCCATCAAGTACATTCTTTTCAACCAAAGAATAAACAAGGAAAATAAGAACGGGAAGAGAAAAGGTTGAATCCCAAATTTCTATAGAATTGTCAATGGTGTAGACTTGTGTTCTTCTCCTCAATCCTTCGTCCTCTTTGTTTCTTTCACAGTTCTCTTTTTTCAAATTCGATCGACGGCCCGCCTTTAACTTATGATGTACGCTTCTCTCTATAGTTGAAAACTAGGGTAAACAAAAACTTAGGGCGTGCCTATGCCAGAATAAGAAACTGCATATAGCAATCTGCAAGTATCCCGCGCTGAATTTTTCTAGTGTTGTTCCAGGATTGCTCCAACATCAGTTGTTACAGCAGTGGCTACAGCAACTACTCTGCTTCCAGATCTGTTCCAATATTTCCGTTGCTAAGTTCTTTTCCATCTTTTACAAGCTTATTTTAGCACCATTTGCACCTTAAATTCTAGATTCCAGTTACCTACCATTATGCATATAATTAAGCACATAATTTATTCTAAAATAACACAACTTATTAAAATAGACTAGAATTGGTTATCCATGCAAATAAACATTAAAAATATAATAAAAACATATCATTTACTCTCTAAGTAATCTTAATTTAAATCTAAAAGTGCTATGATAACTCTCATTTTAAAGAGTTATCAAATATCCTGCTCACTAAAAATGATATAGGGGTGCTATCATCATTTGGTTATCTATCTAGTTTGATATTAAGGACCTAAGAGAAGCTAGTTCGATCATTAAGATCAAGCTCATACAAGATCAAAAATATATGATATTAAGCTTATCCTTGCCTATATACATTGATAAAGCTCTGATAAAGTTTGTTGTTGATGAATCCATGAAAAGATTACATCTTTTTTAATCTTTTCAGAAATAGAATTCCTCTATCTAATGGTACGTCACCTATGACTTCTCAAGTGATAAATCGTATGGGATAGTTTCCTTATTCATATGCAATAGTAAGTCTCACTATGCCATACTATATACTAGACCAGATAATTCTAATGCAGGCATGGTCATTAGATATCAATCAAACTTAGGACTACAATATTCGATTGTCTTGGTGTATATAGGATTTGAATTTCATAGAGATAAAAATGTTCAAAGATTAACTTGTAGAGCTATAAGTTGAAGAATTGTAAAACAATCTTATATCACACACTCTACCATAGAAACCTAATGTATAGTTACTTCAGTGACTACAATAGAGATTATATGGCTCCACAAGTTTCTTATGGAACATAAGGTAGTTCTAAGTGCTTAGATGGCAAGTGTGAGTATTAGCTTTGGTAAAGAAAATACTAGGCTGTGGTAACTAAGACTTGGGCATAAGTGTAAGGGATTTAAAAAAGCTTAAGAACTAGGAGTTTTTGGAAAAGATAAAATAGAGGAGCTAGAATTCTATGAAGATTGTGTCTTGGGAAAACTTGCAAGGAATATTTTTCAGAAATTTTTACACGAGACTCTTGGTATCTTAAATTACAAACATTATGATCTTTGGGGGCCAGCCTCAGTGGTGTGTTTTGGTGGGAATAGCTTTTTTCTTTTATACATTATTGATGACTTTTTAAGGAAAGTTTGGATCTATGTGTTGAAACACAAGGATCAAGTGTTTGGAAAGTTTAAAGAGTGGAAGTATTTAAGTGAAAATCAAACAGATAAAAAGGTAAAGATGGTAACATGTATGTGTTTATAATAATGATTTTGATGATAACAATCAAAATTAAGAATGATTAAGTTTTTAAAAGCTTAAATTATTTGTCATACATTTCAAATAAATCATTATTTTGATAGAATAAAGGTTTTATACTTAAGGGAAAAATGATTTCATGAAATTGTTTGTTTTTCAAGTTCATGGCCTAATTGAAAAACTTTTGAAAGCTTTGAAATCAACTAGTATTGTCTCGAAACTCTAGAAATGGACTTATTTGCACAGTTTTATGAAGATTTGGGGCATAGTATAATTGAAAAAGTTTTGGGGTAGAACTATAATTTTAGAAAGCTCATGTCATCAACAGCAAGCAGTTAACATCGAGCAATTGATTAGCATCTACGCACTGACGGCAAACCGACATCTAGAAAATAGTAATCCGACAATTTGAAATTATAGCACAACGGTCACTTGCTCAAGTTAGAATAGTGATCGATAAAGGCTAACCGGCAATTCGATTGCGTGCAGAAAGTCAACAACGGCTAGTTTTTAACTCCAACTACAAAATAACTCAATCAAATGAGATCTTAGAGTTATCGTTGAGCTTGCTACTGAGCATACAACCATTATTGAGACTTAAACTTGTTTTGTTTTATTGATTCACACTTTGAGCGAAATACATTGTGTGTGAGAACATTCATTTGTAATCTTTATTTTTGAGTAATTGTAAGTGTTGGAATCCACTTGGGCTAAGAGATTAGGAATAATCTCTTGTTGTAAAAGTTTATTGACACCTTGGAAGTCAATCCTAAGAGTTGTTGAAGCCTTGGAGGCTCGCTCCGGGAACTCTTCAAGTCCGGTGAGCTTGGAGGCGTAGACGTAAGCATGAGCCACATAAAAATCACGTGTTTTCTTTCTCGTACCCTATCTCTTTATTTTTCATTGCACGTTAATTTGTTTTATTTCGAATTTGGTTTTTTTTAAAATTGTACTAACTTAAATTTTTAGAATCTCAATTCACCCCCCTCTTGGGTTACCTAGTTCGTATTTTATTTGGTATCAGAGCAAGGTGCTCTTGTTTAGACTTATCATTTTAGAGTTAAAGATCAATGGTAACTCAAAATGATTTCATATTTAGGGAAAGATAGTCCATCGCTAGACCACCATAATTTAATAAAAATGATTACCTGTATTAGAAAACGAGAGTGAGAATTTACTTGCAAGCATTAAATTATGAGATATCATAAGTTGTTTGTGAAGATCCTTTTATACCTACCATTAAAAATTAAGAAGGAGAAGAAATTCCAAAATCTTCTAATTAATGGAATGAGTTGGAAAAGAGAAAAACTTCTCTAAATTCCAAAGTTATGAATGCCATGTTTTGTGCCTTAGATAAGAAAGAGTTTCATAGAGTTTTCAGTTGTGAAAATGCTCATGAAGGTACAAACCAAGTGAAAAAGTCTAAAATCAGTAGGTATACTAGACAATATGAGTTGTTCTAAATAGAACAAAATGAGAGTGTCCATTCCATGTATAATAGATTTACAGATATAATAAACATTCTAGGAGCACTTAGTAAGACCTTTTCAAATTGCGAGAAGCCAAAGAAAATCATTTGGTCATTGCGAGGAAGCCAAAGATTTAAATACTTTACTTATTGATAATTTAATTAGCTATCTTATTTCTTATGAAGAGGATCTGGCAACCGAAACAGGAGATAAAGATAAAAAGAAGAAAACATTTCCTTAAGAGCATCAAAGTATAAGAGTGATAAGGAAACTGAGCTTGATGATGAAGACATGACTACGATGGATTGGAGGTTTAGAAAATTTTCAAGAAAAATAGTGAGCGGAAAAGATTCAGAAACTACAAGAACCAAAAGGAGAAGAAAGAGCCAATCACTTGTTATGAGTGTAAAAAGCCTGGACACATATGATTGGAGTGTCCACTTCTCAACAAGCTCAAGAAGAAGGCAATGGTAGCCACGTGGGATAATAGCGATGAGGAAACAAGCGATGATGAAGAGCAATAAGAGATGTCAAATCTAACTCTAATGGCAATTAGTGATGATTTTTTTTACGAACTTGATGAAGTAAGTGATCCTAACTATGATGAATTATATGATGTTTTTAAGAAATTGCATGATGATTGGATGAAAATTGGTAAAAAAAAAAATGCATGTCTTAAAAAGAAAATAGTAGATATCACAAATGAAAATGATTCTCTAAGTGAAAAGATTACATACTTAGAATTTAAGAATAAAATATTGCATGATAGAATTGTGCTATCAAATGAGAAACCTAGCACTTCACATGAACATATAAAATGACATTTAGATTATTTGAAAAAGAAAAAAGAGATGCTCAAGAAAAAGAATATTGAACTTGGTAATGTTGTCTTAAAATTTATAATTAGACAAAAGATGTTGGATAACTTACTTAATTCACAAAAATAAGTGTCTGACGAAGGAGGTATTGGCTATAAGCCAAATTTAAAACAAAAATATTATAAGAATTACTTTGTAAAAAGTACTTCTATTAACAATCAAGTTGTATGCGACTATTGCAATCAAAATAGTCACATGAAATATAGATGTCCAATTAAAAGAAATACATATTATGGAGTAAAATGTATTTGGGTTCTAAAAGGAACCATTGCTAACACTTAACGACCCAAAAAGATTTAGGTACCTAAGACTTGAGATTTCCCTTACAGGGTTTGAAGAAGAAGAAGAAGAATAAATGGTACTTGGATAGTGATTGCTCAAGACATATGTGATAAATTATACATGGTTCTCAAGTTTTACTAAAATAAAAAATGGTGGAGATGTTTCCTTTGGAGACAATTTAAACGGAAAGATTCTCAGAATTGGTAATGTCGGTAAAGTCTCCTTAACTCTCATTGAAAATGTTTGTTTAGTTAAAAATTTGAAACACAACTTGATTAGTATTAGTCAATTATGTGATAAGGATTATAAAGTTGTTTTTGATAAAACTAGATGTGTCATTGAAAATGCATGTAATAACAAAATTTTGTTTGCTGTAAATTGATGTGGTAATGTTTACACTATTGACATAGAATGTGCATTTACCCATGATAAATATTTTTTCATATTGTATGATGATGGTTGGTTATAGCATAGAAGTTTAGGACGTGCAAGAATGGATTTAATTTCAAAGATTTCCAAAAATGATTTTGTTAAAGGTCTTCCAAAAATCAGTTTTCAAAAGGATAGAATTTGTGAACCATACCAATTTGGTAATCAAATTAAAACCTCCTTTAAAGGCAAAAATCATGTTTCCACTTCAAAGAAACTTTAGCTACTTCATATAGATTTATTTAGACTATCTATGCTAGCTTCAGTGGCAAGTATTATGCTTTTGTAATTGTTGATAATTTTTCAAAATACACATGGGTATTATTCTTAGCCAAATTATTCTTAGCCAATAAGGGTGATACTCTTGATGCTTTTAAAGTGTTTTGTAAAAGGATTCAAAATGAAAAAGGTTATGGTATTACATGCATTAGGAGTGATCATAGAGGAGAATTTGAGTGATGCATTAATTCTCTTCACCAAGAACTCCACAGCAAAATGTAGTTGTTGAACGAAAGAATAGAGGTCTATTCAATAAATGGCTAGGATCATGTTAAACGAAAATACATTACCAAAATATTTTTAGGCCGAAGCTATCAACACTGCTTGTTATGTTTTAAGTCATGTGCTGGCTAGACCTTATCTTAATAAAACTCCCTATGAGCTTTGGAAATATAGAAAACCCAACATTGGCTATTTCAAAGTTTTTGGATGCAAATGTTTTACTTTAAACATGAAAGATAATCTTGGTAAATTTGATCCAAAATCTGATATTGGCATCTATGAAGTGTATAATAAAAGAACTATGGTTGTTGAAGAGTCAATGTATGTTACGTTTGATGAATCTAATCTTTCCTCGACGAAGAAAGTTGTTGTTAATTATGATGCAAATGAAGAGTTACGAGAAGAATCATCAAAAGATAAACAAGAGGATGCATGCACCACATGAAAATGAAAAAGGTAGACAAGAAGAACAAACAAATATAGAGCAACAAGAAGGTACTTCTCAAACACTTCCCAAGGAGTGAAGGCATGTTTCCTCTCACCCTAATGATTTTATTTTAGGTGACACATATGATTTCCTCCGTGGTGTTGGGTATATTGGCTGGAAACCCGAGCATGCAGGCTATTGGCCTAAGAACAATTTGTTCGTCATTGCTCTGGTATAACAATGCCCCGTACTCCGCTGCTGGATCTCTGTGTGAGTTCCGACTGACTTTCTATGAGTTAGTGGATCCTGGCTTGGTATCAGTATGTTATGGGTGTTCCATGATCTATTGGTATCTCAGTTGGTATCAGAGCCTATTGATTTGTGAAGTTTTGATACCAATCTCAGTTGGTATCAGAGCCTAACGATTTGTTCGATTGGCTTACAGCGAGTTACCTGCCCCTCTTGAAGAGAGTGGTATATGATAGAAGATTTGTGATCTGAAGAAGAAGAATAGAAAGATACTTTTACACTCATGGGTTCGAGTTCAAACTATCAAGCTTTAGAGACTTCGGTCTCCATATCCTCACCTTTATCCCTACCCAGGTCTTGTACAAAACACCTATCCAATAAAATAGAAAACCTTGTTGAATATTCCTTTGTTCGGACTGCACTGCAAATTTTCTGAGTCTTCCTTACCTCTTATTAGTCCTTACAGACTCTATCACCGATCTAATTCTGTAATTAGATCTATCCGTTCTCTTGTTACTACTAGACGTCCTTCTCCTAAAGAGTATGTACAGTCTTCCAAACTTGACCAGTGTGCTTTGCAAGCAACTCAAGCAGAGCAGTATGTAACCCTTGAAATTCCAGAAGAGTTAATCACCAACTGGAAACGTGAAGGTTATACTCACCTCCACCTCGGGGGAGTACGTATGATCTTAACGCTTCATGGTCGTAAAGGCTTGCCGGTCACGGCGAGAATGGCTCTTATGGATACTAGATTCAAAGAGTACCAACATGCTGTTATTGGTACTGTTCTTACAACCCTACATGCAGGCAGTGTACTTCTCACCTTTTACCCAAACTTCAACCTATCCCTTGAAGATCCGAACCTTTCAAAAACCTTGAAAGTCCAAATCCAGATCCAAGGTGCTGAGCAAGTGGTCACCTCAAAAATGGCTACTTTACATCACCAGCTGGTTTATAGACTTCAAAACCATGCTCTTGATCTTCCAACTCCTCACACCTCCACAGATACCCTCATGATCTTAGCCGACAATGAAACCATACCAACCATTGTCCAAATCCCCAAACAGATCCAAAAAGCCGAACTTCTCAAGTTGATGCCGCTGGAATGGCTCTCCAACTATGAGAAATTCCATCAGAATTCCCAACCAATCCAGACTTCAGAAGCCCAATTTGAAAAAAGGCCAGACGGTACTGTCCGGATGACCTTCCAACCCCCTGAAAGTCAACCTCCCAGAACTTCCTTTTCATACACTGCTATGATATCTGCTGTTCAGACAGCTCAAGAAAAGCTTCCCATTCACAGTTTCACTGCTGATGGCTATCCTGTGTACCCTAGCAAGGTGCAAGGCCATTTCATATGGGATGTTCCAGGTGCTCACATGTGTGATCCCGGCTGTCCATGCCAGGATGATGATGAATCTGATGACGACGACTACCTAGTCGTCCACAGAAGCCGCAGGAGTAAAAAGAAGATTACAAGGCGAGGTTCTTGCAGACCTCCACCTGATCCTTCATCAGATGATGAACCAGATTTTACTCCAGCTGAGACTACAACCCCTGTTGTCCTATCCTCCCAAGTCTCAATCCCTCAAACTCAGAGTGCGCAAGTTAACAACCAACTGCCTCAAACCTCTGCTCCAACTGTTACATGATTGGATCTAGTTCTTACCAAAGTCCTTCCTTGGGAAAACAAACAGATCCACAATCTAAAGTGGTTTCCAAACCATATGTCCAATCCCCTGTTCTCTCCTCTGGACAGTTTGAGGAACCAAAGCAGTACGAGCAAGTGCTTAACTGGCAAACCCAGAATGCCAGAGCCCAGAATGAAATCCTGGAATCTCTTGACACCAGGATGGAAAATGTCCAAGCACAAGTCCAGACAACTCACAAGAAGGTTGATGCCATCTCTGCAAGAATGGATCAGTTATACCACGACCTTCATGACAGAATTGCCAGACTGGACATAGAGCTCCGTACCATGATTGACTGCAATTATTTGGGTCCAAAGTTCACCCAAAAGGAAGCTGAGATCAGACAGCTTAAGGCAGAGCTTGAAAGAATTGAAGCTGAGAAACAAGGTCAACAACCGTCCTTGTTTGGTGGTCAAACTAAACCTTTACCTGTTCCTACACCATACTTTGACACCTATCAGCCATATTATCAACAGCCTCCTCCTCTCAGTCAAAAAACCCAAGAGTTACACCGATTCCTTGGTGTTTCTCCAAACATGTACAAACACTCCTCAAGGTCGTATGTTCAACCTACTCCTTCGTGCCCTCTCACGAGGCTGTGCCATGCCTAGACCTCAACCGGTTCTGGCAACCACCTCCACCACCACAAACACCAACCTATGCTGAAACAGTTCACACCACCCTATCTTGAGACAGCTTTCTACTCATTCTCTCTCAAGAACACCGATTACTTTGTTTATCCCTGAACCTATCAGACCACCTAAAGACAAAGAGCCCATGCATCAGCTCTACTCCGGTCTTATAATTCCAGAAGAAGATGTTGATCCCTCAGATTCATATTTGAATCCATCTTTTGAGTCTTCTTCTCCAACAGATTCCGAGGAAAATTATGTGGAAGTTTCTAATGTTTATATGGCACAACCATCCACATCCAATGTTCCTCCAATTCCTGAGGATTTTCATCCAGGAACCCTCACGAAGATGAGCTCGAAGAGACGCGATGCCGCCATCCATGATGCGCCCACAAAGATAATCCAAGTTCCAAACCATCTAATGGACCATGGTTTACTTTTGATGATGTTCCTAAAGCCAAATGGTTCCATAGATTCCAAGAACTTGCTGCTTGGCTTGATCTTCAGATGGCAAAACCTGGAGCCGATAGTTATCATGTTATTAAAGAATTCTGTTCAAGATTCTTAGGATCTCTCCGTGATTGGTTCCTAAGTATCGGTGAATACAGGCAGCTCCAGTTATTCCAGGCAACTGTACCACAAGTTTTAGAGATTGTGTACAACCAGTTTTTGGGAGAACCAAACCTAGCACAGGAATCAGCTAGACGAGATTTTCATCAAATGAAGTGCTGTTCATTGCAGATCAGAGATCTTGATAAGCACTATAAAAGGATGACAGCGTTGTACTACAGGCTGAATGGTTTTAATGATCACTCCCTCAAGCATGTTTTTGTGCAGTCTCTTCCTACAGAGATTTTGCCAGATATTCAGAGACACCTGAACTCCTACCAGATAAACTTGGATGATCTTACTCTTGGTAAGATCTATCAGATTGCTGTCTCTTGTCTTGAGAAACTTTGTGAGCAGAGAAAGTTTTTCAAACACTTTATGGAAAAGAAGGAACCCTTCAAGAGTGCATGCAAAACACCTCATCTTGCAATCAAATGCAAGGATGAAAGAACCTGCACTTGTTCTACCAAGAAAAAATCCCATTTCCATAAATTCCCTAAACCTAAACACTCTTCCAGACACCGTCCCTCAAAGCCTAAACCAACCTACCGGTTTTTCAGGAAGAAAACTGTCAACACCCGGCAACAGAAAGATTCCAGGTGTTTCATCTGCAAAAAGAAAGGGCACTTTGCTAGATCTTGCCCTAACAATCTTAGGATGATGATATTGAATCCCTGTATTCTGAACAGGATGCTTATGATGAAGAAACAGTCTTCATGCTGGCTGAAGAACAGAAACAGAGAGAGTCTTCTGATTCTGACTCTGAAGACGTTGCAACAATCCATCACATCGAGCATGTCAGACATGTTCCTCCTAAGCAACGGTCTCTACCATCCATACAAATCAGTATCCTTCCTACCAAATATGCCAAACCTATCACTGTCATAGGATTCATTGATACTGGTTCAGAACACACTATGCTTAATCCGTCCATACTCCCTCCTGAGTTTTGGAAGCACCATACCCAGCTCTTCAAAGCTGCTAATGGTGAATATTTTAATACAGACCTGCTTACCAAGAAACCCGTTGGTATCCAGTTCTTTCCAGATTGTGTTCTCTGGATAAATGTCATAGGTTCTTCCCTCAATTATCCACAAATTGAATGTCTCCGCCAAAGGTATCAGGTACAAGCAACAGTTCCTTCCTTATACTGACACCTTGAGGATATACTCAATTTCTGATGTTTCCTCACCCTATGAGTCTTTCAAAACAAAGTTCCTGCCGTTTTGTCCTGAAAATCATCGGCAGTTCTTTCACCCCTTTCCTTTATGGAAAAACCCTCAGTTCTTTGTTAAGCTTCCTTCGTTTAATGAAGATGTGAACCCTACAAGGTTACACATCCGGGCATGACGCCTCAGATCCGAAACTTGCATTGAATGCCAACGCTCATGGCGCAGTTTAATCGAGCCCACACATTCTGATTGGGCTTGTCAAGCATTCTATGTTGAGAAACGTTCTGAAATTGTCCGGGGTAAGAAAAGACTAGTCATTGACTATCAACCCCTCAATGGTTTTCTCAAAGATGATAAGTTCCCTTTGCCAAAGATTCAGTCCTTGTTCGTTCATCTCCAAGGCGCAAAGGTGTTCTCAAAGTTTGATTTGAAGTCAGGATTTTGGCAGATTGGTATTCATCCTGATGATCGACCCAAAACGGCCTTCTGTATTCCAAATGCCCACTATCAGTGGACAGTGATGCCCTTTGGCTTGAAAGTGGCACCATCACTTTTTCAAAAGGCTATGGTCAAGATTTTCCAACCTATCCTTGAAAACGCCCTTATCTACATTGATGATATTTTGTTGTTTTCCAAGGATCATGATTCACACCAGAGACTCCTCAATCAGTTCCTGTCAATAGTGGAATCACATGGAGTCATGATATCTGAGAAAAAGTCACAGGTGGGCCAGACATCTATTGAATTCCTTGGCATGATAATCCAAGATGGCAATTATAGTCCTGGACCCCACATCGCACAAGAATTGATGCATTTCCCAGATACTTATCTAAACCGCAAGCAAATTCAACAATTCCTCGGGATTGTCAACTATCTCCGAGACTTTTTTCCACACATTGAGGTCCACACCCCGAAGTTGTCAACAATGCTAAAGAAAGCAATTTCACCACGGGGTCTTAGCAGACAACATTCAAAGCTCAAGCGTGACTCAAAGATCCATTATCGCTGAGACTTCCATCCAGTGATTGCCATGTTCTCTCTGCAGATCAGAATCACCATTATTGGCAAACACTGTTTCCCAAAGAATCCAAAGCGCACAGGGCATTCCATGCCTATAAATCTGAGTTCGTGCATAATTTTCAGCATCGGCACTCACTCTCAGAAAACCAATTTCTCATTTGGCGCTTCACCATATTCCTCCTCCTCAAAATGAGTCCCAGGAACCAGCAAGCAGACTCTTCCTTTTTCAGTCTCATGGCTTTCATCTTTTGGCTTCCAGATTGCCTTCAAGATTTAATCTTCCAGAAGGTTATCGACCACAAGCATGGTTCCACAAGTTCAAACAGCCATCTCTTGACATGGCGTTTATGGTCTTTAATGGCCATACAAGAATTCAGGCCAACCCAGAATGAGTTATGTCAGCAGCCATTTGTTCCACATCCTAATCCAGACCAGATGCACCAGCTTGTTTTCAAGCTTCACACTACTTTCTATCCAGTAGTGGATGAACACTCGAGTTGGGGACATCATGTCATTCGTGACATCACCCCTCAGGCTTATTATGTTTTCTGGTATTTGGTAAACCTATACCCAGTGGCTCTACTGTTTGATCCCAACTTGATCCATACCAGCCGCAGATATAGTAAAGGGCGATGGTTCGACAGAATGTTCGCTCCTATTTTTAGGGATCCTTTGACTCTTGAACTCACAACTGGCTATCACATTCGGCATCCTACCGTTGTAATAGTAAAACTCACTGACCTCTGGGGTCGCCAGACTGAACCTCTTGTAAATCCCATCATTCACCATCATGACTGTGAATCCTTTCATTCCATGTGGACAACTCTCTCGCCTAGAAAAGCTCTAGTCAAGAATACGGCTGCTTCCACCCTCCTACAATACTCACAGTCCTTTATCTCCTGATGTTCAATCAACTCCAGATCTTTACTTCAAAGAAGAAATCAGGAATCACCGTCTCCACTCTGAAGGAGATCAGGCCCTAATCCTACAGCAGAGATATGACAATTATCTCATCAGAAATGGCAGATCTACCAGACAGCGGACAAACTGGACTGATTATCCATGGCCTCAACCCGCTTTTTCATCGACCAGTCTCACCAGACGACTCAGACACTCTTCTTACGAGACTATTTCACTTTAATAATGGCATTTGTCTTATATGCCATAAAAGTCTTTCAGTACTTTGTCTTTACATGTTAAAGTCTTGTGTAAAAGTCTTTGCCCTTATCCAAGGCTTGACTTTTGTGTCCTTATCTTTACTTTTTCAAAGTAGTGGTTAAGTGTCTTTGTCATGTCATTATCATGTTGTATTATTAGTTTGCATTATTGCTTTACTTTGTCAAGGTTAGGTAACGTGTCCTAATCTAGTGGTTGTAATAGTGGGGGTCCTGTCCCACTTTAGTTTATGGCTTCGTCTATAAATGGCGAGCTTCTCTTCATTGTAAATCATCTTGAAATCTCCCTTCAATAAAAGTTAAGGAGTTTTCTCAAATATGAGTGGCTAAATATCTTCTTCTTTCTATTCTTCCAATAAGGATCACAGATCGACTTGAATACTTCATTTTCTATCTGGCTTGGTGACAAGTATGCTCGCCTCTTGTAGGATCTTGTGTATCGAAAGTCTTATGCTGTTGTGCAGTGGTATACTTCTTATACCATTGCTGTTTCACCTATACTAAACACCTGAGAGAGCCGTCAGAAGACACACTGTTCACCCGAAGAGATGCCCGGGAGTGGCTAAGAAAAAGGGTTGGTATGTGTGCTATGATTTCCTCCGTGGTGTTGGGTATATTGGCTGGAAACCCGAGCATGCGGGCTATTGGCCCTAAGGACGATTTGTTCGTCATTGCTCAGTATAACAATGCTCATTCTTTGGATCTCTCGTGAGTTAGTGACTTTCTATGAGTTAGTGGATCCTGGCTTGGTATCAGTATGTTATGGGTGTTCCATGATCTATTGGTATCTCAGTTGGTACCAGGTCATTATTACTTGTTAATATGCTGCATTCATATCTCAAATTGAACCAAAATCCTTTTCAGATGCCGAAAAAAATGAATCTTGGATTATGGCAATGCAAGAGAAGTTAAACCAATTTAAGAGAAATAATGTATGGGAATTAGTTCCTAAACCAGAACATCAATATATTATAGGTAGTAAATGGGTATTTAAGAAAAAAATGGATGAATCTAGTGTGGTTGTAAGGATTAAAATTAGATTAGTGGCTCAAGGTTATAACCAAGAACAAGGAATTTATTTTGATGAAACTTTTGTACTAATAGTTAGATTGGAAGCTATTAGGATGCTATTAACATTTGCATGTCATAAAGATTTCGTTTTATATCAAATGGGTGTTAAAAGTGTATTTTTAAATGGTTATATTATGGAGGAAGTTAATATAAAAACCTCCTGGTTTTGAAAATGAGAAATTTTCTGATCACGTTTACAAGTTAACAAAAGCATTGTATAGTTTAAAACAAGTACCTAGAGCATGGCATGATAGGCTTAAAAATTTCTTGCTGGATAATGGTTTTTCAATGGGTAAGGTTGATAGAACTCTTTTTATTAAGCATAAGAATCAAGATATTCTCATTGTCCAAATTTATGTTGATGATATTATATTTGGATCTACTACTGAGTTTTTGTATAAGGAATTTTCATCTTGTATGGGTAAGGAATTTGAGATGAGCATGATGGAAGAATTGAAATACTTTCTTGGACTTTAAATAAAACAAACTGAAAAAGGAATTTTCATCAATCACACTAAATATCTTAGAGATTTAATCAAAAGGATCAGACTTGAAGATGGAAAAATAAAGAGTACTCTAATGAGATCAACAACCAAGCTTGACAAGGGTAAAAAAGGTAAGTACGTTAATGTCAAAACATATTGAGGTATGATTGGATCCTTACTCTACTTTATGTTTAGTAGAGTAAAAAAGGTAAGTACGTTAAGTTTAGTGTATGTTTATGTGCAAGATTTCAATCATGCCCAAAAGAATCTCATTTGCTTGCAGTGAAAAGGATTTTTCGTTAATTAAGTAGAACCACAGATCTTGGCATTTATTATCCTAGGGGAGTACATATAGACTTAACATGTTTTTGATATGCCGACTTTGCTGGATATAAGGTTAATAGGAAAAGTACTAGTGGAACATGTCACTTTTTAGGTCTCTCTCTAATCTCTTGGTTTAGTAATAACCAAAATTCTATTGTACTATCAACTACCGAGGCTGAGTATATTACAGTTGGAAGTTGTGTTTCTCAAGCCTTATGGACGAAACAAACTTTTAAAGACTTATGGCATTTACCTTGATAAAATACCTAAAATGTGTGACAATACCAGTGCTATAAACTGGTCAAAGAATCTTATCCAACATTCAAAAACCAAGCATATAGAGATTATACATCATTTCTTAAGGGATCATGCTCAAAAAAGGATATTTCATTAAATTTTGTTTCAACTAAAAAAAAACTCATTCATATTTTCACAAAACCCTTTAATGAAAAACAACATACTAAAATTAGGCATGAGCTTAGAATGATGAATATTGCACAATAGCTTAGCTTTATGTGATGTCAAGTCTATTTTGTTGTTCATGATGTGATTGATTATAAACAACCGTGTGAATTTATGAATCATGCATTAAATTAGCCTTTAAGATATTTCGGATCAATGAAATGATCTTGGAATGGATTAATTATTGGCCAAAAACTGAAATAGATATGCGAAATCATAAGTTGAAGAAAACATATTATCGTTTATTCAATAAACGGTTAACTGTTTTTAGACAGAAGCTTGGGAAACAACTTGGAAGATAACGGTTCGCTGACCACATAATAACAGCTCGCTGTTTTTTTAAAAAAAATTGGCATGCATTCTCGACACCAACGGCTCACCGATATCATAATAAGGGCTTGCAATTATCGTGCGATAAGAGCACAGTGAACCTTCTTCATCTTCATTTTATTTTGACCTTGAACCATCTTTCTCCCCACCGTGACTGCAGCTCTCGCTCTCTAAAGTTAGTCTTTTTCTTTGCAATTTCTTTCCAAATTGAAGCTAAAGAAACATTCTAAAATAAGTTTAGAACATTTATATTCGATCAAAATCCATTTTTAAGCCCAAAATTAAAAATTCTGAATTTTGAAACCCTTGTGCAAACCGAACCCTTTTCTCTTAATTTGACTGGAAAATCCTCCATTTTTGAACAAATTGAGCCCATAGATACCTTCCTTTTATCCTCAAATTCATTCCAACCGGTTCCACTTTACTCAAATATCCATTAATTAAAAATCCCTAAATTTTTCTTTAGCATGCATGTCAGTGACTCGTCAAAGAGAAATAAGAGAGTTAAACTGACTCGTTAACGACTACCGACACATCCAGACCCACTACTTAGGAATTCGAAAGAGTCCTTTTTCCTACTCCTTATCTAGCAACTTGGTTTCATCAGCATTTTATGGGTAAAGTCGTAACCCTCCTTATGTAGTGATATTACTATCTTTGATAACATTATTACTTGTAACGGTACCATTAGAGATATTCTAGTTCAATGGGAAGGTGTTTTGAGTGTAGAAGAAAGAGCCTATGAAAATTTGGTTTGGGTGCTTTACTCCAATATGGAACTTTCCGCTACCTAACAAAATAAGATAATAACCCATGTAGGTGGAGTATGTAATGAGTTTAATGTGGCTGACCTGAGTCGTATTCTTAGGATATGATGTGAGGTTTGACTTTAATGACTTCCGTCATGTGGCTAGTGTGAAAAACATTTGTAGGTGTCGTGATCTTTCCGATGACCTCTGTTCATTGTCCTTTCGGTCTCAGCTTCTACCCTTCCAAGTTCGCATTTTTCATTGTAAGGTACAATTTCCTCACTTAAATAGAGTAAAATTTATTTTAAGCTAACAAGCTGAAACGACCCGTCCCGAACTCCTAGGACGAGTCTATCTAATCTCGCTTAACTGAATTAATAATTCTAATATCTGATAAATTCTATCAAAAATTCAGCAGAACCTCCTCTATAAATATAATATGCACAACCTGTAAATTTATGAAATTAACACTCCCAATATGATTTCAAATCCAATCAACACCTCTAACCAACTTCTTTAATCCACATACCAAAACTCCTCCAAATATTATAATATCAAATACAGTAAAATATTCTTAACCACAAATATAAAATAAATCATACAATCCAAAATATCTTAATAAAATATCTACAATTCCTATCACCATTACAAAGCTTGAAAATCAATCTACAACCGTTGCTATTGAGTCGACTAATGTACCTGCAAGTCTCCTAGGGGGGAAATATAATAAAAGCGGGGTGAGCATAAAACTCAGTGAGCTCAGTGAGTGGATAGTAATTTTAAAAAATAACAGATTTAATCTTTTTCTAAACAATCTCATTAAAATCTCGAAAGAACTTTAATAACTTCTTTTAATTCAAATTATACACTGCGAGAATAAAATTACTTAAATTCGCATAAAATCAATGAAATAATAATTTTGATAACATCAAATACTGAATCACGAAAACCATCAACTTCTAAACACAATTTCACCAATCACATGCGAAACAAAATCAGTAATAAATCATTTAACATTTAAATCAGATTACTAACCATGAAAAACATATATAATATCGTACTCAATATTTGTGGAAATCATATCTCAATAACATATAGAATACACAAATCTGAAAATCATCACTAAACGAGTACCCAGGGGAATAATCTCATCTATCCGGACCTCAGCGAACGGGCAATGACGTACTATCTGGGTACCATCACGCCCTAGAGCTACACGGATAGGCTGGGAAGTACTATCTCATATCTCAACATATCTGTACATATATCATCTGTAATCATCATACTGTATGCATATGCCCCCAAAAGGCGAAAGCGCCCAAACACATGGCCCAAAGCCTCTATGTGTGTTCAGACGGGCCCCAAAGGCCTCTCATCTCATCTCATCTCATCTCATTTTATCTGTATCACTATATCTGGAGGAGAGGGTACTGTCTAATGATTTAAAAAAACAATCTCTATACTCATAATCATATAAAATCAATTCATACTTCCAATAATACATTTCCTTTCATCATCACATTTAAATCCACTTTTCTCAACTTCAAAATACCATCATATTTATTCAAAATCAATACGAAAATTCAATAACCAAATATTTTAATATAATACCAATGCGTGAATAAAATCCATTTCAAGAAAATCATTAAATCAAACATTTAACATACTTATTTCATAAACATGCTTTACTATCACAATTAACTATGAAAATAGGTTTTGTATATTCCACTAACAGTGACAATGTCCAATCTCGGTATCAATAACGTCTGTAGGCTGATTCTCGTTTGTAGATCCTCCTATTTCAATTAAACGACACTATTATTCTCCGTAACATGAAATACCGCTAATTTCACACAGTAAATCTCGAAACGAATATTTATCTGCAATAAACTATTCCTGTATGAATAAAATTACTGAAATACCCCTATAGGCCAAAATTACTAAAATGCCTCCAACGTCAATATTTACCACAATTATGATCGGAACCATAATTTATCCAATTATCCACAAAATTCTAAATTATCAATTTATCCTCAATCTGAATCACAAAATTAATCACAATTTCGAATTTCTGAAATTACCCTCGAAGTGCGAAAATTACCGAAATATCCTTAATAATTCAAATTGCCGAATCACCCTGGAATTGTCAAATTACCTCACTGCCTTAACCAAAAATTACCAAATTATCCATAATTTACCAAAAATTACAAATTACCCCAAAAGCTTGTGAAATTATCGAATTGCCCCTCACCGGTCAACGGTGACCAAACTTCAGTTAACGGCGACGGGAAGCTTTGGTCTGCAAGTTCCGGCCACGCTGAATCTAATGGTGCCGACGGTGGCCTCCCACGCAAGACAACAAGGCCGGATCGAGCTTCTAAAATCCGCAATCCTTCCGGTGATCGTTCACGGCAATTTTGGAGTCCCAAGTGGTTGTGGTTGGTCGGAAAACGTTGCTGGGAAGTTGAAGAACAAATTCTAGGCGCTGGCATCACCCAGCTCCGGCGATATCAACGGCGACGAAAACGGGTCTTGGCTGCAACTTTCGGCCTCTTTTCGCCGGCCTTCCGGTCAATTTCTGGTGACGAGAATGGTAGCGATACGTAGCTCGTCTCTCAAGCTTCGAAACGGTACCTTGCTTGCCTGGAACGGAGGTCGGAAGTGGGAGATCCGACCGGGTCAAACTCGAGGGTCGGATCTGGGTCGGGTCAAACCCGGTCAACCCCCCTCTCTCTTTCTCTTTCTCTCTCTCTCTCTCTCTCTCTCTCTCTCTCCCTCCTCAATATAAAGAAACAGAAACCTTTTTTTTTCTTCTTTTACAAAATGCAAATTAAACGAATATCGGACCCGTGAAGGAAATAAAAATCCGGTTTCCCGAGCTTCTAATCGCGCTCAATTTATCTCAATTCAACACCGTAATAATTTCTAAATTAATTCGGGCATCAAATAAAGGAAAATCAGGTCTGGGGTATTACACAAGCCCCCTTAAGTATTATAATATTTAATTATAAGGAATGATGACGTAATAAAGTGATGGTGTAACAGAAGTTTGTAGAGAAAGATAAGAATTCTATAATTTAGTAAGGTATTTATGAAGGATAATCTCAACCATTGATCACGAGTTATGGTTGCAAAATCGTAGCCATTTATTAGCCTTAAGAAATCCTATAAATACCCCCTAGCCCCTTTCATTTTCAATGCAACCTAGAAATTTCATTCTCTTCTATTCTAAGTCATAATATCAAGAGTAGAGAAATCCTTAATTTAGAAAGGTCTAGACAAGTCAAGACAAGAGATAAGTAACACTTCAACTGCAATGTAGGGACAAAATTCTTTTCATATTTAACTTCAGTTTTAACCATCCTTTTATGTTACGATGGCTATTATGATGTGATTAGTTATACTCTAAATTCTTATATGGTCAGCTATACCGCCTAATCTATGATACTTAATTATATTATGGTCTGCTCTGCCGCCTAATCTATGATACTTAGTTATGTTGTGGTCGACTTTGTCGCCTAATCTGTGATACTTATACTTAATTATGCTATGTTCGGCTATGCCTCCTGTATTGATGAATCTTGTTCTTAAACAGTGTTATGTGTTGATTCTGTTATGCATCTAGGAATTTCAAATGTTATGACATAAGTTACATTAGATGCATGCTTATCATGGACTACATTATAAATAAGATGTTTCAGAAAATGAATTTATGAAAATAGGTTGTTGTACTACTAGGTGATAAAGTTTCTAAGAAGGGCAAGCCTTTAAAGCTAAGTAAAAAGAAATCTTTTAGGGACGACGATACATAATGTAACACTCCACTTAATTATTTATTTAAAAATGTTTAAAAGACGATTACTTTTAATATATATATTTAACAGAACAACAAAACTTTCTTACATAAAGTAAAAGTCATACAGAGGTTCCATAGTTTATTTAAAACTTGATTATTACATAAAGTTAAGACATTTATTTTTTTATTGAAATAAAGCTAAGCCCATCATAAAATCCAATGGCATATTATTTAAAGAACTTAGAAAATATAACAACTTTATTAGGGCCCTTGGTATGTTGGACTACAGGGCTGGAACTTTTACTCTTTAAATAATATGCCATTGGGCCTTATTAGTTGATCTTTTGGGCGTTACGTATCGCTGTCCCTAAAAAAATTATTTTTACTTAGCTTTAAGGGCTTGCCTCCTTAAAAACTTTGCCATCTGGTAGTACAACCACCTATTTTTCATGAATTCATTTTCTGAAACGTCTTCTTCATAATATAATCCATGATATGCATGCATCCAATGCAACTTATGTCATAACATTTAAAATTCCTATAGCTGACTATAGCATAATTAAGTATAAGTATCACAGATTAGGCGGCAGAGCCGACCATAACATAACTAAGTATCATAGATTAGGCGACAGAGCTGACCATAACATAATTACGTATCATAGACTAGGTGGCAGAGCCGACCATATAAGAATTTAGAGCACAACTAATCACATCATAATAGCCATCACAACATAAAGGAATGGTTAAAACTGAAGTTTAGTATTAAAGGAATTTTGTCCCTATATTGCAGTTGTAGTGTTACTTACCTCTTGACCTTGACTTTTTTAGACCTTTCTAAATTAAAGAGTGCTCTACTCTTGATATTATGACTTAGAATAGAAGAGAATTAAATTTCTAGGTTGTATTGAAAATAAAAAGGGTTAGGGAGTATTTATAGTATTTCTTAAGGCTAATAGATGGTTAGGATTTTGCCACCATAACTCATGATCAATGGTTGAGATTATCCTTCTCTACAACATTTATATCATTGCTTATGTCATCATTTCTTTTGTCATTGCTTATTTCATTATTCATTAGAATTAAATATTATAATACTTAAGGGGGCCCTAATAAAGTTGTTGTATTTTCTAAGTTCTTTTAAAAGCTTAATATGGTCATCCATATGCATAATAGTCTATACATGCATCCAAGTATTATCTTACTGGGCATTGGCTCATAAAGTCCTCACATAGCAGGTAACGATGAGTATGGTAAGCTGGCGCTAAATCCTAACCAAGATGAAGTATAACAGACCTTGGGATTTTATGATGGGCTCAGCTTTATTTCAATAAAAAATAAATATCTTAGCTTTATGTAATAATCAAGTTTTCAAATAAATTATGGAATCTCTGTATGACTTTTACTTTATGTAAGAAAGTTTTATTTGTTGTGTTAAACTTTTAGAATTCATATATATATTAAAAGTAACCGTGTTTTAAATATTTCTAAATAAATAATTAAGTAGCTTAGCTTTTTAGTAAAAACTTGGAATTAGGTTAGTTAGAAATGTTACATTTGATTTGTTTGTCACGTAGAAATTAGATTAAAAACCCATTGAGATGTCAAGCGCTAAGGGTAACAGAAACAGAAGGGTGGAAGGAACTAGAAGGGAGCAATCTACAATTGATCGACTTACAAAAATTGTGACACGATTCTCCAATTACGAATGAACAAGAAGGAACATATTGTAAAGAATTGATAAGCAGCTGTGGCACAATTGTTCGAACCCGAGCTCCACTTGGCGCAGTGTCATGGTCAAAGATTCCTTGGGATGAGAGGGTGGATTTATTCGAATGTTTGTTGGTATGCAAACTTTCTTAACAAAAATATTACAATTGACATGTTTGTTACAATCACAAATTAATAAATTTTAGTTTGCTTTTGTTTATTGATGAAGGAGTGGTTTAATCTAGACCTAGATCAACTGCATGTTTTGAACTATTTGAACAAAATAATAGGTGACTAATATGCTGATTATCGATGCAAGACATTGAGGAAGGCCTATAAGAAATATCCACCAAGTGAGGCACGTAGACATCCACCAAAAGATGTCAAGCAAGAGGATTGAGACAAATTATGTGATCTTTGGGAGAATGAGACTCATGAGATATGTCATTCAATGCCAAATTAAGCAAATGAGCACCTATAATTTTTGTGACATTATTCATTATTTTGGAGTATCTTATGAAAAAGGAAAAAAAAGAAATACTTATAATTTTTAGGCAACTTACCGTAGCATAATAAGCCAAACTAAATTTAGCCATGGAAATGAAAACTTGTGTTACTACATGTTACTAGTGAGTTAAGTGATTTTTTTTTATAATAATTAATACTTAATTGATTATTGAAAGGGTGAAAGGGTGCCTAAGGCCCCAAATATGATTTTGTGAAATTGAGGTGAAGGAGTTGATTTAGAAATTTTTTATTTAAAGTGCTGGAAGTATGTTGTATTCTGTTAGGTTTTGATAAATTGGAGTTTATCATATTTTAGGGAGGTCATGCATATCAGCCTCATTAATTCATTTACTTGTTAATTTTGATCTAATATATTTTATGTGGCTGCGTTTGATGCATTTGTTGACATACAGGTCGAATACGTCCAGCAAACTAGGAAATATTTTGTTAAACGTTTATAAAAGATACTTCTCTATATTTTAATTTTCACTTAATTAACATGAAAAATATTATTTTGTGTTGTTATTTTTAGAAAAAAGTGCAAAACAAATGCAAAAAATAGGAGTAAACTTCATTTTAATCACCGTGGAGGATAAAAAATATTTAAGGTTCATCATGAGAAGGTATAATGTCTTTTAATTTTTGTTACTATATAATTTTATAGTGTTAACATTCTAATGTTATAAATAATTTTGTTCACAGTCTTCTGAGTTAGGTGAAGTGCAAAATTTTTCGGATTTTTTTGGTTATACTCATTACAATGAAATGCACATGTAAGATTTTTATTCTTATTGAATTCAAGATTATTTACATAATTTAATTTATTTTGAAGTGATTATTTTTCTTTATAGGAAAAAATGGTCGAGTTACATCAATTGTCTCAAACTGAAGGGTCTCAACGAATTTATGATGAAGAGATGTCTCAGCAAGTATTTGGAGACAAGTCAAGATATTATAGGGGACTTGCAAAATGAAGGCCAGCTTGTCTTAATTCTCAAGTTCCATCATCCAATGAGGAAGCATTGTGCAATGAGTTCACTACAAGAAAAATGATATTTTATTACAAAAAAATTTAGTCACTAAAGATAACAAATTAGTCATCTTATATTTTCTATTACAAAAAATTCATCGTCACACGTTAGTCGTGGAAAGACCGTCTTAAAAAGTTCTAACGACCAAAATTATTTTCGTCATATTAAAGATATGCTTTTGTGACAAAAATCATTGTCTTAAAATTAAGTTAAAATTATCACAAATAGTATTAAAAATAGTCAAATTAGATATTCAAAAATGCAATTAATGACAGTTCATATTTGTCACAACGGGTAATTTATAGTGACTGTAATATTTGTCTCAGGACTATGTAAATAGAGTATCAATAATTATTAAAAAAGTCATTTTAGATGTTCGAATATACAATTAGCGATGCTATTTTTTTGTTGTTGAAATTTACATTTCGCGATGTTACATAATTGTCTCAAATAGGTGTCATTTGTGACAATTTTTCCAAATACAATTAGTAAATAATTTAGTCTCAAATTTTTTATAAAGGCAATTTATAAAGTCTCACATAAATTTTAATAACAATATGTAGTCATAGAAATCAAAATTTAATGAGAAAAAAACCTTTAAAGTGAAAAATATTATTAACACAAATATAATTCATGACAAGGAAATCTAAAATCTAAAATGTAAAAAAAAATCAATAGTCTAAAAATAAGATTACATTGTAGAAGAAAATAAAAGTAACATTACACAAAAGAAGAAATATGTAAACCATAGTTGTTTCATAAATGCTTCGGCCTCCTCAGATTTGCTACTTTGTTCCTTGATTTTAATTTTTAATCCTCATTTTGTTGAGTCAATGGTGTAGTAGATGATGACTTCAAAGGTACCCATTTTAATCTTTACAAAATTAAATATTTTTCCGAAAGTTATTTCACAAATTTGATCATATATTACTTCAAAATAACAATAGGATCAAAAGATTACAAGCACACAATCAACCTTGATTCACTTGCACAAATTTTGCATCGAAAACTCTTTAGATTAATCTATTAAACAGGTGGTGTTAAACTTGAACTAGATTAAATAATTAAGCAGCCAATGAATCAACATTTACAATAAATATAAAGTTGAAAGAAATAAGAGATTGAGTAAAAAATAATAACAATAATAATAATCATAAGATAGCTTACACATTTAGATATTGTATGGAGACTCTTGAACCTTTTACGCCCACTCTAATACATCTTTTGAAACAAAGTTAACTAGGAGACTACGCTTTTTATTACCCTATAGAAGATAAATACATTAATTTTGATTAAACATACAACAACACATTAGGCAAGGAAAAAAAAAACACCGGGCCTTGTTGACCTTTATTAGTTTATTTAATCACTACATGCACACTTCCTAGCAAATCCAACAACATTTTGAGCAAAATGTACCAAGCCAAGCTTGAACACCATCCTTTGAACCAACATATCAAAGCTACCTAATATTTTATAGTTAAAATTTTGCAGCTTAAATATTCTATAACTCTAACTTATAATTCTATTGGTTGGACTTGAATAACTTATTAACTCTTATCATTATATTAATACTAGCTACAATTTTCTTTAAAAAATAAAGAAAGATGATAAATTACATACCAAAATAAAGGGAACAATAATAGCAAGATCCCAATTTTCTAAAGTTCTTATCAAGGAATTTTTTTTTTTTTGGGGAAGGGGAATCTAATGTCATCACATCTAATTCCTAAATCCACTGCCCAAATTAAAAAGCAAATTCATCTAAATATCCTAATTTTGCAAAAGTTTCTCAAAACCTACTAAACTTCACTTCTAATTTCTTTCATTTATTTGTATATTTTATGTTTTTCTTTTACTCGATTCTCTTAGGAATTTTATCAAACAGTTGATAAGCATAAAAATATTCAAATAATAGATCCAAGAATTTCAATCCCTAATTTCACCAAATATATCACGTAATCCAATCACAACTAAACTAATGAAAATTAAATTGGCTGAGTTCATAAATGGTACTTACAATTTCGAAGTACATGGAGAGACGAGAGTGAATTTTGTTGAGTGGCTTATTTTGGCATCCATGAGTGGACTGGTGAGGGTGGCGTTCTTTTGGGCGGCGGCAAATGGCGTGATTCTAACGGCTCGCGGCGAAGCGAGTTGAGATGTTGCCTTC
The DNA here is from genome assembly GCA_030449925.1 of Citropsis articulata. Lineage (NCBI taxonomy): Eukaryota > Viridiplantae > Streptophyta > Magnoliopsida > Sapindales > Rutaceae > Citropsis > Citropsis articulata. The sequence goes on from JASUUH010000080.1 coordinate 1,519,773, forward strand.
CCGAACTAAACGTATCAAACAACAAACAAACAATATATTTCTGAAGCAAGGAAAAATATGGAAAGGGAAACAAGACAAATTTGATGACAAAAATAAAAACTTTTACTCAATAAACAATACCCAGATAAGAAAATTGAACAAAAAATACAAGGAGAAATTGAAAAATTACCGTGAGTAGAAGAAAAGACAAGATGGGTAAAGACTTTATTGAACGAATTTTGAAATAATTGTTCACACACACACACAATTGGGGGGGGGGGTAGCTTTTAAGGTGAAGTGGCCAAGGAGGGAGAAGATTTAGGTCTTATTTAAGTTTTAGTTTTTTTTAAAAAAAATATTTATTATAAGGTTCTTAATAATTAAATTAAGTAACTATTATAAGTTTCTTGTAGAAATAAAAAAGAAGCTATTATAAGGTTATTATTATTGATTTGAAAAAAAAACTATTATCATTTTTTATTAATCTAAGTTAATTATTTTAAGGCTATTATTTTAATTTTTATTAATCTAACATTGTTAACCAAAATTTGTATGAAGAAACAATAACGTGTCTCTAAAAAAGGAAAAAACATTGATTATTATTCTTTTTTTTTTTCAGTGATGTAATGTTCATCACAAAAAAATTTTAGTTAGATACTAAATAATTCGTCTTTGAAAAAATGATCATGAAATACAATATTATTCAAGACAAAATTTAAACAACTATTTTCTAGTTTTGTTACAATAAGTAATTATCTATGACAAAAAAATAGGGTCTCAAAATTAACTAAAACCATATTAGCTTTGGAGACTAATATTTTTTTGTCACAAATTGTTTGATCAATTTCACATCTCTCATTCAGTTACGAAATAATTATGTCACCTATAATAAAATTTTGCTACCATATTTTTTGTCATAAAAGATGATATTTAGTCAGAAAATGATTAATTTTGGAGGGAATTTTTTGTGCTAAAAAAAGCATATCCTTTTGTGACTAATTTTATGTTTGTCACAAAACATTTGATTAGGTGACTAATTAATGGGTCCTAAAACAATTATTATTGGTTACAAAATATAACATTAGTCAAAACAAAATTATTGGGTACGATTTCAAAAAATCGTCATAATAAGTATTATTTTATGACAAAATCCATAGAAGTCATAAAAGAAGTTGTCTTAAAAAGTCAAATTTCTTGTAGTGGTTACAGACAACTCAAGCTCAATTGCAGACAACTGAAAATGAGTTGCAGAATACAAAAGATCAGTTACAAAGTACCCAAGATCAGTTACAGTCACAGCAATTCAAGATTGATGACTTGTCTAAGTAGTTGAAAAATGTTACCTCATTGGCGCCAAACTAATTTGCCCTTCCTCCTCATAGTTTGTTTGTGAGGTACCCTTGTGGCTTGAAACTCACACTTTGTACTTTGGTTAATAAAATTAACATTGTCTTTTTTAAACCTTATATTTCTTTGATTAATAATTTTGAAAATTTAATTGATTTGATTAATAGTTAAATATAAAAATATCTATTCCAATATAAAAACAACAAGAAAATAATATACAAAAACTTATTTTCAAGCACATTTGGCGACCATTTATATATGTGAAAAAAGCTTTTTTGCGACGAAAAAGATAAGCATTTTTCCTGACAACATAGTTTTATCGCCAAAAATGGATTTTAGCGACGACAATATTTCATCGCCACAAATGGTCTTTAGCGACAACACTATTTTGTCCTAAAAAATGGCCTTTAGCTACAATAATATTTCGCCGCCAAAAGTAATCTTTAGCGATGAAATTGCTTGCATCGCAAAAATAGCATATATTCGTCGCTAAAGATCATTTTTTCATCACTAAAGACCATTTTCAGCCGCGAAAGCTACTTTTTATGATGAACTCATTGGTAGATTTCATCTCACACTTAAACGTTTTAACGACAAAAAGTTTGTCGTCACTAAAAGGTTTTGCGACGAATTAGATTATTCGTCGCCAAATACCTAGCGCGACGGTGTTATTGCGACGATGTGGCGATGAAATATTTTTCATCACTAAAACCTTTGGTGACGACATATGGTCTGTCATTGCTAAAACCCTATTTTCTTTGTTTCTTTCTTCCGTCTTTTTCAATCTTGATCGGCGGCCCATTTTCTTATGATGTGCGCTCCTCTTTATATTTGAAAACTAGGATAAATGGAAACTTAGGGTGCACCTATGCTAGATTAGTAAACTGCAGATCACAATCTGTAGGTATCCCGTGCTGAATTTTTCTGCTGTTGTTCCAAGCTTGCTTCAACATTGGTTGCTACAGCAGTGGCTACAGTAACTACTCTGTTTCCAGATTTGTTCGAATACTTCCGTTGCCAAGCTCTTTCCCATCTTTTGTAATCTTATTTCAGCAGCACTTTACTCCTTGAAATTCTAGCTTCTGGCTACCTACCATTATACATGTGATTAAGCACACAATTTATTCTAAAACAACATAATTTATTAAAATAAACTAGAAATTGTTATCCATGCAAATTAACACTAAAAATGCAATAAAAACTCATCATTTACTCTTATCACACCCCCAAACTTAAACCATTACTTGTCCTCAAGTAAAGACAACAACACTAACACTTAAATCATACAATCATGCAGCAAAAAACTTAGCTCTGTCATCAAATTTGTAAGGATTCTCCAACCCTCAGATCACACTCTTAATCATGCAAAATTGCTATAGCAGTTCAAGTTCTAGACTTAGGCCTCATTCTATCTAGAGTGTGTATATGCCACATGGATCAAATTTTAGAGGTGCTACAGCATTGCACAGACATTGCATATAATTTAGAGGCAAAACACAAAGATGTTCACATATAGGAGAGTAGAGTTCACAAATAAACTCAAACTATACTACAACAAAATTTTTTTTATTAATTTAGTCAGTCAATCCCTTCAATGCAACATTGAGCTTTTATGTGAATGCCTATCACTTGTAATGATGACATCCAATTACTCACTCAAAGTACATATTAGAGTTGCTGCAGTAAACACCTCCCGGATGTTATATTTAGGTCTTACCTTTGAATGCCTTTCACTCAAGGCTGAATAGGAGGCTCATTAACAGACTTGGTTACTCAGTATCCTAGGCAGCGGATCCCTGTATTTTTCATTCCTTCATCACAATTTTTTTTTTATAGTTTCTACAACAATGCTCATATCTCTTGTTGCCTTTGGACTCAAGTCTGCATATAGGGTACATACTCGGCCCTGGTTACTCAGCAACTTAAGCCATTGGAGCATAATTTATTTCACAACAAGCATAGTTCAACAAAAATTTTCCCCCCAAACTTGAGATATTTTCTACCCTTTTTTTGGTTTTCCTGGCTCTGGTACAACATTCTCATAAAACTCAACCAAAGCTTGAGTGTCAGGATAGAACTTCAACCTTTATATATAATCTATCCTTACTTGTCAATAACACATACTAAATAACAATCAATTTATCTTTATTAGGTTCTTAAATCCATAAACAAAAGCTAGATAATAGAGCTTCACACAACACACAACACAAGCACATGCACTCACAAACATAATACGTAATAACACAACCACCCCCAAACTTGAGAGGTGTTGTTTCTTCACAAGCACACAAAACAAAACAACACAAACCGTACATGCATACACTAAATAAAAGATCATGCAAAATGACGCAGAAAATTTACAACTAACTCAAAGTAAATGCTTGGAAAAATAATTAAAATAAACGGGTTGGTAAGGGGACCCTCAGGCAGAACAAACTGATTGCTCTGGATACCACTGGGCGTCTACTAAAGACACAATCGCGGAATTACAGGAACACTGGTGTGCTTACTCGCTCTATCCCCATTGATCTAGATAGACAATTGGAGTCTGCTAACCCTCGGTAATCATCCTGACGAGGTTCTCGCGACCCTCCTGGTCTTAACCTCTTTGGCGGACGAACTATTGGGGTGCTTCAGACCTTACTTGGTTTTCATAGACCTTACTCGGTTTTCTAGAATCTGGACAGACTTTTAGAACTGAGATTCCAAACTTTTTTGATACACAAGATCCTCAGAGAGGCAAGTGTAGAGCATACTCGGTTTATAGGAAGAAGCAAACAATTCTCAGAACTATGGAGTGAAGAGATAAACCTTAGAGGACATACCTTTCAAGGAGCCCAAGGTTGAATAAACAAGATGTTTGTGTAAAAACTCTCTTTCTCTGGGAAGTCCTCTAAGGTTTATCTCTTCACTCCATAGTTCTGAGAATTGTTTGCTTCTTCCTATAAACCATGTACACTTGCCTCTGATCCCATGTATCGAGAAAAAGTTTGGAATCTCGATTAAAAATATCCGGATTCTAGAAAACCGAGTAAGGTCTATGAAAACCAAGTAAGGTCTGAAGCACCCTAATAGTTTGTCCGCCAAAGAGGTTAACACCAGGAGGGTCGCGAGAACCTCGTCAGGATGATTACCGAGGGTTAGCAGACTCCAATTGTCTATCTAGACTCCAATTGTCTATCTAGATCAATGGGGATAAAGCGAGTAAGCACACCAGTGTTCCTATAATTCCGCGATTGTGTCTTTAGTAGACGCCCAGTGGTATCCAGAGCAATCAGTTTGTTCTGCCTCCCACTCTCGTTGGTATCAGAGCCTATCCACTTCACTCAAAGAAGCAATATCAAAGAATTATTGGTAGTAAGAGAGAAAACCTAGGATACGACTTTCCGAGAAAACCTTATCAAACATGGCTTCAACCTCTAGTTCAACCTCACAGTTGTCTCCAGTTTCGTTATCATCTACTCTTCGTCTTCCAGAGTCTTGTAAAAAACAGTTAGCGTCTAAGATAGAAAACCTTGTTGAGTATTTGTATATACCAGAGTCTGCACAAATAAAAGAGTCTAGTCTACCTCTTATGAGTCCTTACCAACTGTACAAACATCCCGGTATTACCCGTAGTGTAAAAACCCTACTCTCTAGGCGTAGAAGTCTTCCAAAAGAGCACATACAGTCTTCTAGATTAGATCAGTGTTCACTTCAGTTTACTTTTGCTGAACAGTATGTAACCTTAGAAATTCCAGATACTCTAATCTCCAAGTGGAAAAGAGAGAAATATTCTCATCTTCATCTTAGAGGAATCCGTATGATTCTCACTTTACATGGACGAAAAGGTCTTTCAGTTACTGCCAGAATTGCCTTGCTTGACACTCGTTTCAAGCAGTACCAGCATGCAGTGATCGGAACAGTTCTCACAACTCTCAACGCAGGAAGCGTTCTTCTCACCTTTTATCCAAACTTCAACTTTTCCCTTGATGATCCAAACCTCTCAAAAGCTCTCAAAGTACAGATCCAGATCCAGGGAGCAGAACAGTTAGCTACCTCAAAGATCGTAACTTTGCACCATCAGTTGGTCTATCGCTTGCAAAACCATGCGTTAGATTTGCCAACTCCTCAAGCATCCTCTGATGCTTTGATGATCTTAGCTGATACAGAATCCACCCCGACAATAATCCAAATACCCAGACAGATCCCAAAGAATGAACTGCGGTGCCTCTTGAATGGATTTTAACTATGAAATTCCATCAAAACGAACGATTCAATTGCGAGCCTCATTTGAACGGCGTCTTGATGGCACCGTCAAAATAGTATTTCAAGCACCAACTCCGGATGAACCCCCGGAACCTCACAGGCTGTCTTACACGATGATGATCCAGTCCGTCAAAACAGAGCAAGAAAAGAAAATTCCCATTTAGGGATTTAATGTTGATGGCTATCCAGTCTATACGGACAAGATCAACGGTCAATTCATATGGGATACTGACTCCCGTGTGTGTGATCCAGGTTGTCCCTGCGGGGATGACGACTATTCTGATGACGAGGATTTTGAAATCATGCGCAGGAGAAGAAAGAAAAAAGAAAAGCCTTGCTTTGCCAAAACACCCTGCAAACCTACACCTCCATCAGATCCACATGATAAATCACGCCCTTGTTCTTCACCCATCCTCATAGATTTATCTGAACCAAAAGATTCACCTGAAACACCTACACCACCCAAGGTACCCATACAGAAAAAACCTCCCAAAGCCTTGAAACAGAAAACTGTAGATCTCAAGCTACACCTCCGCCTTTAACCCAAACATCACCAACCCAGTCCTGCATGATGTTTTCTACATCCGCACCAAGCTACAAGAAATCTTTCCTCCCATGGAGAGAAACACAGACCCACAGACAAAAATAATGTCCCAGCCATACATCCAACTTGCCATATCCTCATCAGGCCATGCTGAACCTCTTAAGCAATATGAGCAAGTCCTAAATTGGCAAACGCAGAATGCCACAGCTCAAAACATTGCCTTGCAAGATATTGGTCAAAAGATTGAAAGGGTTTCGACCCAGGTCAACAAAACGAATAGCAAAGTCAGTGCTATGACATCTCATTTGGACCAGATCTACCTCAATCTGCAAAACAGAATCACCCAGTTGGATATTGATCTCAGATCAATGATCAACAACAACATTTGGGGTCTTGAATTCAATCAGAAAGAAGCAGAGATCAGAAGATTAAAAGCTGAACTTTCCAGAATTGAAGCTGATAGACAACAACAGTTTCAACCGTCACTGTTTACCCAGTCTCAACTAATCTCAGTTTCACCTCCACTTTTCAGCACCTATCAACCCTTTTACCAACAGTCAACTGCACCCATTGACCCAACCAAGTTTTTTGGCTTGTCTCAAGCTACTCGCTTGTTTCAAGAAAGGCAACAACAGAAACAACAACAAGCTGTTAAGATCAAAAAACCCAAAGAACGATCTCCCAAATATAGTCACACCCAACAAACATCAACCTTTACCCAGCCAACCTATGCACAACGTAACCATCCATACCACCTGTTGTATCAAGTTCTCCATATCCAATACCAGGTCCCACACCATCACATGTTTCCCCACAGATCATTCCTGAATACATTCCAGAACAACCTCAATCAACCCAAAAGGATAAACAACCCGCCCGCTTTCCATATCCTCCCAAATCAAACTGTTGAGTCGGTTTATTCACGGCCGATTGCTTGGCGAACTACGGCTCGGATACATTCTCAAGTTCAGATCATGAGCATACAGATCGATGCAGCCGGTGAAACAGACGATCTATGTCTTACACCTCATCTTCGTCGGATGAAGAATCCCGGCTGCGGATATTTCAAAGCTAGTCTTGATGGCCCGGGGCTACAAATGATCGGTGAATCTTCCACTGTAGAAGAACTACTCTTATTGTAGATCCGAGGTGTCAGTGTTGAAGAAGCTGCGAGCAGGCGGCAACTCATTGCTCCTCGCTCCTCTTTCAAACTCCTCGAGGGCTTCATAGCGATTCAAAGTCACCATCGTTTCATTGGTTTACCTTTGATGATATTCCCTGAATGGACGAAGATTACGTGAATTTCTTTGCATGGATTGATTTGCAAATGTCAAGTCCAAATGCTGATTCCCAAAGTGTCCTGAAGGAATTTAGTTCTCGTTTCACAGGTTCTTTACGAGAATGGTATGAAAGCCTTGGAGCTGCACTTTTCTCTCGAGAAGAAACATATGGATGTTCACTACAAAAGAATGAGCATGTTGTTCTACAAGCTCAATGGATTTAACGATCTATCTCTAAAGCATGTCTTCATTGCTTCCCTTCCAGAAGAACTCCATCCTGATATTCAAAGACACTTCACACAGAATAATCTTCCAATTGAAAGCATCTCTCTTGGAAAGATTTATCAAAATGCCCTGCAATGTCTTGATAGGAAGTGTGATCAAAAGAAATTCTTCAAAGAGCTAATTGAAGAAAAAGCAACATATGCAAAGGCCTGCAGAAAGCCTTCTTATCTGGAAATCGTGTGTAAAGACAAGAAGAAGTGTACTTGTCCAACCAAAAAGAAAAAGCATTTCCAGAAGTTCCCTAAACATTATCCTCACCATCACCGGTCTTCCAAAAAGCCAAAGAAACATTACCGTTTCTTCCGTAGAAAAGACCCATCCACGAAACCGGAAAATCTCTCGGAAGATGCTTTCATTACATATGCAAAAAGAAAGGTCACTTTGCCAAACATTGCATAAACAAGCCAGATAAATCAGTTAGGCTAATCCAGCATCTTCAGTCCACAAACCTGTTATCAGACAGTGATGATATTGAGTCCAACTTCTCAGAACAGTCTGAACAAAATTCTGACACTGCTTTCATCTTAGCAGAGTCCGGTCCAGATTATTCCAGTCCAGACACAGATGACTCATCTGATACAGAACCCATACACAATATCTACCAGGCTCAAAACTGTTTGTGCACCCAATCCATTCCCCTGGTAAAAGTCTCAGTCCTGTCAACAAAGTTTGCAAAGCCCATACCAGCTGAAGAATCCATGATCAACCCATGTGTTTTCCCACAATCCTATTGGTAACCTTCCCATGATGTTTAGAAAAAGATCATTGGATCAGATCTTCATGGCAAATATCTTCTCATAGGTTTTGACCTAATTTCCTCAGATCTTCATTCCAAGAAAGTTGATGGAAAACTGAGCAATAATGCTTTTCTTTTCTGACAACATGATGCCATAATGCTGGATGAGAGTGTAGAACTCTGTGAGTAACTGCTGGTGCGCCTGGTGATTTGTAGAAAACAACAAAATGTCGTCAATATAAATCAATGCACTATGCAGTATGGGCTGGAATATTATTATCATGGACTTTTGGAATAGGGATGCTGCCACTTTAAGACCAAATGGCATGACAGTCCATTGATAATGGGCATTGGGTATGCAAAATGCAGTTTTGGGCCTATCCTGAGGATGGATGCCTAATTGCCAAAAGCCTGATTTGAGATCAAATTTTGAGAATATCTTGGCTCGGCTTAGGTGTATGAACAAAGACTGGATTTTGGGAAGGGGAAACTTATCATCCCTTAGAAAAGCATTTAAGGGTTGATAGTCAATGACAAGTCTTTTCTTTCCTCGGACTAATTCAGACCGTTTTTCAACATAAAAGGCTTGGCAAGCCCAGTCCGACTTAGTTGGTTCGATTAGGCCTTGGGATAGTAACTGGAGGCATTCCTGTTGGGCTAACAGGAGATCTGAGGGTGTCATTCCTGGATGGGTTGCTTTGGTAGGATTGACATCTTCATTGAGTTTGAAGGGGAGTTGAACAAAGAAGGATTCATTCTTCCACAGAGGAAGAGGATGATGGAACTGTGAATGATTTTCAGGACAAAACTCAAGGAGTTTCTGGGAAATGGATTGGTAATCTGGTGGATGCTCCTTAAGGGAAAACATGTTTGGGATATCTGTGCATGGCAAGAACATGTGTTTGAAACTAATTCCTGTTGGTTTGATGACAAGTTTTTATTCTGAGGAAATTAGGTCAAAACCTATGAGAAGATATTTGCCATGAAGATCTGATCCAATGATCTTTTTGTGATCAGGGATGTCGTGAAGATTTTTCCATTGGCAGATTTGAAAAACTTATGGGAAGGTTCCCAATAGGATTTTGGGAAAACACTTGGGTTGATCATGGATTCTTCAGCTCCTGTGTCAATAAACCCGATAGCTGGTATGGGCTTTGCAAACTTTGTTGATAGGATTTAGACCTTTACCAGGGGAATGGATTGGGTGGACAAATAGTTTTGGGCCTGGTAGATATTGTGTATGGGTTACATGTCGGATGAGTCATACGTATGCAGGTGGAATAATGCTGGACGGACTATGCTAAGATGAAAGCGATGTCAATTTTTGTTTATTACGAGAAGTTGGACTCAATATCATCGATATGACTTTGTGGACTTAAGATCTTTGGATTAAGCCCGGTTTAGCAGGCTTGTTCATGCAATGTTTGGCAAAGTGACCTTTCTTTTTGCATATGTAACAGCAAGCATCTTTCTGAGAGATGGGTTTTCTGGTTTTGGTGGATAGGTCTTTTTTACGGAAGAAACGGTAATGTTTCTTTGGCTTTTTGGAGACCGGTGATGGTGAGGATAGTGTTTAGGGAACTTCTGGAAATGCTTTTTCTTTTTGGTTGGACAAGTGCACTTTTTCTTGTCTTTGTACATGATTTCCAGATAAGAAGGCTTTCTGCAGGCCTTTGCATATGTTGCTTTTTCTTCAATTAGCTCTTTGAAGAATTTCTTTTGATCACACTTCCTATCAAGACATTGCAGGGCAATTTGATAAATCTTTCCAAGAGAGATGCTTTCAATTGGAAGATTATTCTGTGTGAAGTGTCATTGAATATCAGGATAGAGTTCTTCTGGAATGGAAGCAATGAAGACATGCTTTAGAGATGGATCGTTAAATCCATTGAGCTTGTAGAACAACATGCTCATTCTTTTGTAGTGAACATCCATATGCTTCTTCTTGAGAGAGCAACATTTCATTTGATAGTACTCATTCCTAGCTGTGTCAACTACAGCTCTAGGATCATCTATGAACTGATCATAGATGGAGAAAAGTGCAGCTCCTGGGACTGATTGGAGAAATTGCAATTGGCAACAATCTCCGAGGCTTTCATACCATTCTCTTAAAGAACCTGTGAAACGAGAATTGAATTCCTTCAGGACACTTTGGGAATTAGCATTTGGACTGGACATTTGCAAATCAATCCATGCAGCAAATTCATGGAATCTTTCTGTCCATTTGTGTCTGGTAAACCAATGAAATGATGGTGACTTTGAATTGCTATTGGAAGCCTGAGGAGTTTGAGTAGGAGGTGGAGGAGCAGCCTGAGTTGTGCCGCTCTGTTCAGCAGTTTCTTCATCACTAGACACTGGATCTACAATAGGAGTAGTTCTTCTAGTCGAAGATTCAGCTTGATCATTTATGGCCTGGGCCATCAAGACTAGCTCTGAAATATCTGCAAGCTGGGATTCTTCATCCGAAGATGAGGTGTAAGCAGAAGACATAGACTGGTCTGTTTCACCGACAGACTGATCTGTATGCTCATGATCTGAACTTGAGAATGTATCTGAGCTGGTAGTTTTAACCGAGTTAAGGTAGTTCGGAATAAGCCCGACTCAACAGGTTTGATTTGGGAGGATATGTTTATCCTTTTGGGTTGATTGAGGTTGTTCTGGAATGAATTCAGGAATGATCTGTGGGGAAACATGTGATGGTGTGGGACCTGGTATTGGATATGGAGAACTTGATACAACAGGTGGTATGGATGGTTCCGGTTGTGCATAGGTTGGCTGGGTAAAGGTTGATGTTTGTTGGGTGTGACTGTATATGGGAGATCGTTCTTTGGGTTTTTTTATCTTAACAGCTTGTTGCTGTTTCTGTTATTGCCTTTCTTGAAACAAGCGAGTAGCTTGAGACAAGCCAAAAAACTTGGTTGGGTCAATGGGTGTAGTTGACTGTTGGTAAAAGGGTTGATATGTCATGAAAAGTTGAGGTGAAACTGAGATTGGTTGAGACTGGGTAAACAGTGACGGTTGAAACTGTTGTTGTCTATCAGCTTCAATTCTGGAAAGTTCAGCTTTTAATCTTCTGATCTCTGCTTCTTTCTGATTGAATTCAAGACCCCAAATGTTGTTGTTGATCATTGATCTGAGATCAATATCCAACTGGGTGATTCTGTTTTGCAGATTGAGGTAGATCTGGTCCAAATGAGATGTCATAGCACTGACTTTTCTTTTCTTGCTCTGTTTTGACGGACTGGATCATCATCGCGTAAGACAGCCTGTGAGGTTCCGGGGGTTCATCCGGAGTTGGTGCTTGAAATACTATTTTGACGGTGCCATCAAGACGCCGTTCAAATGAGGCTCGGGTAGCTTGAACTGGTTCAGTGTTTTGATGGAATTTCTCTTGCTGGATTTCTTACGAGTAGTGGGAGTGGATTTACAGGGAGTTTGATGAGAGGCACCTAGAGCAGTTTTTCCGGCTGCAGTCTCCTCACCCGTGATTGCAGCAATGATATCGAGCAAGCTCTTTCGCTCTGTGGCAGTGTGAGTGGCCCTGGTTGCTGCAGCTTCCAGTTCTGCATCAATGTTTTTTACTTCATCTTCGGATTCAGTAGGGCTGATCAGCTTCTCTTTTCCCTTCCGAGAAAGGATTGGAATTGGAGGCTCCTCTGCTAGCCCATCTTTCCCTTTCTTATGATGTGCTTCTTTCTATGCTTGGGTGATGTCCTCCGAGGTGGTTCTTCTACTTCTTTGGCAATCTCTTCATCAGCCTCTGCTTGGAAACTATCTATTTCAAACTTAGCCTCCTCATCTTCTGGTGGATTTGATTGGTCGTCAGCATCTGATTCTGTTTCTTCTTGTGGTTCTGCTAGAGCCTCTTTTTTGGGTTCATCTGCAGTAGCATCCTCACTGCTTTCTGTTGGGGTCTCGGCTGTGGGAGTACCAAAGTCAAATTGCTGCAGCAATGAATTAGGCAAATTGTTGTGTGTGCCTTTCATGTAAATTTTAAATTGGTGCATCTGATGCTTTAAATGTTATTAAGTGCTCCAGAACCGATTGTTTTCCCTTTGCTGAGCTTCAGCACACTAAGTGATGCTGTCATATAGTGTGCTGTCACCCAAGAATAACTCCCACATCTATGGGAAAGCCTTTAACAATGACATATAAAAGTACCAACCTCGCTTGTGACCCAATGGTGGTGTGTGTGGTTGGCATTAGTCTGGATTTCAAAAATTTCACCCACACCTTAGCAATCAGTGTCAAGTTTATCCTATTAATCACACGCCCTTCTTCATTAGCCCAAAATGCACCCTTTATAGTAAGGGTTTTCAATATTTTACTCCATTTTTATCGTGTTAAATTGCCAAGCAATTTGGCATACACACAATCCATACTGGAGGGTAAATTATAGAAAGCATTAATAACTTGGGAATCTAAAGGCACCAGAGAATTTCTTACCCAAATATTACGCTGGGCTTGGCTTACCAGATTGGTGTAAAATTCTTTCACCAGCGGCAACACAGGGTCTTGTGTATGCTTGCAGAATTCCAGCCAACCTCATTTTGCTACAGCAGTCTATAGCGTTTGCATGATCCCTGAAGGTTGAGGTGGAAATTGAAACCCCTTTTCCTCTAGGATTTTGCTCGGCTCGATAAATTCATCATACTTCTCTTTCGCATGGTAGCTTTGAAGTCGAGAAGGGTTCTTTAATCTACTAGCTGTCTTTTTATACCTTGACATTGTTACAGCAGTGGTTATGGATGTGGTGATGATTACGAGAGTAAAACAGGAAGAATAGATTGTGAGTTGTTGTGGGTATAGCAGCGTAGGAGAAAGAGAGTATTGTTAGAGGTCAAGGTAAAGAGTGAAACACTTATAGAGGCTGAAGTAAAAGAAAAATAAAAGAAATAATTTCAGAAAAAAAGAAATAAAATTTGGGAAGAGATTTGTGGAATTGATAACACATATCCTATAAAAGAAATACGTTAATTTCAGGATTTAGGCAATCTCTCCTAATCTCTATCCGTATTTACCCAACCAGCCTTCACAATTTATTTCCAACGATAACAGAGTAATTTCCAAATTTAAATCACTGTAACGGCAATAATCATTGCTGAAGCAACAAGGCAGGTGCTCCAGCATTCCGCATTAAAATCTTCTTAAATGACTTTTGTAGATCTGCAAGATCTTCTAACCTGTGAATGCTACTGCAACCTTTGTCAGTGTTAAACCAAACTCCAAAACTTACGAACCTTCACTTTTTGGTTTTAATGAATGCAATTAAATATTCAAAATTAATTAAAACTTAAAAAAAAAATAAAACATGCATGATCGGACTCAAAAGAAGCAAAATGAGTCCTTCAACATTGGGTTGCCTCTTAATTTGCGCTTGGTTTTAGGTCCTTCAGCCTGATTGGCTCACTCAGGAGCAAGTTCTCTTTTAGGTAGTTTCTCCTAACCATCGAGACTTTAGCTTTCATGGAAATAATCTTAACCTTGAATTGTAAAGCGGTAATAGTTGCCTAGGAATTAAGCTTCTTTGCTGGATAAGCTTGTCATGCCATTGTTTCGTTTTCTCCTTGTAGATCCTTGCATTTCCATATGAGAACAACCTCAATTCATCAAGTTCACATAGTTGAAATTTCTACTGCTCTGCTGCAGCATGTATGTCCCAGTTTAATTGTTTCAGTGCCCAATATACCTTGTGCTCCAACTCAAGTGGCAAGTGGCATGCTTTCCCATACACAAGTCTGTATGGAGATATGCCAAGTGGTGTCTTGTATATTGTTCTGTAAGCCCATAAAGAGTCATATAAGCGCAATGACCAATCCTTCCTAGTGGGGTTCACCATTTTCTCCAGAATCGTTTTAATTTCCCAGTTGGACACTACTGCTTGACCATTGGATTGTGGGTGATATGTTGTAGCAATTTTATGCTTGACTCTATATTTGGCTAATGCTGCAGCAAATACCTTGTTGCAAAAATATGTACCCTCATCACTAATGAGTGCTCGTGGAGTGCCAAATCTGGAAAAAAATACTTTTCATCATTTGCGGGCAATGCGGCAGCTTCCACCTATTTAGATACATAGTCCACAGCAACAAGGATATACAAGTTTCCAAAGGATGGTGGGAATGGGCCCATGAAGTCTATCCCCCATACATCAAAGATCTCTACTTCTAAAATGTTTGTCAATGGCATTTCATGTCTTTGAGATATGTTTCTTGTCCTTTGGCACCTGTTACATCCTTTAGCAAACTCATTAGCATCTTCAAAAATAGAGGGCCAGTAATAACCTGATTGTAGAACTTTGGCAGCTGTTCTGTGGCCACCAAAATGTCCTCTATATGCTGCAGCATGACATGACTGCAGTATTTTTGGAATTTCTTCATCTGGAACATATCTTCGAATTAGATGATCTGAGTATAATTTATACAAATATGGATCATCCCACTGATAGTTCTCACATCATGAATGAATTTCTTTTTCTGCAGAAAATTCAAATGAGAGGGTAGTAATCCACTCACTAAGTAATTAGCAAAATCTGCATACCATGGGAGTACAGATTGCTGCAGCAACTGTGCATGCTGTAGCATTAACAGTTGCTCATCAGGGAATGTTTCAGTGATGTCTTGTTTGTTCTTTGTGCTAGTGTCTACTTCTAACCTAGAAAGATGGTCTGCTACTTGACTCACAGTCACCTTTCTATCTTTGATCTCCAAATCAAACTCTTGTAGTAGTAAGATCTATCTTATCAATCTCGACTTAGCATCTTTTTTTGAAATCAGGTACTTTATTGCTGCATGGTCTGTGTAAACTGTCACCTTAGTGCCCACTAGATAAGCTCTTAATTTATCAAAAGCAAACACCACTGTTAGCAGCTCTTTCTCTATAATGGTGTAATTTATTTGAGCATTAGCAAGGGTTTTGCTGGCATAATAGATGAAATGAAAAACTTTATTCTTTCTCTGTCCCAGCACTACTCCAACAGAATGGTCACTAGCATCACACATCAGTTCAAAGGGCAGATTCTAATCTGGTGCTATCACCACTGGTGCTGTTACCAAAGCTTTCTTCAACTCATTAAAAGCTTAAAGGCAATCTTCATTGAAGTCAAAAGACTTGTTATGCTCCAGTAATGAACATAATGGTTTGGCCATTTTGAAAAAGTTTTTGATGAATCTTCTATAGAATCCAGCATGCCCCAAAAAGCTCCTAATACCGTTGACTGAAGTTGGGGGTAGCAGCTTATCTATCACTTTTATTTTTGCCTTATCCACATCTATCCCATATTTGGATACTCTATGCCCCAACATTGTGCCTTCCTGCACCATAAAATGGCATTTTTCCTAATTGAGAACTGAGTTAGTTTTTTCACACCTTTTAAGCACATCTTCCAGGTTTTGTAAACAGTCATCATATGTTTCTCTGAAAACTGAGAACTCATCTATGAAGACTTCCAATGTTTGCTCAACCATGTTTGAAAAAATTGACATCATATACCTTTGAAAAGTTGATGGAGCATTGCATAAACCAAAGGGCACTCGTCTGAAGGCAAAAGTTCCATAAGGACAGGTGAATGTAGTCTTCTCCTGGTCATCTGGTGCTATAGCAATATGGTTGTAGCCTGAATACCCATCTAAGAAACAATAGAAATATCGAGCTTCCTAGTGGCCTTGTTGAGCTTCTTATAGTCCATGCAGACTCTCCATCCTATTACTATTCTTGTAGGAATAAGTTCATTCTTCTCATTTGCTTCAACAGTTACTCCTCCCTTTTTTGGAACACACTGCACTGGACTCACCCAAGAGCTATCTTATATTGGTTATATAATTCTTGTATCCAGTCATTTGATGATCTCTTTCTTCATAACTTCCTTTATGATAGGATTCAGTCTCCTCTGCTGCTCTACTAAATTGTTGTGACAGTTCTCCAATAGGATTTTGTGCATGCATATGGAGGGGTTGATTCCCTTAATGTCTGCCATAGTCCACCCAATTGCCTTCTTGTATTTTCCCAGCACTTCTACTAAGCTCCTTTCTTGATCTGTACTCAGAGAAGAAGAAATAATTACAGGGAGTATATTATTCTTGCCAAGATAAACATATTTCAAATATGAAGGTAACAGTTTCAATTCAAGAAGAGTAGGTGATTCAATAGAAGGCATTGTTGGTTGTACTTCTCTGGTTGATAGATCTAGAGATTCGGAATGTCTGCTATGTCTTTCAGCTTTCTTTTCTCCTAACCATGCCATCTCGATTGCTATAACATCTTCTTCTTCAAGGCTTTCAAAAATGTTAGATTTGATTTCTTCTTTACTGTACCATTTGTCGATCCTTTTTGTTACATCAAGATCTACAACATTAATGAAATTGTAATCTTTTACTTCATCAGAACTCTTCATAGCTTCTAACACATTGAAGGTGACTTGCTGATATTCCCTCACATTGTTAACTCTCATTTCTGTACATCAATTAGAGTTTTTCCTGTGGCTAGGAAAGGTCTTCCAAGTATAATTGGTACTTATTTCTCAGCATCAAAGTCTAGTACAATGAAGTTTACTAGAAAAATAAATTTGTCTACCTTCACCAATACATCTTCAATTTTCTTTCAAGGTATGAATGAGATCTGTCAGCAAGTTGTAAAGTGACTGTTGTTGGTCTGCAGTCTCCAACTCCCAACTGCTTAAAAACAGATAATGGCATCAGATTAATGCTTGCTCCCAAATCACAGAGGGCTTTGCCATCATACCTAGTTCCAATTGAACATGGTATTGTAAAGCTTCCTGCATCCTTTAGTTTATGAGGAATCTTACTCTAAAACATTCGCTGCACTCGTGTGTTAAAGCTACAGTTTCAAATTCTCTCAACCTTCTCTTTCTTACGAGGATATCTTTGAGAAACTTCAAATAATTAGGCACTTGTTATAAAGCTTCCACAAATGGTATGTTGATGTGTAGCTGTTTCTACACTTCTAAAAACTTACTTAACTGTTTGTCTTATTTTTGTTTCTGGAATCTTTGTAGAAAAGGATGTGGGTGCCTACCATCGTGACAAAGAATACGAGTACATTGCTATTGTTTCTTGATTCGGGTTATCAGCTGATGTTTCAGCTTATGTTCCAACAGGAGCTGATTGATGTCCTTCTGCAGTTGCTGTAGCTTGGATACTTTCACCAGTATTCTGATAACGAGTTTGCTGCAACTCTTTTTCAACTTGAGGCTCTCCTTGAGGTAACATAGGCTCCATCTTTCATCTTGGGAAACCAATAGGAATATCAACATCTTTTCCAGACCTTAAGTTGATTACTTTACAATGCTCCTTACCATCTCTTCTTGGACTTCTGTATTGCTCGGTAAACTTCCTTGAGGTCTGTTGCTTAATGCTGTAGGAAGTTGTCCAATTTGATTTTTTAAATTTCTTAGAGATACAACTTGACTTTGCACCACTGCTTCATTTTTTACAATGTATTCCTTAATAAGAGTTTCCAAGGAAGTGAGTTGATCATTGCTGATGTTTCTTTGCCCTTGATTTTGCAGATGAAACCTAAGTGGTTGAGCAGGTCTGTTTTGTCCACTGGAGCATGCTGATTTTGATTGCTCTATGAAAAATTTAGGTGTTGCTTCCAATCAGGATTATATGTATTAGAATATGGATCATTCTGGTTCTGTCGGTTAAATTTGCCTATATAATTCACTGATGCTGGATTCTCTAGGCAGTTGTCAAATAAGTGTTCCTCTCCACAATACACACAAGAAATTTCAGCAACTTACTTTACTGCTGCTGGATCAATGGTCATAGCCTTCACCATATTTGCTAATGAGGTTACTTGGGCTAATAGTGCTGTAAATGCATCTATATCATGTACTCTTGCTGCTTCTCTTGCTGCATTCTGTCTAGCTGATGGCTATTGATAGTTACTATTAGCAATTCTCTCTAAAATTTCATATGCCTCATCGTAGGATTTGGATAGTAAAGCCCTATTTATTGAAGCATCGACCATCAATCTCGTACTACCCATTATAGAAAGTCTCTAACTGTATGCAACAGCGAATGCCATGATGAGGGCATCTCTTGAGCAACTCTTTAAATCTTTCCCAAGCCTTAGACAGACTTTCATCTTCAAGTTAATGAAAAGAGGTAATTTTATTTTGCAACTTTGCATTCTTGGTTGGTGGAAAATATTTCATCAGAAATTTATCAGCTAAATCATTCCATGTTGTGATGGAATCTAGTAGTAAAGAGTTCAACCACGCTCTAGCTCAATCTCTCAAAGAGTAAGGAAAAAGTCTAAGCCTCAAGGCATCTTTGTGATGCTCCAGCAATTTTAAAAGCATCACTCACCTCCAAGAACAACTTAAGATGGAGATGAGGATATTCAGATGATAACCCATTAATTTGCCCCACTGTTTGCAACATCTAAAACATCACTGGTTTGAGTTCAAAGTTAGCAGCCTCCACTTTAGGTTTGACTATTCCAAGGTGTACAACTTGAAGGGTTAACACAGCATAATCTTTAATGGCTCTGTCTCTGTCATCTGCCATGCAAATAATGTTGTTGTTCCCTGGTTGTCTCTGATTAATTGGTCCATTTTGATCATCTAGAACATTGACAGGTTGTAGTGGTCTGTGAGGATCCAAGTTCCTCAAATCTTGCAAGTCATCCATTGTTGCAGCAGCTTTTGAATTTCTTTGTTCTCTTCTTAATCTCTTGCGGTCCTTTCAATCTCTGGATCAAATTGAAATTCAGCAAGTCTGTATTTATGCATGCAAGATTGATCTATCGATAAAGGAAATAATTAAAATCAAAGTTTTTCACTGTCAAGTTAACTTCAACATTAAAAAATAAACAATCAATCACCGGCAACGGCGCCAAAAAGTTCTTGTAAAATTTTATGCAATTGTTATTGGTGTCAATGTGCAAGTGTACACAACAAGTAATAAAGTGATGAATATTCGAGATCGTCTCAACATGGATTGATGCTACTCGAGATGCTACAGCAATCTCAACAGTGCACTGCTTCTTTCAATTTAACTTAAAAGAATTAATAAGAATGATTAACTAATGAAAATAAAATTCAATAAAGTAAAATGCAATGATGAATTAAATAACACGTAAATACAAGAATGAATCAATAAGAATGGAGTAGTTGAGTAACTAAACTTTCTTGATGGGCTGACTGTCTTGTTCTTATTAAAACTAGTTGCTACAGCACTGAGCAGAATTACCATACATCCTCAGCTGTCGCATGTTGGACATCTCATATTTTTATGCAACCCAACAGTGAACAAGTGTTATGTTGACATAAAATATGGCATTACAACTAATAATCTTATTACCCTACAAGGTGAATCCCTATATCTAGTTTATCACTAATCTTAAGTTAAGTATAGCCCTTTTGGGACTCAAGCCAAACTCAGTCCAGGAAACTCGACTCAAGGCCAAGTACTGCTCTAATATGTTCTACTAAAACAGTCTCTTTTGTGGCTCTCTCTTAACTTATATGTTCAAATAGGTGGTCAACCGAAATAATGAATGAAATATACTTTTATTAAAGCAGAATGCTACAGCAGGTATGCAGCGACTCATATGTTAAGTCAAAAACCCATCTAGATTATTTGTCCCTCAACTACAATGAAAATTAGTTCATAACTTGTAACCGAAAAATAAGCAACAAGGGTTCAGTCCTCAAGTACATCTTTTCAACCAAAGAGTAAACAAGAAAACGAGAACAAAAAAAGAAAAAATGAATCCCAAGTTTCTGTAGAATCAACATTGATGCAAACTTGCGTCTTCTCTTTAATCCTTTATTTTCTTTGTTTCTTTCTTCCCTCTTTTTCAATCTTGATCGACACCCCTTTTTTTTTTGATGTGCGCTTCTCTTTGTAGTTGAAAACTAGGGTAAACGAAAACCAGTACGCTATGCCAGACTTAGGAAACCATGATCGAATCTGCAAGTATCCCTACTAAATTTTTCATCATTGTTCCGTGCTTGTTTCAGACGGCTTTACAGGGCTACAACAACTACTCTACTTCTAGATTTGTTCCAATACTTCTGTTGTCAAGCTCTTTCCTATCTTTTGCAATCTTATTTCAGCAGCACTTTACTCCTTGAAATTCTAGCTTCCAGCTACCTACCATTATGCATATGATTAAGCACACCATTTATTCTAAAATAACACAATTTATTAAAATAAACTACAAATGGTTATTCATACAAATTAACACTAAAAATGCAATAAAACTTATTATTTACTCTCAAAGTAACCTTAATTTAAGTCTAAAAGTACTATGATAACTCTCATTTCATAGAGTTATCAGTGGCGTTGACCGATGACATGAGATTGACCGATGATGTGTTACGATTCTATTGGACTAAAATTCTTACGTACTGTTGATCGGTGACGTGGTAACATTTCAGTGGACTAAAAATCATGCATGCGGTAGATGCATATACACGGGATTATTTATAATCAAACCACATCACTATTTAAGCCGCTAATGTTCAAACCGCGTCACTGTTTAAACCACGTGGCCAAACCGTGTACTGTTCAAACCGCATACTGTTGACTGATGACGTGGCGCAATCTTGAGCGTGCGAATTGTTTTTAATTCGATGGCTGTATTTACTCAATGTATCTATAAAAAGAGGGCTCTTCTCCCCTAATTTGACACCTTTAATTTTATTTTTTAGCTTAATTTTCTATAATTTATTTTCTACATATTTTAATAAATTTTCATTTTACCTCTAGTTCAATTATAAGTAGCTAATTTTCTTTCAAGCTTGGGTTGAAGGTAAAGTCTCAGCATGTTCCATTTCAGCGCTAAGAAAACATCCACTAAAGTTTTACAATGTGGTTTCTATTGGCCAACTATATTCCGAGATGCTTAGGTTTCTATTAGCCAACTATATTTCGAGATGTTTAGGTTTCTATTGGCCAACTATATTTCGAGATGCTTAATCCTTTTGTTCTTCATGTGATAGGTGCAAATGAATGGGGAGCATTACATGAAGGAATATGATGCCATTAAATCCAATTTTAGTGGTTGAGATTTTTTATGTATGGGGTATCGACTTCATCGGACCCTTTCCCCCTTCTTTTGGCCATCAATACATATCGATTACTGTTGACTACGTATCTAAATGGGTAGAGGCAATTTCATGAAGAACGACTTTTAAGACCCCAATTGGGATGTCATCCTATAGGCTAGTGTATTGAAAAGCTTGCAACCTACCTGTGGAACTCGAGCATCGTGCGTACTGGACCATCAAGAAATTCAACTTTGACATACAGCAAGCTAGTTTAGAAAGAAGATTACAGCTGGCAGAACTTGAAGAAATTTGCAATGATGCATAGGAAAATGCCAAGATTTACAAGCAGCAAATGAAAGTCTTTCACGACAAGCAAATTATGAGAAAATCTTTCACACTAGGTCAGAAAGTACTTTTATTCAATTCTAGCTTGCACATATTCCCAGGTAAGTTACATTCTCGATGGTCTGCCCCATTTATTGTTCACACTATTTTTACAATCTTGCACATATGCCAAGATTTACAAGCAGCAAATGAAAGTCTTTCACGACAAGCAAATTATGAGAAAATCTTTCACACTAGGTCAGAAAGTACTTTTATTCAATTCTAGCTTGCACATATTCCCAGGTAAGTTACATTCTCGATGGTCTGCCCCATTTATTGTTCACACTATTTTTACAATCTTGCACATATGCCAAGATTTACAAGCAGCAAATGAAAGTCTTTCACGACAAGCAAATTATGAGAAAATCTTTCACACTAGGTCAGAAAGTACTTTTATTCAATTCTAGCTTGCACATATTCCCAGGTAAGTTACATTCTCGATGGTCTGCCCCATTTATTGTTCACACTATTTTTCCACATGGAGCAATTAAAATTAAAGATCCAAAGAACAGTGACACTTTGAAAGTTAATGGTCAAAGATTAAAGCCATATCTAGAGTACCAACCATATGGAGAGGACACCGAAATAAATTTGAGTGACCCATCAAGTTTGAATTGAGATTTTTTTTTCCTTTCGGTGATTTGATTTTTTTTTCTTTTCTTCAAGTATGTTTGTTTAACTATTAAAGTTTTCTCTTATCATTTTTAATCATGCGACAGATCCTTGATTGATACTAAAAAGTGACATTTAATAAGGATAAAATTATTAATTTTTTACTTATTGTGTCAATTAATGTGCTCATTATTTCTAAATTATTTTAATACTCCCCAAATATACTCTAATGTTGAATTAATTCACAATATGTCAATTTTCATCTTATAAATATTATTGAGGAGATGTAATAATAAAACAAATATAACAAAAAGAACAAAAATAAAAAAAGAACAAAAAAACAAGAGAGCAACCAAGCTTTGGTTGCTCGTGATGATGATCCTGACCATCACACAATTCAATATGTAAATATAAAATAAAATAATATAAAATATTAATATTAATAAAATAAAATAAAAAAGATGATTCCGTTGCATATAAAAGACAAGGGGATGCAGGGAAGGGGGCACCAATTCGAGAGTGCGAAATGCAGAGAGAGGGATAAAGTGCTGAGGAATTGTGTCTTTTCTTATTTTTCTTCTTTTGTTTTGTAATCAATTTTTCTTGTAACATATTTCAAAAGTTTATCAAATAAAAAGAGTGTTGTGTTTTCTTTCAATATGAGTGGCTAATTTTATTGAGCTGAGGTGAAGGGTCAAGCTCAAAGTTTCAAATCATGAAATTAATTACTTTTCTCAAGTGAGTTTTAAGTTTATTTTATTCTTTTTTGGTTATTTTTATGTCATGTCAATTTATAAGTTTTCTTGAATTTGTATGGTATTTTGACACAATGTCGACACATTAATATAGTTGTGGCACATTAGGTACTTTATTTCATATTTATCCACACACATAGAATTAAATGATATAATGAATAACCGATAAAATTGAGGTAACATATAAAAAATGAGAGAGTAATAAAATTATAGTTTGAACACTGAGAGTGGATCCCGTAACCTTAGCTTATTTTTAAAATGATTTCAAATAATTTCTTTTCCCCACAATTAATTTTCTTAGTTTTAAATTGACTATTGGATTTTAAATTCCCTATGGTTCGACCCCGGACTTATAATTAGATACTCTTATACTTGGGAGTAATACACTTTTGAGTTGTGTCAAGGTTTTGGCACCATTGCCGGGGAGTTTGCTAAATTTGGTATCCATTTGTCTTTACTTTATTATTATTATTTTTTTTTTCGTTTACTATCTTGCCGTCATTTTATTTTATTTCCTTTTTGCAAAACTTTAGTTAGCACACATCTTCTCTTACAATCTTAACATTATCTATAAAATTTATGAGAAACTTCACTTAAGCCCAGAAACTTTGCAAATCAGTCCTCAAACCAAATTCATTTCTTTTCGCATTTATTTTAATGGACAGTTCCACCGCCTAACTGTTATTTAAATTTTGTTAATTTATTTATGTTTGTTTATATGGTTGGCTCTACCGCCTAACATTTTAATTTCAGTTTTTTTATTCTTGTATACTAATTTGTTTTAATTTTATGCTTTATTATATGGCTGGTTTTAAAATACCGCCTAACTTGTTTTCTTTAATTTCTTCATTTTATGGCTGGTTCTAAACTACCGCCTAATATTTTGTTAATTGTTTCCTTTAATTACTTTGTTTATGTGGCTAGTTTTACCGCCTAATTTATTTTATTTATTTCAGTTTGTTTATTTTTTTTTCGCATTTTTGCTTATTTAATTTTCAGTTTTTTTTTTCTTCTGTAATTTTCATTTAGCGTTTTATGTGTCATTGGTTTAGCATAATTCATTAGCATTGCATGCGTCGTTGGTCTTGTACAAATAGTCGCAGATTAATTGGGAGATCACCTTCACCAACTTTAGATATGGCTAACATAGGACCTGAAAATTTTTCAGAGCATGAAGATAACCAAGCCTTACAAAATCTTCATTGAAATACAAGTATGCAACCCAAGAGGGGGGTGAATTGGTGTTTTTTTTAAAAAAAATATCCTAACAAAACTACACAACAATCCAATCTAATGCCTTAATAAATTCGAAAGCAATAAGTTTAATGAAAGCACAATAATAAATGAGGAAGAGAGAAGAGAAACAAACACACGAAATTTTACGTGGTTCGGCAATCCCCGCCTACGTCCACGCCTCCAAGCAATCCAAGCTTAAGGTTTTCACTATCCAAGCCTTCTAAGGCTTCAATTTCTTTACAATTGACTTCAAGATGTCAATGAACCTTTACAACAAAGAGATTATCTCCCAATCTCTTCACTCAAGTGTCTCAGACACTCAAACACTAACAATTGAGATGAAAAAATAAAAAGTACAACACAAACTCTCTCAAAGAGTAGATATACAAAATGAAGAACAAAGATGATTCAAAGAATTATGATTTGCGAATTGAGAGCTCAAGATATGTTGTGTGCCTTTTGTTTGTGCTTGCTAGAATTTCCAAAAATGAATTGGATTTGAGTTTATATAGTTTGAGCTCAAAAACTAGCCGTTATGCACTTTTTTGTCATAACCGGCTTACCATTTATGGTATCCAGTTAGTCACTTTTATGTTACAGTTAAGAAAAAAATTTAAATTTCACTTTATGCTCCGTGTACTGCCCAACAACAACCTGAAGCCGCTAGAATCCGGATAGCTGGCATTAAAACCGGATAGCTGCTTTTCCATCCGAGAGTTTCGCCTATCATATCCGGCTTGTCATATCTGGTAAAACGTTATAAAACTTTACAAATAGACCCAAATCCGGAATTCAAAATAATTCTTATTAAAAACAATCTTTTTCATTTTAGTCCATATCTTGAAAAATAACTAATTTTACAAAATCATTTTCTTATTATAAAAGCACAATGCGTAAATATTTGTTTATCCAAAATATGTGGTTTGTTATCATCAAAATCAATATTTATAGCCATATAGGCTAACAATCTCCCCCTTTTTGATGATGACAAACACATTAAAAAAAAATGATTTAGTTATGAAAAGCTCCCCCTTAATCAATGCAAGGTTAAAAAAAAACTAATTTAAAAAAGATTTAAAGATACTCCCTTGCATAAATGCATATGAATATTTTTCATAACAAATGAAATTTCTCATATTTCCCCTTACAAATTATATCTCCCCCTTCATCATCAAAAAGAATAAAAAACTCCCCCTACCAATCATCAACATCACAATACAAGCACGTTAGTTAAAAAAAAAACATCTAAAGCCGAAGGAAATAACATATCAAACAAAATCCATATCATTCAAAACAAATACATAATCCAAAATCATAACAACCATGCATAAACATCCATAAAAGAACATAAAATAGTAAATGAAATGTAGGTGTGTCCAGATACAAGTATAAGAAACTACTGAGGTGGTGAGGATGGTGGTGATGGAGGTGGATATGGATATGGAATGCCGAAATGCTTAAAGAGGAGGCGTTGTCCATGAATGATTTGCTACTGCTACTGCTGAAACTCAGTCTGCCGCACAGAGAGTGTCCTCACCTCATCAATTAGCTATTGAAGAGTAACCTCTTCATAAATAGAAGGCTCGAGAGGTGGTAAAGTAGATGCAGAGGATTCAGAAGCAAAGGTAGACGCTGGTGGAGCTCGACGTCGACACTAGCCTCAAAACGGAAGTAAGAAATCAGGAAGTTGATCGGGAGGAATCACATCGTTGAGTGGTCGATCATCACTCAGAGCAAGGAAAGTGTAGTTGTTTTCAGTGAACTTGACCCAAGTGCCATTACTCCACTCAAAACCTAAAGCACATGCAGCTTCATCCCCGATACTCCTAGAAGTTCTAAACGAGGGTTCATGAATTGGCACCTTAAAGTATTTAAGGATCAGGGTAATGAAGTGACCATATGGAAGGGAGCGAGTAATCAAGGCAGGTATGGTCAACATAGTTCGAATGATGGTATATCCTAAGTTAACTTGATGACGTCTAAGAATGCAATCAATTAAAGCAACATCCATGTGTGAAACCTCATCCAAATGCCCTGACCTAGGAAGAACTATAGACTGAATAAAGCGAAGTAAAATACGAGTTTGAAGACATAGACACTGAGTACGGAAATAAATAGTACAATTTTCCACAAAAAGATCAATACGCCGTCATATATTACGAACGGCGTCAACATGAACATAATCATCAATTTTCAGAGATTTCCTAGGTGAAAAAATTTCTAGACCACAATCAGATGATCCATGATTGAGTTTAACAATGAAACATCAAAATCAATCATAACTCCTCCAACATTGGTGATTACGCGAGTCTTATTCTCGTCAGAAACGTCCATATTCGAGTAAAACACTTTCACCAAGTCGGGATAAACATTCTCCTCAATCATGAGTGCATTAATTCAACCAACTTTACTCAGCAGTTGAAATAAATTTCTATGACTAATGTGGAGACTATTTAGCCAATTGGGTAAAATATAAAAAGTGCAGAGTACCTCATGGGTTCGGAAGTTTTGGTGAAACCGTTTGACTAGACGCTTGTTTGGAAGGTGCGTGGACTCAAAATTGGATTGATTGGAGGTGTCCCCTGCTTGCCGTGACCGTTTGGTGGGTTGAACTAGTTCTTTGCCTTTTCTCCGAACCGGCCGCGAGCTTGACATGATGATTTTGAGTGATTTGAAGTGAAATGAGGCAATAAGAAAGAAGATGATGAGGATTGGAAGAGATTTTTAGAAGCAATTTGGGTTAAAAACGACTTAATGAAGAGAATTCTAGAGAGAGAAAATCCTAGGTTTGATTTTCGGATCTAGGGATTTTAAGGTTGAAAATGAGTTTTAAAGATGATTTTGGACACAAGATTGGATGGAGAACAATTTGTATGGATCAATTTGCATCAAACACGAGTAAGAATGATGGATTTTTGGAGTGAGAAAGAGATAAGAAGAACCGGCTTTAGCGAAAGAGAGAGAAACAAAATACCGAAGGTGAAAAGAGAAGATGAATAGTGTTTAAAAAAAACATGAATCCGGCTAACCGAATTTCACTAACCGGTTAGCCGGTTAGTGGGCAGAATCATAAAAATCACAACCGGCTTACCGGTTAAGCTAACCGGTTGGCCGAATGGTGTGCAGAGAGTTCCAGACCGAAATCGGCTTACCGGTTTTAGTATCCAATTGACCGGATATTTCCCAGATTTTCAAAAGGTCTCCGGTTTACAGTTTTAGGGAACCGACTTTCCGGTTTGAAGGAAGAATGTGAGCTTTACAAATTCGGTTTACCAAATTGTATAACCGGATGACAGGTTCGCGTCCAGTGAGCCCCAATTCACATCTAGCTTTCCAGTTTTGATAATCGGTTGTCCAGTTTTCTTCTAGAAATTTTTTTTTTCAAAACAAATCCAGCTAACCGGTTGGAGAGATCCGATTTTCCGAAAGTTGTCCCGAGAACAAACAAAGAATATCTGACTTACCGGTTTGATAAATTCGGTTATCCAGAATTTGACCCGAGAGCAATTACTAAGAAAACGGTTTTCCGGTTGAGAAGAAGTGGTATGCCGGTTTAGACTTGGAAATATTTTTGCCTCAAATTGAATTTTGGCAAGCTCTTATACTTGTCTTAAACACACCAATTTATTTTTGGCTTTAAAAATTGATCAATTTTAAATCATTTTGTGATTTAAAACTTTTCAATGAGCCATTCAATACATAAACCATAAACACATACAAGAACAAACATATCAACAAATCATAAATCAAGATGCAACATTCATCATTTCAAGCTCATGTCTAATTTTATAAAATGCTCTTCACTAAGAGGTTTTGTAAAGATATCCACAAGTTGATTTTCAGTAGAAACAAATTTAATCACAACATCTCCTTTTTTAACATGATCTCTAAGGAAGTGATGCCTAATTTCTATATGTTTAGTCCTAGAATGTTGAATGGGATTCTTGAATAGATTAATAGTACTGGTATTGTCACACAAGATAGGTATTTGATTAAGATTTATACCATAGTCTGTAAGGGTTTGTTTCATCCAAAGAATTTGTGCAGAACAACTACCAGCGGCTATATATTCGACCTCGGTAGTTGAAAGCGCAACCGAGTTTTGTTTCTTACTAAACCACGAGACAAGTGAATGACCTAGAAAGTGACATGTTCCACTAGTACTTTTTCTATCAACCTTATAGCCAGCAAAATTGGCATCCGAATAACAAGTTAAATCAATATGAGTTCCCCTAGGATACCAAAGGCCAAGATTGATGGTGCCAATCAAATATCGAAAAATTCGTTTAATGGCAAGCAAGCGTGACTCTTTAGGACAAGATTAAAATGTAGCACACAAGCATACATTGAACATAATATCAGGCCTACTAGCAGTCAAGTAGAGTAAGGATCCGATCATACCTCGATAAGACTTGATGTCAACTTTCTTACCCTTTTCATCTTGGTTCGGCTTGATGGTAGTACTCATTGGAGTGCTTTTTGTTGTTCCATTTTCATAGCCAAATCTTTTGAGTAGACATCTCACAGACTTGGCTTGATTTATGAGAATTCCTTCCTCGTTTTGTTTTATTTACAGTCCAAGAAAGTACTTCAGCTCTCCCATCATACTCATTTCAAATTCTTTACTCATACAAGATGAAAATTCCTTGCACATAGACTCATTAGTAGAACTAAATATAATATCATCAACATAAATTTGAACAATAAGTATATCTTGATTCTTATGCTTAACAAAGAGAGTTGTATCGGCTTTTCCCATTGAAAACTCATTATCTAACAAGAAGGTTTTAAGCCTATCATACCATGCTCTAGGTGCTTGTTTTAATCCATATAATGCCTTAGACAACTTATACACATGATTTGGAAATTTTTCATTTTCAAAACTAGGAGGTTATTTCACATATACTTCCTCCATGATATAACCATTTAGAAAAGCACTTTTGACATCCATTTGAAATAGTATGAAATCTTTATGACATACATATGCTAATAACATCCTAATGGATTCTAATCTAGCTACAGGTGCAAATGTTTCATCAAAATCAATTCCTTCATCTTGGTTGTAACCTTGAGCCACAAGTCTAGCTTTATTTCTTACAACTACACCGAATTCATCCATTTTGTTTCTAAATACCCATTTAGTACCTATGATTGATTGATGTTCCGGTTTAGGAACTAATTCCCATACATTATTTCTCTCAAATTGATTTAACTCTTCTTGCATTGCTATAATCCAAGATTCATCATTTTCCGCATCCGCAAAAGATTTTGGTTCAATTTGAGAAATAAATACAGTATGCTCACATGTGTTCCTAAGTGATGATCTAGTTGTAACACCTCTTGATGGATCTCCTAAAATGGCATCCTTGGGGTGAGAAGAAGCATACCTCTACTCCTCGAGGAGTGTTTGAGAAGTACTTTGATTTTGTTCTGCACTTGTTTCTTTATGTTGCTCCTCTTGATTTTCTATATTCTTTTGGTTGTTCTTTGATGAATCTTCTTGTATATTATCATTTGCATCATCACCAACAACAACTTTCCCCGTAGAGGAAGGATTAGACTCATCAAATATAACATGCATAGACTCTTCCACAACAAAAGTTCTTTTATTATAAACTCTATAAGCTTTGCTTGAGTTTGAATACCCGAGAAAGATACCAACATCAGATTTTGGATCAAATTTACTAAGATTATCTTTTGTGTTCAAAACAAAACATTTACATCCAAAGACTTTGAAATAACCAATGTTGGGTTTCTATCTTTCCAAAGCTCATAGGGAGTTTTGTTGAGATGAGATCTAATCAACACCCGATTTAAAACATAACAAGCGGTGTTGATAGTTTCGGCCCAAAAATACTTAGGTCATGCATTTTCATTCAACATAGTCCTAGCTATTTCTTGAATAGATCTATTCTTTCTTTCAACAACTCTGTTTTGTTGAGGAGTTCTAGGTGATGAAAATTGATGCTCAATGCCAAAATCATTACAAAAAGTCTCAAATGCATGATTTTCAAATTCTCTACCATGATCACTTTTAATACAAGAAATAGAATAACCTTTTTCATTTTGAACCTTTTTACAGAAAACTCTAAATGCATCAAAGGCATCATCCTTATTAGCTAAGAACAATACCCATGTGTGTCTAGAATAATCATCCACAATCACAAATGCATAATATTTGCCACTTAAGCTAGCATATCTAGATGGTCCAAACAAATCCATGTGAAGTAATTGAAGTGGTTTTGAAGTAGAAACATGATTCTTGTTTTTTTAAAGAAGTTTTGATTTGTTTTCCAAATTGGCAAGCTTCACAAATTCTATCTTTTTTAAAATTGATTTTTGGAAGACCTTTAACCAAATCATTTTCGAAATTTTTGAAATCGAATCCATGTTTGCATGACCTAGCCATCTATGCTATAACCATCCATTATCATGCAATACCGAGAAATATTTATCAATGGTAGATGCACAATTTATATTAATGGTATAAACATTAACACGTCTATTTCCTACAAACAAAACTTTTCCATCACATGCATTCTCAATAACACATCTCGTTTTATCAAAAACCACTTTATAACCCTTATCACATAATTGACTAATGCTAAGCAAATTGTGTTTCAAGTTTTCAACCAAACACACATTTTTAATAAGAGTAGAGGATACATTACCGATATTGCCAATACCAATGATCTTTCCTTTTGAATTATCTCCAAAGGATACATCTCCACCATTTTCGATCTTAGCAAAGCTTGAAAACGAAGAATAATTCCCTGTCATGTGCCTTGAACAATCACTGTCCAAGTACCATTTATTCTTCTTCTTCTTTAAGCCCTGTAGAAAAAATCTTAAGTTTTTGGTAGCCAAACCTTTTTAGGTCCTTGAGTGTTAGCAATGGTTCCTTTTGGAACCCCAATACATTTCACACCATAATATGCATTTCTTTTCACAAGACATCTATTTTTATGTGACCATTTTGATTGCAATAATGACATACAACTTGATTTTTAATAGAGGTACTCTTCACAAAATAATCCTTATAATACTTTTGTTTCAAATTTGGCTTATAGCCAATACCTCCTTTGTCAAACACACATTTTTGTGAATTAAGTAAGTTATCCAACATCTTTTGTCTATTTGTAAATTTTAGCACAATTTCATTTAGCTCATTATTCTTCTTCTTAAGCACTTCATTCTCTTTTATTAATTCTTCAACATGTGAATTTTCATGCTCATATGAAGTACTAGGTTTCTCATTTGATAATGCAACTTTATCATGCAATGTTTTATTCTCCAGTTCTAGGCATGTATTCTTTGCCCTTAGTGATTCATTTTCATTTTTGAGCTCTACCATTTTCTTTTTAAGATATACATTCCTTTTACCAATTTTCATTAACTCATCAACAAAGGGCTTACCTTCCTTTCTTTGTCCCAGAACAGCACCAACGGCATAATCACTGGCATCACACATTAGCTCAAAAGGCAAAGACCAATCATGGGGTTGCATTATTGGGGCTGATGTCAAAAGACTAGTTATTTTTTCAAAGCCTTGTTGACAATCATTCGTCCATTCAAAAGATGTGTCTTTTATTAGGAGGTTACAAAGTGGTCTAGATATGGCACTAAAGTCTTTTATAAACCTCCTATAAAATCCTACATGTCCTAAAAAAACGGACTTCTCTAATTGTCTTTGGTGAGGGTAATTTTGAAATGACTTCAACTTTAGCTTTGTCAACTTCAATTCCTTTTGACGACACGATATGGCTCAAGACAATTCCAAAAGTGGTCATGAAATGGCTTTTTTCCCAATCTAAAACTAATCATTTTTCTTTACACCTTTCCAAAACTCTTTCTAGATTATCAAGACATGTATCAAAAGAATTACCAAATACAGTTAAGTCATCCATAAAAACCTTTAGACAATTTTCAACCATGTCACTAAAATATACTTAGCGTGCACCTTTGAAATGTTGCAGGAGCATTACAAAGTCCAAAGGCCATTCTTCTAAATGCAAATGTTCCAAATGGGCATGTGAATGCGGTCTTTTCCTAGTCTTCTAAGGCTATAGGGATTTGATAATAGCCAGAATGGCCATCAAGAAAGCAGTAGTAGGGATGTCCAGCCACTCTTTCAAGAATTTGGTCTAGAAATGGAAATGAAAAATGATCTTTTCTAGTGGCATCATTTAATTTTTTGTAATCAATGCACATACGCCAACTAGATAGAATGCGTGTTGGAATTGGTTTGCCATTTTCAATTTTTACAACGGTTATTCCAGATTTCTTTGGTACTACTTGTGTTGGACTTACCCATTTACTATCAGAGATAGGATAGATAATTCCTACATCGAGTAGTTTCAGAACCTCATTCTTTACCACTTCTTTCATATGAGGATTTAATCTTCTTTGTGGTTGACAAGTTGTTTAGGCATTTTCCCCTAAGTGTATTCATTGTGTGCATATTAAAGGATTATGCCTTTTATGTCTTTTAAGCCCAACCAAATGCAGTTTTATGCTTTTTTAGTACAGAAAGCAACTTACCTTCTTGATCATGCGTAACTTGGGAAGAAAATACCACCAGATATATTTACTGCTCTCCAAGATAAGCATACTTTAATTCTTCTGGTAAGGGCTTTAATTCGAGCTCTGGTGATATCTTCAAAGTTTGCTTGGTCATAATCACCATTTGATACCTACATAGAATCAAGTGTAGAGCATATGTTAGCAGTATCATAATTTAGTTCTTTACTTGATTCAAAAGAACCAGCAAAACAAATATCCACTAAAATTTTAATCCTAAACGTGTTCCTCAATTTTTGGCTCGATAAGATCAATCTCCTCATTCTCATTATCATCATCTTCTTGGTAGTGAGGTTGTTTACACATGTTGAACACATTTAGTTCCAATATCATGCTGCCAAAAGATAAGTTCATTACTCCATTCCCGTAATTAATCAAAGCGTTAGCAGTAGCTAAAAATGGTCGACCTAATATAACAGGAATTTGTTTACATTTATTAGCAATTGGTTCCATTTCCAAAACAATAAAATCCACAGGGTATATGAATTTATCGACTCAAACTAATACATCATCAATTATTCCTTTTAGAACCTTAATCGATCTATCAGCAAGTAAAAAAGTGGTAGAAGTTGGTTTTAACTCATCGAGATTGAGTTGTTGGTATACTGAATAAGGAAGCAAATTAACACTGGCACCAAGATCAAGTAGAGCATGTACAATTTTATGATCCCTAATAATGCAAAAAATAGTTGGACAACCAGGATCCTTGTATTTCAAAGCACTATTGGTTGAGAGAATGAAACTTACCTGTTCTGCTAGAAAAGCTCTCTTTTGCACCTTATATTTCATTTTCACTGTGCACAAATCTTTTAGAAATTTAGCATAAGAAGGCACCTGTTTAATGGCATCCAACAGAGGAATGTTAACCTTTACTTATTTAAAAACTTCATAATTCCTGGACTGTGATTTGATTTCTTTACCTTAATTAGTGTTTGAGGAAATTGGGGTACAGGAGGATAGTTGGTTATTTCTTCGTGGGTTAAAGGTTCGACGGACTCTTCCCGATTTCCTTCTCGGATTTCTAAAATTAAATCTTTACTAGTTTCATGAGGGTCGAATATATGATTTTCAACAACTTTTCCGCTACGAAGGGTTATAACCGATTTGACTTGACTCATATTTTGGTTTCCTGAATTTCCTATTTGAGGATGTTGTTAACTCTAAGGGTTTGGTTCAGGTTGAGTAGGAAACTTTCTTTTTTCATGCAAGGTCAGAGCAGATGTAAGTTTAGAGATAGTTTCTATCAAATTGGTTAAGGTCTGCATCGTTTGGTTATTGATCGACTCTTGTTTTTCAATAAACGAATGCAATATGTCTTCCAAAGTTTTTCTTGGTGATGGGACATATGGTGGGTAACTCTGGGGGTTTTAGAAATTTTGACGTGGAGGAACTAGTTGTGAAGGTTGTGCATGGTTGTCATTTCTCCAACTGAAATTTAGGTGGTTTCTCCAACCAGAGTTGTAAGTTTGGGAGTATGGATTGGGATTTGGCCTTTTGAAGTTGTCAATGACATTTACTGGTTCGTGCAAACTTTCTCTCAAAGCTGGCAATGTTGGACAATCCTGCGTAGAATGGTCAGTAGAGTCGCAAACATAACATGAAATACTTTGAACATACTTTATATGATCATTCTTTTTCGACTCTAGTGCTTCGACGTTTCTAGCTACAGATGCAAATTTGGCTTAAAGGTCATGGTTTTCCAAAAGGTTGTGCATGCCTCCACCAGATGGAGATGACTGGGGTTTACTTGATTGATGACTCATAAGACCCAACTGTATCCCAATGTTCTGCATTCTCTGCTATTTAGTCAAGATAATCTAATGCATCTTCAGAACATTTATCCCTAAACTCACCATTACACATCATTTTAACGACTTGTCTACTTTGGGATGTTAGTTGTTGACTGTTAAAAAGTGTATATTTATAAAGGAGAAAATCATCATTTTATATTTTAAGTCTCACTAACATCTCTATTTTTATGTATTTATTTCTCTTGTGATTTAATTATGTGTGTTTTGTTATAATTAAGTATTTTATGTATTTTAGGGACATCATGATTGTTTCACAATGAACGAGTTATCAAACAGCAAAACAGACATCACTTTTGAACTCAAGACGGTCAAAACCCTTAGGAGGAGCATAAAAGGAAAAATGTCACTGTTCATATATACGGTATTGTTCATACGTACGGCACTGTTCATATTACTGTTCACAACACTGTTTACATATATGGTCCGATGACGTGGCAGCACTTGATTGGAGAAAGATGTGGCATTTGGTTGCTTTTGTGGCGTTGACTGATGATGTGGAATTGACCGATGATGTGTTACGATCCTATTGGACTAAAATTCTTATGTATTGTTGATGGATGACGTGGCAGTATTTCAGTGGACCAAAAATCATGCGTACGGTACATGCACATACATGAGATTATTTACCATTCAAACCGCGTTACTGTGCAAACCGCGTTACTGTTCAAACAATGTGCAAAACGTGTACTGTGCAACGCGTACTGTTGATTGATGACATGGCGCAATCCTGAGCGTCCGAACTGTTTTCCATGGGTGGAAAGCTTTCTTGGTAGCTTGGTGCAGATGTGGAACACTGAGAATGGTAGGCAAAGCAAACTAATTGCTCTGATACCACTGAGAATGGCAGGAGATCCCAACACATGGGTTCTGATACCACTGGGATGTCTACAAAAGACACAATCGCGGAATTACAGGAACACTAACGTGCTTACTCACTCTGTCACTCCTGACCCTAGGTAGACAATTGGAGTCTAGATAGACAATTGGAGTCTGCTAACCCTCGGTAATCATCCTGACGAGGTTCTCACGACCCTCCTGGTCTTAACCTCTTTGGCGGGCGAACTATTGGAGTGCTCAGACCTTACTCGGTTTTCTAGGATTTGGACAGACTTTTAGCACTGAGATTCCAAACTTTTCTGATACAGGATCCTCAGAGAGGCAAGTGTAGAGCATACTCGGTTCATAGGAAGAAGCAAACAATTCTCAGAACTATGGAGTAAAGAGATAAACCTTAGAGAGACTTCCCAGAGAAGAGAGAGTTTTTAAGCAAACATATTTTTATTCAACCTTAGGCAGAAGTGCCTATGGATCACATTCTATTGATCACATCCTGCTAATTCCAAAGCTGGAATATAGCTTATATAGACAAACAAAAGCTAAAAGGATAAGACAAGACCCTTATCCTGGACATCATGATTAAAGCAAACATGATTAAAGTAAAAGCTAAAGCTAAAGCTAAAGATTCCTTTTGTAAAAGCAAAAGCATAAGCAGACAAAAAGCTTAAAGCAACTTTTACAAAAGCAAAAGTAAAAGCTAAAGTAAAAGCTAATCATCATGTAGACAACATGATGCTAAAGACAAAACACACTTGATGACAAACTAAAAAAGCCATGATTCCCGGGTGCTAAGGAGTGGACGGAAATCAAAGGGAGATGGTGTCATAAGATGAAACTGATGTGTCTGAGTCTGATTCAGAGTGAAGCCAAGGCTGTGGCCATTGAAGGATATTAGAATAATCATTTTCTTTTGTCCATCGATTTTGAGCCTTTCCATGTCTACGGAGGTAGAGATCATATCTGTGCTGAAGGATGGTGACCTCATTTTTATCATTATGAAGCTTATGATTTCTGATTTCTTCTCTGAAATAAAGATCTGGAGTTGTTTGGACATCAGGGGAGAATGGACTGTGGTCTATATACGTGAGAGTAGTGTCGTATTCCTTTGCTATTGCCCTTCTAGCTGTGAGGCATTGTTCCCACATTGGATGAAAGGATTCACAGTCATGGTGATGGCATGGTTTGACCATGGTTCTCAGACCTACCCCATATGTCAGTGAGTTTGACAATTATGATAGTAGGGTGCTGTATTTGATCTCCGGTGATAAGTTCAAGGGTTAAAGGATTCTTGAAGATGGATGTGAACATTTTGTCAAACCATTTTCCTTTGTTGTACCTTCGGCTGGTATGTATGAGATTTGGATCAAACAAGAAGGCAACAGGATAAAGATTGAGCCAGTACCAGAAAATGTAATAGGCTTGGGGAGTGATGTCAGAGATGACGTAATGACCCCAACTGGAATGTTCATCAACTACATGGTGGAAGGTAGTTCGGAGTTTAAAGATAAGTTGATGCATCTGGTCTGGGTTTGGATGAGGACTGAAGGGCTGTTGACACAATTCATTTTGTGTTGGCCTGAACTCTTGTATGGCCATCAAAGACCATAGTTGCCATGTAAGGTTCTGATTGTCAAAGTCATACTTGTGGTTTATGACTTTTTGCAAGATGAAGTTCTGGAGTTCTTCAGGAAGCCATTGAATGAAGGTAATGAGACTAAAGGTAGATGTGTCAAGCAGTTGCTTGCTGGGACTCATTGTAAGGGTAAATGGAGCGGTAAAACGCCAGATGAGAAACTGATTTTCAGAAGAAAGATGTTGATGTTGAAGGCTGATGCCTGGGTTGAATTTATAGGCACAATTTCTTCTATAGACTTTGGATTTTTTAGGAGGCGATTGCGATGTGGTGGAGTCGACTTGTAGCAGTGTGATTTACGGATAGAGGTGCGTAATGGTGCGGTAGCCATTTCTGTTATTCTTGTTGTTTCTGAGAGGACCCGTGGGGTACATTCCTTTTGCGTAACTTTGACAGCTGGCTAGTATGGACCGCGCTTTAGGAATAAAGTCTCGCAGATAATTGATGATGCCAAGAAACTGTTGGGTTTGTTTCTTTGTGAGATTGACATCTGGAAACTTTATCAATTCTTGTGCAATGTCTTGATTACGGCATGTAATGACCATCGTGAATTGTCATTCAGAAAGTTGATGGATGACTTAGCAATGATGCTTTTCTTTTCGACAACGTGATGCCATGTCTTTGGATGAGAGTGTGGAACTACATGAGTAGCTTATGCGCTTTGGTGATCTGTGAAAACAACAAAATGTCGTCAATGTAAATCAATGCACTATGCAGTATGGGCTGGAAGATTTTTATCATGGACTTTTGGAACAGGGATGGTGCCACTTTGAGACCAAATGGCATGACAGTCCATTGATAATGGGCATTGGGTATGCAAAGACTGGATTTTTGGGCCTATCCTGAGGATGGATGCCTAATTGCCAAAAGCCTGATTTGAGATCAAACTTTGAGAATATCTTGGCTCGGCTTAGGTGTATGAACAAAGACTGGAATTTTGGAAGAGGAAACTTATCATCCCTTAGAAAAGCATTTAAGGGTTGATAGTCAATGACAAGTCTTTTCTTTCCTCGAACTATTTCAGACTGTTTTTCAACATAGAAGGCTTGACAAGCCCAGTCTGACTTAGTTGGTTCGATTAAGCCTTGGGATAGTAACTGGTGACATTCCCGTTGAGCTAACAGGAGATCTGAGGGTGTCATTCCTGAATGGGATGCTTTGGTAGGATTGACATCTTCATTGAGTTTGAAGGGAAGTTAGACAAAGAAGGATTCATTCTTCCACAGAGGAAGAGGATGATGGAACTGTGAGTGATTTTCAGGACAAAACTCAAGGAGTTTCTGGGAAATGGATTGGTAATCTGGTGGATGCTCCTTAAGGGAAAACAAATTGGGACATGTGTGTATGGCAAGAACATGTGTTTGAAACTAATTCCTGTAGGTTTGATGACAAGTTTTTGTGCTAAGGAAATTAGGTCAAAACCTATGAGAAGATCTTTGCCATGAAGATCTGATCCGATGAGCTTTTTTGAAACAATACAGTTAGGGAAAAACTGTATTCCAATGGGCTTTCTGGTGATCAAGGAAGTTTTGAAAATTTCACCATTGGCATATCTGAATTCCTTATGGAAAGGTTTCCAAAAGGATGCTGGGAGAATGCTCGGGTTTATCATGGATTCATCGACTCTGTGTCAGTAAACCCGATAAGCGGTATGGGCTTTGCAAACTTTTAGTCGATCGAGATTTTACCAAAGGACGGTTTGATTGACAAAAGGTTTTGGGCTTGGAAAGCTGGATATGGGCTCAGATCGATGAATCATATGTGTCTGAACTAGAATAATCTGGACCGGACTCTGCTAAAATGAAAGCAGTGTCAGAATTTTGTTCAGACTCTTCTGAGAAGTTGGACTCAATATCATCATTATCTGATAAGAGGTTTGTGGATTGAAGATGCTGGATCAGCCTAACTGATTTAGCAGGCTTGTTCATGCAATGTTTAGCAAAATGACCTTTCTTTTTGCATATGTAACAGCGAGCATCTTTCACAGAGATGGGTTTTCTGGTTTTGGTGGAAGGGTATTTTCTACGAAAGAGACGATAATGTTTCTTTGGCTTTTTGGAAGACCGGTGATGGTGAGGATAGTGTTTAGGGAACTTCTGGAAATGCTTTTTCTTTTTGGTTGGACAAGTACACTTCTTCTTGTCTTTGCACATTATTTCCAGATAAGAAGGCTTTTTGCATACCTTAGCATATGTTGCTTTTTCTTCGATAACCTTTTTGAAGAATTTCTTTTGATCACACTTCCTGTCAAGACATTGCAGGGCAATCTGATAAATCCTTCCAAGGGAAAGATGTTCAATGGGAAGATTGTTCTGGGTGAGATGTCTTTGAATATCAGGATGGAGCTCTTCTGAAAGTGAAGCAATGAAAACATGCTTAAGAGATGGATCATTGAATCCATTGAGCTTGTAGAACAACAGGCTCATTCTTTCAGAACAAGATCCATGTGTTTCTTCCTGAGAGAGCAACATTTCATTTATAGTACTCATTCCTAACAGGTTAACCATATTTCAGGATCACCCATGAATCGATCATACGGAGAAAAGTGCAGTCACTGAACCGATTGAGAAATTACAATGGCGATATAATCTCCGAGGCTTTCATACCATTCTCGTAGAAAGAACCCGCAAACGAGAATCAATTCCTTCAAGACATTTTGAGAATCAAAGATTTGATCGGACATTTGCAAATCAATCCACGCAAGAAATTCATGGAATCTTTCTCGCCCATTCAGGTTCCTGGGAATATCATCAAAGGTAAACAAATGAAATGATGATGAATCATTGCTTTAAGCCCGAGGAGTATGATTCTGGCGAGGTGAGTACGAACAGGCCACTCTGCTCATTAGCTTCTTCATCACCAGACACCGGATCTACACAGAGTAGTTCTTCGTGGAAGATTCACTGATCATTCAGTAGTCCGGGCCATCAAGACTAGCTTTGAAATATCCGCAGTGGGATTCTTCATCCGGCACGATGTTGTAAGACGTAGATCGGTCTGTTTCAACGGATCGTCCGTGAGACAAAATGATCTGTATGATCTGAACTTGAAAGTGGTAGTTTCAGCTTCTGAAGTTGAGACTGGTTCTGGAAGGGAAACTGATTCAACAGGTTTAATCTGGGAGGTTATGTGAAACTGGTGAAGAGGTTGTTTATCTTTCTGGACTGGTTGAAGTTGTTCTGGAATATACTCAGGAATAATCTGTGGGGGAACATGAGATGGTGTATGACCTGGTATTGGATATGTGGAACTTGTTGCAACATGTGGTATGGTTGGTTCCGGTTGTGTATAGGTTGACTGGGTAAAAGTTGGAGCTGGTTGGGTATGGTTGTGTTTGGGTGACCGTTTCGGTTTTTATCTTAATTATCATTGCTTGTGTTGTCTTTTCGAAACAAGCGAGTAGCTGAGACAAGCCAAAACTTGGTTGGTCGATGCTTGATCACGGTAAAAGGGTCGATAAAATAAATACGCGGTGAAATTGAAACAGGTTGAGACTGGGTAAACATGGATCATTGAACTGTTGTTCATCGCCCAATTCTGGAAAGTTCAGCTTTTAACCTTCTGATTTCTGCTTCTTTCTGATTGAATTCAGGACCCCAAATGTTGTTATTGATCGTAGATCTGAGATCAATATCCAACTGGGTGATTCTGTTCTGCAGATTGAGATAAATCTGGTCCAATTGAGAAGAAATAGCAGTAACTTTGCTATTAACCCTTTCAATCTTTTGATCAATATTTTGCAAAGCAATGTTTTGAGCTGTGGCATTCTGTGTTTGCCAATTAAGGACTTGCTCATATTGCTCGAGAGGTTCAGCATGGCCTGATGAGGATATGGCAGGTTGGATGTATGGCTGTGACATCACTTTTGTCTGTGAGTCGGTTTTTCATTCCATGGGTGGAAAACTTTCTTGGTAGCTTGGTGCAGATGTGGAAAACATCATGCAAGACTGGACCGTGATGTTCGTTAATCAAGAGATGTAACTGAGATCTGCTGTGTTTTCCGTGTCAAGGCTTTGCGGTTTTTTCCGCAGTAAATTGGGTGGTTCAGGTAAAGTTTTTGGTTCTGACAAATCTATGAGGATGAGTGAAGAACAACGTGAGATTTATCAGGATCTGATGGAGGTATGGATTTGCAGGGTGTTTTGGCAAAGCAAGGCTTTTCTTTTTTCTTTCTTCTCCTGCGCATGATTTCAAAATCCTCGTCATCAGAATAATTGTTATCCCCGCAGGGACAACCTGGATCACACATACGGGAGTCAGTATCCCATATGAAATGACCATCGATCTTGTCCGTGTAGACTGGATAGCCATCAGAATTGAATCCCCAGATGGGAATTTTCTTTTCTTGCTTGGTTTTGACGGACTGGATCATCATTGTATAAGACAGCCTATGAGGTTCCGGGGTTTCTTCCAGAGTTGGAGCTTGAAAGACTATTTTGACGGTGCCATCATGACGCCGTTCAAAGGAGGCTTGTGTGGCTTGAATCGTTCATCGCTTACGGAATTTCTAAGTTAGCTAAATCCATTCAAGAGGCATGAGTTGTTGCAGTTCATTTTTTGGTATCTGTCTGGGTATTTGGATTATTGTCGGGGTGGATTCTGTATCAGCTAAGATCATCAAAACATCAGAAGATGCTTGAGGTGTTGGCAAATCTAACGCATGGTTTTGCAAGCGATAGACCAACTGATGGTGCAAAGTTGCGATTTTCAAGAAATTGACCGCTCGCCTCGATCCGGATCCGCATTTGAGAGCTTTTGAAAGGTTCGATCATCAAGGGAAAAGTCAAGTTCGATAAAGGTAGTAGAACGCCTCGCGTTGAGTCATGAGAATCGTCCGATCATCGCGTACTGTTTGAAACGAGTATCAAGCAAGGCAATTCTAGCAGTAACTGGAAGACCTTTTCGTCCATGTAAAGTGAGAATCATACGGATTCCTCCGAGATGAAGGTGAGAATATTCCTCTCTTTTCCACTGGGAGATTAAAGTATCTGGAATTTCTAGGGTTACATACTGTTCAGCAGAAGTTGACTGAAGTGAACACTGATCTAATCTAGAAGACTGTATGTACTCTTTTGGAATACTTCTACGCCTAGAGATGAGAGTTTTGACAGTACGAGTGATACCGGGATGTTTATACAACTGGTAAGGACTCATAAGAGACTAGACTCTTTTATTTGTGCAGACTCTGGTATATACGAATACTCAACAAGGTTCTCTATTTTTGACGCTATCTGTTTTTTACACGACTCTGAAAGACGAAGAGTAGATGATAACGAAACTGGAGACAACTGGGATGTTAACTAGAGGTTGAGGACATGTTTGATATGGTTTCTCTGGAAAATTATTTCTCAGGCTTTTATTCACTCAATGTATTTATAGAAAGGGGGCTCCCTCCCCTAATTTGATACCCCTGAATCCATTTTTTAGCTTAGCTTTCTGTAATTCCTTCTCCATCTTGTATTTTCTACGTATTTTAATAAATTTTCATTTTACCCCTATTTCAAAAATGAGTAGCTAAGGGCCCGTTTGGTAGGGTTTTCTACCAATTGTTTTCATTTTTGTTTTCATAATACAAACGTAATATCTGTGCGGTAGGATAAACTCAAAAAAAAAAATCACAAAACAATAAATTCAAATTCAATACTATAACTACAAACCTGAAAATGTGTTTAACATGTTTCCTAAATATTACAAACCAAACTCAAAAATAAATTAAGAAACAAAACCTGCAGCAACCCTTTCCCCCTTCGATCTGGTTTTCTTGATCTGGTCTCTTCCCCCGCCATCGTTCTCGATCTGGTCTCTCCCCCCTCTCATCGTTTTCGATCTGGTCTCTCCCCCCTCTCATCGTTTTGGATCTGGCCTCTCCCCGTCTCATCGTTTCGATCTGGTGTTCTCGATCTCGTCTCTCCCCCTCTCATCGTTCTCGATCTGGTCACCTCCCCCGCCATTGTTGTCGATCTGGTCACGGCATCGTTCGCGATCTGCTGCAACTTCGTCTCTACTGCGACTATCATTTAGTGTGCAGTTCTCTCTCCTTCGTGGCCATTGTTGCTCTGTTTAAGAAACAACAGGAATTCAAGAGATGAAACCTTCTATTTAATTTATTTATTAATTCATGCATTCATGCGTGAGAGTGAATTGCAGAGGCAAATAGTCTCGTGACCTCACGATCGTCACAACTTGTGTGTGATATAATCCATCTGAATATTCCTTCCATAAACCAAGCCTTTGGTAGAGATATTTTTAAGCGCGTTACTTTGAGCTTTGTTTGACAAATTGACATTCCCTGAGCCGCAAGACAAGAGGGTTTAATTTCGAAGCTAAAAAAGCTGGAAAAATCTTTGAAGACGATTTAGGCCACAAACATCAGCTGCCACTGCTGTCCATCCAACTATAGCCAATGCCGCTCCTACTTGCTTGACTGAACTGCTGCACTCTCTCGGCTTGCTGGTAATTTTTTTATTTCAAAAAAATTTTTTGATTTCAAAAAAATTTTTTGATTTCAGTAATTGTTTGAATAATTTGGAGAGACTTTTTTAGAGCATGTTAATTATGTATTCCCTCTATTCATGCCAAAATAATTTTGAGTAATTGTTTTAGATTATGAGTAATTGTTTGTTTTAGATTATGAGTAATTGTGTTGATTGAAAACAATACCGTATGAATATATTTTTGCTACACTTTGATTTTGTTTGCAGAATGGAAAAAAAAGGAAGCGATG
This sequence comes from Citropsis articulata, assembly GCA_030449925.1. Taxonomy (NCBI): domain Eukaryota; kingdom Viridiplantae; phylum Streptophyta; class Magnoliopsida; order Sapindales; family Rutaceae; genus Citropsis; species Citropsis articulata. The sequence goes on from JASUUH010000080.1 coordinate 1,563,785, forward strand.
AACTGGAATTGGGGGATTTAATTGTTGGTATGTTGTTGCTTCGTGTGCTTTGTTATTATGAGTTTTAATAATTTTGAGTAATTATTTTATATTATGAGTAATTGTGTTTATTTGAAAGTAAAACCATGTAAATATAGTTTCGGTACAGTTTGATTTTGTTTGCGGAATGAAAAAAAAGGAAGCGATGAACTGGAATTGGGGGATTTGTCATTATGCTGCTGCTTTAATTATTGCTATGCTACTACCTTGTGTGCTTGGTTATTTTGAGTTTTAATATTTTCTCTCTCTCTCATTTGAATCGAAATGCAAGCTGGAAATTATAACTTCAGATAAATATACTTGGGGAAAATGATTATTGCTGAATAGCATTGTATTTGTATTTTAAGGACAAAGAATACAGATATATATTTTTGTTTATGCCATTAAATTCTTTATGCCGTTAAATTGAATTGGTGAAGTTGTATTGGAATATATTTTTATTTTGGACTGTGGAATTTTTAATCTATGACATATTGGTAAAATGGCTTTCATGCTATGTTGGATTTGATTAATTTCAACAGTTTGAGCTATGTATGTCTAGAACTAGTTTCTTTAATTTCATTAATATTTGATATATGTTATTTTTTTTAATTTTCTAGTAACAAGATATGGATCCACATGATGTTGATGGTAAGGATAAGGCTGATTGGTCTAGCTAGACTGAAACCCTTTTTATTCGTATAGTACATGACCATGTGAAAAAGGGTGATTTACAAACATCAACTTTCACTAAAAACATTTGGACCACTATAAGTGATGAGTTATTTGAACAATCTCAAAAAAGATTCAATATAGGGCAACTTAAGTCCAAGTTTAATAGGCTGCGCAAAAAGCATCGAGAGTTTTCTGACTTAATAGCTCATACCGGGTTTGGCTGGGTTCCTGCTTCAAATATGGTCACAGCATCGAAAGCTGTTTGAGCTGAATATATTAAAGTAAAACTGTATTCACGATATATTAAATAGTTTCGTATAAATTTAAAATATTAATTTTTCATTTTATACACTTATTTTTTTCCATAGAGAGTGCTTGGAGTGAAGCCATATCGTAGAAAAGGATTAGAGCACTACCAAACCCTAGGGGAGATATTCAACACCACCACAGCTTCTGGCCATTTGCGTTTTTCTTCCAGCCAAGTTCCATTGTCCTCGGATGAGGATCGTGAATTGGAAGAGGATTTTCTTGGTCATGGAGTTCATGTTGCTATTGGGGATGACGGTTCAATGGAACCTTTTTTCGAGAGTAGGACAGAAAAAAGGCCTCGTCGCTCAGTTGCATCTTCAACTGTGCGTGGTAAAAAAAATAAGAGTGAGTTTGACAGCTACTTTAAAATGGCTAGTTCAGTGATGAACGCTAGAATGGAGATGGTTAAAAGCAAAAGTGCGGAGTCAGCTTCTCAATGTGCTGAAAAGTGGTCTATTGAAGAGTGTATTGAAGCTGTGGAGAAATTGGTAGACATTGATGGAGATACATACAACAAATTGATGGATAAGCTAGTGCCCAGTATTGAGTGAAGGAAAGCTTTTCTAAGCATGCCCGAGCATAGGAAAAAATATTGGTTAACTAGTTTATAGTTTGTTATTTAAAATGTAATGTGTTTAACTTGGATGTTATTGGTTGTGAACTGTGTGCGTGTTTATTTTATGGTTTGGACTTTGTAGTATTTTTGTTTGTCGAACTCTATGTTATTTTTATGAACTGAAATGTATTTGTTGAACTTTATTTTATTGTTGTGAGTTGAACTTTCTAATGTTTTTACTTATTTATTTGCTACAATATTTTTAGATAGCGAATGAATTTGTATTTGTATGTTCATTTGATTTTAATTTTTTGGATCAATTATCATATACTTGAGATATAATTTGTGATTTTTTTAAATCAGAGCAGGAAAAATGAACAACAACAATGAAGATGATGATATTGATAGTTTAACAGATATTGAAGAAGAAGTTTTAGAGGTAGCAATTGCTATAAAAATTTATGAGAAACAACAGCGTGCTATTAAAAGGCAATGTTATATAGGACAATTGTCTGGCATTGAATTTGTTCAGGATGTATAACATGTTTCGAATAGATAAAGAAGTTTTTATTCGATTATGTTATACACTTGAACATTTACAGTTATTAGAGAATGATAGACATGTTTATATCAAGGAGTCTGTAGCAATGTGCTTGTATATATTGTCCCATGGTGCTGTTGTGCGGGTTGTATCTGAGCGTTTTCAACATTCAGCGGAAACTGTGTTTACACACTTTAAGCGTGTGTTAAAAGCACTTTGTCACTTGGCAAATCACATTATCAAACCAAAACCTCAAGGGGAAACACCACCAGAGATTAGAAACAATCCAATTTTCTTTCCATATTTTGAGGTAAGAAATTCAATACACGTTACTTTAATGTTTATGTGACATTAATATTTGGTTAATAAATTAATAATTTTTACATATTTTCACAAAAGTGTATCGGTGCAATTGATGGAACCCATGTTGCTGCATGGTCACCAGCACATAAATAGATATCATATCGAGATAGAAAGACTCAGGTGACTCAAAATATCATGTGTGCATATTCTTTTGACATGATGTTCACATTTGTATACACGGGCTGGGAAGGTACCGCCAATGACTCAAGGGTGTTTATGGATGCCTTAAATAGACCAGAATCTGGGTTTCCACGTCTGGAAGAAGGTAAGAATATTGATATATGTATATATGTGTGTGCGTGTGTGTGTTAATATCTTTGGCCTTTATTTTTTAATTAAGTTATGTTTTATTGTTTCTATATTTTAGGATATTACTACGTTGTGGATTCTGGATACATAAATATGAATGGATTTTTGACACTATATAGAGGTGAGAGATATCATTTACGTGATTATAGAGGAGCAGGTCGAGCACCTAGAGGTCCCCAAGAGCTGTTTAATTATAGACATTCATCATTCCGTAATGTAATTGAGCGATGTTTTGGTGTTTTAAAAGCGCAATTTTCAATTTTAAGGGATATGCATAATTATAGTTTGCGTAAGCACGTCTAATTCCAATTGCATGTTGTGCTTTACATAATTTTATTCGGCGCGAAAATGCAAGTGATAGGTTATTTGGGGATTTTGATGTGCAAGATTTGGTTACCAACGAAGAAGGAGACACTAGTAGGCCACTTACTAATATTGATTTATCTCCCGCAAGTGTCGCAGCGATGAATGCTACAAGAGATAGAATTGCAGCTTCCATGTGGCATGATTACATAAGTAATGCATAATGTCTATCATGTAATTTTTTAATAATTATTTTTTTTAATTATGTGTTGTAATATATATCTTAATTGAAATACAAGTGTGCAACCCAAGAGGGGGGGTGAATTGGTATTTTAAAACTTATCCTAATCAAACCACACAATAATCTAATCTAATGCCTTAATAAATTCGAAAACAATAAATTCAATGAAATCACAATAATAAATAAGAATGTATTTGAAGCTCTATGAAGATTGTATAATCGTGTAGAAGCTCAATGGTCGTGTTGTGATCAAACCTTGATTTGATTTGAATGAGCTTATTTATAGTTGGAGCTGAAAACTAGCCGTTATACACCTTTTTGCCAGAAAATGGATCGCCGTTAACCGTTAACGGTTAACCGTTTGGGCTGAATTTCAAATAAACGGTTGACCGTTAGTCACTACCCTTTCGCCATTAATTTCCAGAGACCTGCAAAAGAAATTTGGGTTAATCGTTCTTACTAAACGGTTCAAGGTTAGCAAACTGGAAATAATCGGTTCACCGTTTTCCGTAAATGGTTTACCGTTAATTTCTAGAGACCTGCAAAACAAATTTGGCTTAACCGTTCTTACTAAACGGCTCAAGGTTAGCAAACTGGAAATAATCGGTTCACCGTTTTCTGTAAACGGGTTACCATTAATTTCCAGAGACCTGCCAATCAAATTTGACTTAACCGTTCTAACTAAACGGTTCAAGGTTAGCAAACTAGAAATAATCGGTTCATCGTTTTCCGTAAACGGTTTACCATTAATTTTCAAAAATATCATTTTAACAAACCTTTGTAGAACATACTTTCTGGACATTATCGGTTAGCCGTTTGCTACAGTGAACTGTTTTTGAAAAAAGTATTACCAAACGCATATTCTCTGTTTTTATCATTTTCAATTTTATCTACCAAACGCATATTACTGTTTTCAGTTTTAAAATACAGGATACAAAAAATGACACCAAACGAATATTTAAATTCGAAATACAGCAATTGCAAAACACCATTTTCATTTTCATTTTTATTCTCAGAAAATACAAATCCAGAAACAATACCAAACGAGCCGTAATTTTCTTTCAAACTTGGGTTGAAGGTGAAGTCTCAATATGTTTTATGGGCTTTCTCTTCCCCTCTAATATTTTGTGGATGTTTTGACTTGTCGTCAACAAATAGCAATAATCTTGTCTAGATACCGCCCTGATTAAACCGGCACCCTAGTACAAGGTTATTATTATTTGGCACGATAAGCCCTTAGCACCATATTTATTTGAGCGTGGTTCATGAGGTGTGGAAACCCCCCTCATGATTTAATTGGTATTAATAAGAAATATTTAGCCCATGGAGCATGTTGATGCAGATCCAGATACCCAAGTGCTTTATTTCAATAGATCTCGTTTCAATTTATTCCTGCCTTTTTAATTTAAATTCTAGCATAGTTTAAATTACCTTCAACACAAATCCAACCACCCATTTAAAAAAAAATTAATTCTACATATAATTAAAATCCACCTCCTCGTGGGATCGACACTCGTCACCATCAATCTATTCTACAACAGATTCGTGCGCTTGCGAGTTCAATAAAATTTGCACAATAAGTTTTTGGCGCTGTTGCCGGGGAGGTAAGTATTTTAATACATAGAATTAATTTTTTTTTAATATTTATTTTTTATTTGTTTTCTTGAAATTTTTGTTTCCTCAATTAAAAAAAAAAGTGAATCTATATTTTAAGATTAGAATTTCATTTCTTTTTCTTCTTTAAATTTGTGTAATTTAATTCTTATGTTATTTTTCTTTGTAATTTACTTTAATTTTAGTTAATATTTGTTTCACGTAATTTCTTTTTCTTATAGCAATTGAGTGTGTTTTCATAGTAAGGTTGTAACAACGTGACAAGGTCAGTATCGTAATTTCTCCTTTTTCCTAATTTTTATTTGTTTTGTTTTCATTTATTATTTTTTCTTTCTTTCTTTGCATGCATGGTCGAAGGTCATTATCACATAATCTTGAGCCTTTCGACCTTGAATTGGAGAAAACACTTCGCACACATAAGCACGTTACATTTAAAAAGAAATTTGAAATGGATTTGCAAAATCAACCAGAACCACAAGAGAGTGCATTTAAGGACTATTTTAGTCCCTTACCTAATTTAAGCACATCATGCATAAGGTACCCAAATGTAGCTGTTAGGAATTTTGAATTAAAACCTAATGTACTGAATTGTCTCCCCACATTCTATGGCTTAGAAAATGAGGACCCATATAATCATTTGAATGATTGTCATGCTATTTGTCAAACTTTTAGATATGAGAATTTTTCAGATGATGATGTTAAACTCATATTATTCCCATTTTCTTTAAAGGATAGAGCTCGTTCATGGCTTAATACATTGCCTGCTAATAGCATTTCATCATGGGAACAAATGGTAACAAAATTTTTAAATAAATATTTCTCAGTTCATAAAACCAATGCTATTCGCAAGGAAATTTCAGAGTTTACACAGAGAGATGATGAGCAGTTTTTCGAGACATAGGAGTGATTCAATGGGCTACTCTTGAAGTATGCACATCATGGGTACGAGAAATGGCACCAATGCCAATACTTTTTGGAGGGATTATTACCACATGTGCAAGAATGGCTAATGGCGACCAGTGGAGGAGAGCTAATGTCAAAAAGTGCATCAGAGATTTGGGATTTCTTCCAGCGCCAATCAGATAATTCTCAATAACGGAGTCGATCACCGTAAATACCGTGAGAATTAAGGGAGTAAATGAGGTTCACGAGTCAAGCTCGGGAATTAAAGAAGTCAAAGAGATGGTTGAAGGCCTTTCTCGACAAATAGCATCATTAACGACTGCCAACTCAACAGAACCACATGACCATGACTCATATTCAGATCAAGCCAATGCCATAGGTGTCATGAGAAAACCATCAAATTACAACTCATACTCCAACACATACAACCCTGGATGGAGAGACCACCCCAATTTTTCATAGTCTCAAGGATTCCAACAAAATGGACCAGCAGCTCTACCTCCACCAACTCCTCAAATTCCTTAAGCGTCTCAGCCACCATTTAGACCATACAATCAAAACCTAAGCTACTCTCAACCCAGACCATGGGAGGATACGTTCCAGAATTTCAAGAATTCTACTCACTCCAAAATCGAGCAACAGAACCGCACCATTGATGAACTGCGAAATAAGATGAGAGCGAGCTTTAACTCACAAGCCCAATCAGTTTCAAACCTCGAGAAAATGGTGGGACAACTTGCTTCTTCAGTTCAAACCTTGGCAATGACTGTTGAGAAAGGCAAGTTTCCAAGTCAACCAGTGCCTAACCCTAAAGGAGTGCATGAAGCAAGTACCAGTTCACCACAGCAACATGGAGAGATCAAAGCCGCCATGACCTTGCGAAAAGGAAAAGAAGTCAACAACACAGTGGAGATGCCAGTGACAAAATCAATTCAGATTGTACCTGTGAATGCTGAGGACTCAGCATCAGAGGAGAAAGAAGAAACCAACCCCCAAGAGTACGTTCCTAAAGCTCCATTTCCTCAGAGGTTAGCTAAAGCGAAGAAAGAAGAATCCTCAGGTGAGATTTTGAAATCTTCAAACAGGTAAGTGTTAACATCAATTTGTTAGATGCTATAAAACAAGTGCCATCTTATGCCAAGTTTCTTAAAGACCTTTGCATTAAAAAGACAAATATTCATGTTTAGATAAAGGCATTTTTAACAGAAAATGTTAGTTCTATACTCCAACATAAAATGCCTTTAAAATACAAAGACCCAAGCTCCTCCACTATCTCATGTAGTATAGGGAACCATACAATTGAGAATGCTTTGTTGGATTTAGGAGCTAGTGCAAATCTGTTACCTTACTCTGTATTTGTGAAACTTGGACTGGGAGAATTACACCCAACTCCAGTGGTGTTACAGCTTGCAGATCAGTCCACGAAAATACCTCGCGATATTATGGAGGATGTGCTTATCCAGGTAGACAAGTTTTATTTTCCTGTTGATTTCATTGTAATTGATACCCAACCAGTGCTGGATTCAAAGAAGCACATTCCCATTATCCTGGGCCGACCTTTCTTGGCAACTGCCGATGCTCACATTCAATGAAGAACTGGAAATATGCAGTTGTCATTTGGCAATATGACCATGGAGCTCAATATCTTCAACATTGCTAAACAACCTCGCAATGCAGATGATGGAATTGTTGATGTGGATTTAATAGAAACATTAGTTGATAACAATTTTCTTTCAAACCTTAGTAATGACCCTTTACAAGCATGTTTAACTCACTTCGGTTTGAATTTTGATATTGACATATCAGTCGATGAAGTCAACGCCCTACTTGACTCAGCACCATCCATCGACACAAATAAATGGAAGTCAAGAGCTGAACAACTAGTGCCACCAAAACTCGACCTCAAGCCATTACCCAGCACTTTGGAATATGCATTTTTGGGAGAAGAAAGCACTCTACCAGTAATCATTTCTTTCTCCCTCAATGATGAACAAAAAGGTAAGTTGTTGGAAGTTTTAAAAGAGCATAAAGGAGAATTAAGATGGACCATAGCAGATATAAAAGGTATAAACCTAGTAGACTGTATGCATTACATTCACCTTGATGAAAATGCGAGACCTACTAGGGAAATGCATGGCAGTTAAATCTTAACATGAAAGAGGTTGTTAGAACTGAAGTCCTTAAGCTATTAGATGCAGGTATCATTTACCCCATTTCTGATAGTTCATAGGTCATTTATGTGCAAGTTGTCCCTAAAAAGTCAGGAGTCACAGTAGTTACCAATGCTAATAATGAATTAGTTCCCACTAGAGTAACTACAGGATAGCGTGTATGCATTGATTATAGGAAGTTAAATTCTGTCACACGTAAAAACCATTTTCCTATACCATTTATTGATCAAATGCTTGGTAGATTAGCAGGGCATGAATTTTATTACTTTCTAGATGGCTACTCAGGATACAATCAAATTCCCATAGCACCAAAAGATCAAGAGAAGACCACTTTCACTTGCCCTTTTAGCACTTTTGCATATAGGAGAATGCCTTTTGGATTATGTAATGCACCTGCTACATTTCAACGATGCATGTTGAGCATTTTTTCTGATATGGTTGAACGATTTCTTGAGGTCTTTATGGTGACTTTTCTATTTTTGGTGATTCATTTGATCAATGTTTACATCATCTAACACTAGTTCTGCATAGATGTTTTGAGAAGAATTTAGTCTTGAATTGGGAGAAATGTCATTTTATGGTAAAACAAGGTATTGTTCTTGGTCACATCTTTTCAAGTAAAGGTATTGAGGTTGATAAAGCTAAGGTGGACCTCATTTCCAATCTTTCTTCACCTAAAACAGTCAGAGAAGTAAGATCTTTCCTTAGGCATGCTGGTTTTTATAGACGTTTCATTAAAGATTTTAGTAAAGTTTCTAGACCCTTATGCAATCTACTTGCTAAGGATGTACCTTTTGTCTTTGATGATTCATGTCTTGTGGCATTTGAAAAGCTAAAGCAGTTGTTGACATCATCACCCATCATTCAGCCCCCAAATTGGAACTTACCATTTGAGCTTATGTGTGATGCATATGATTATGCAGTAGGAGCAGTATTAGGACAAAGAGTTGATCGAATTCCCCATGTGATTTACTATGATAGTATGACATTGAATGATGCACAGTTGAATTATTCAACTACTAAAAAAGAAATGCTGGAAGTAGTGTTTGCACTAGAGAAATTTAGATCTTATCTCATTAGCTGTAAAACAATTATATTCACAGATCATGCTACTCTTAAATATCTTCTCACAAAGAAAGATGCAAAAGCTAGACTAATTAGTTGGGTGTTACTTCTGCAAGAATTTGACTTAGAATTCAAAGATAAGAAAAGATCAAAAAATGTTGTAGCTGACCATCTTTCTCGTCTCCATTTTGATACAACTATAGAACCATTACCTTTGAATGAGTCATTTCCTGATGAACAATTAATGAGTGTGAAAGCAGTACCATGGTATGCTGATATTGTTAATTATCTTGTTACAGGTCAACTTCCAGAGCATTGGACTAAGCAGGACAAGGCCAAATTCTTTGCAGAAATAAAGAATTTCTTTTGCGATGATCCTTATCTATTCAAGCATTGTGCAGATCAAATTGTCAGACGATGTGTCCCAGAGAATAAATTTCAAAACATTCTTTCTTTCTGCCATGAACAAGCTTGTGGAGGCCATTTCAGCGCTAAGAAAACAGCTACTAAAATTTTACAATGTGGTTTCTATTGGCCAACTATATTTCGAGATGCTTACAGTTTTTGTTCTTCATGTGATAGGTGTCAATGAATGGGGAGCATTACACGAAGGAATATGATGCCACTGAACCCAATTTTAGTGGTTGAAATTTTTGATGTATGGGGTATCGATTTCATAGGACCCTTTCTCCCATCTTTTGGCCATCAATACATACTGGTTGCTGTTGACTATGTTTCAAAATGGGTAGAGGCAATTCCGTGTAAGACCAACGATCATAAGGTGGTAATAGGATTTTTGAAAAGCAACATAGTTTCACGCTTTAGATTCCCTCAAGCAATAATCAGTGATGGTGGTGCCCACTTTTGCAATAAATCCTTCAAAGTAGTTTTGACAAAGTATTCCATCACTCATAAAGTGATGACCCCATATCATCCGCAAACCAGTGGCCAAATTGAGATCTCCAATCGAGAAATAAAGCACATTTTAGAAAAGACGGTGAGGCCCGACAGAAAAGATTGGTCATTGAGGCTCGATGATGCATTATGGGAATATATAACAGCTTTCAAAACTCCAATTAGGATGTCACCTTACAGGCTAGTGTATGGAAAAGGTTGCCACCTACCTGTGGAACTCGAGCATCATGCGTACTGGGCCATCAAGAAATTCAATTTTGATATGCAGCAAGCTGGCTCAGAAAGAAGATTACAGCTGGCAGAACTTGAAGAAATTCGCAATGACGCGTACGAAAATGCCAAGATTTACAAGTAACGAATGAAAGTCTTTCACGACAAGCAAATTATGAGAAAATCTTTCACTCCAGGTCAGAAAGTACTTTTATTCAATTCTCGCTTGCACCTATTCCAATGTAAGTTACGTTCTCGATGGTCTGGCCCATTTATTATTCATATTGTTTTTCCACATGGGGTAATTGAAATTAAGGATCCAAAGAACGGCGTCACTTTTAAAGTTAATGGTCAAAAATTAAAGCCATATCTAGAGTACCAACCACATGGAGAGGATAGTGAAATAAATCTGAGTGACCTACCAAGTTTAAATTGAGGTTTTTCTTTTATTTTCGGTGATTTGATTTGATTTATTTCTTTTCTTTTGTTTTTATTATTCTTTTGCTCATTGAAATTATTTTTACGTAAGTGTGCTTGTTTAACTATTACAGTTCTCTCTTATCATTTTAATCATGAGACAGTACCTCTTGTACATGCTTAGAACATTTCAACCTATCCAAACTCATCTCAGAAAGTAGATACGATTTTGTAAAACACATCGTATTTGGGCTTTGCAACCACCAGAGCTAGTTGCTCATGTTGAGGATTTAGAAAGCCAACTCAGAGATATTAAGAGAAGTATCTACAACACCCAGTTGGAGCTTGAGGTAAATTCAATAAGAGGACGATTTTAGTTTGTTTTGTGTGTTTTAATTTGTTTCTCTGTTTGTGTGTTTTAGTTTGCTTTGTGTGTTTAAGTTTGTCACCCCGGTAAAGTGGCGAATAACGGTACTTCGTGACAATCAAGTCGGTTACTTCAGTTTCCCATAATAACTGATATTCTGAGACGAAGGCATGGACAGAGACGAGATTTTAGCAAAGCTTCACAAACGATTCCCTTCGCTTCCTCAGAATGCCCTCCTTTCAATCTATAAAGCCCGGTCCGAACGCATGAGAATGCTTATGAAGAATGACATACTTGTTGATATCCGCTGGTTAATCGAGGCCAAAGTACTCTTGGCAGGTGAGTTTCCTCCTAAATTTATTGCATACATGCCTGGTTGTGGTAAAGGAAATTATGTGAGAAAACGACGAGCTCGAAGACTTTTTGCTGCTTGTCAGAAGTGTGCCAGAACTATATGTAATAACAAACCATGTTCTTTAGGAATGGTGTCTGATAAGAGGGAAGATAAGATTAAATTCATAAGGGATGGCTTGAATAAAGAGTCATTGGATAATATCCTTTTGTCTCTTAAAACGCATCCCAGTGGATACGTACAAAAAGCGATTCTCCAGTTATAGCCATTATTAGAGAAAGAACGTGCACGATACAGTCTCGGGAATCTGACTATAAACAACCATGTTTGCCAGTTTGTAAGAAAATTGGATGGGAAGCCTATCCTCGACCCATAGAGGGCGTTCAAGCCGTTTCTTGATGTAAAACCAGAGGAAGATGTGAGTCACAGTCGCAACTACCTGTGAATATCCTTTTACTTTACTGTTGTTTTATTTCACTGTTGTTTTACCATTCGCATTATTGCCTTTAATAATTTTCTATTACCATTGTTTTCTTTTTCCTTTTTTACTGTTGTCTTTTTTACTCTCGAGCCATGTGCCTTACGCGTTAATTGACATAATGCCTCATATACAGCTGTGACCCGTTGTTACCAAGGTTCTTAAATATGATTTTTGTCGTGCACTCATAAATTGTTTTTTAGCAGTATCCTAATGGTAGTTATTCCTAGTAAACAATTCAAGAACATTTGTGTGCTCTCTGGGTTTAACTATGGCAAATATAAAGAGTTCGTTGAAGCAGCCATAGATCTTGGTCGAAGAATAGCAGAGAGAAAACTGCATTTGGTGTATGGAGGAGGTGATCGAGGGTTATCTAAAATGGAGCCAAGTGTTAGGCATCATCCCAACAATCCTAAAACCTTTAGGCTGTTTGTATAACTCATCAACTGGAGAAGAGTTAGTCGTCTCAGGTATGCAAGAAAGAATACCTGAAATGTTAAATCATGCCGATGCTTTTATTTTTTTTCCAGGAGATCTTGCAACTCTTGAGGCACTAATCACATTAGCATCTTGGGCCCATTGAACATCCACCAGAAACCCATCAGTTTGTTAAATGTCAATTATTTTTATGATGGCTTTATCGCATTTCTTAACCATGCAATAAAAAACTATTTCATTCCTTTCTCAGTAAAAAAAGTCTTTATTTGTGCACATACTGCTAATGAGCTACTTGACCGCTATGTTTATCAATCGCAGATGATCCTGTGCTGTGTTGGAGTGTTCAAATAATGATGGTAATAAGAGTCATGATGAAGTACAAATTAGATTTAACTGCACTTGTAAATATTTTCTTCTGTGTTACACTACCCAGGTGATGTCTTTTAAACTCTACTCTTTTCCTTTCAAACATTGAGGACAATGTTTCGTTCTGGTTGGGGGGAGGGAATAACTGATAATTGTGGAATATTAGTTAAGTTTTTACTGAAGATGGAGTGTAGTTACTCTAGAAACGCATCTTCTTAGTTTGAAAGTTTAAAAAAAAAACAAAACAAAAAATAAAAAATAAAATAAAAAAATAAAAATTGTCCTATTTTCAGTGTGTTCTTTCTAACTTTTTCTTTTTGACTTCTCCTTTATAAATATACATTTTCAAAGTTTTTGAGTCGAAAATGACTGAATATGGACTGTAGTGACTCTAGAAACGCATCTTTTTAGTAAAAAAAAAAAATCAGACATTTTTCTTTTCTATCATCTAATTAATTTTTCTGCATCATTTTTCATCTTTCTACATGTATGTTTTCTTTTCATGTTTAGAATAGGTTGGGGGCAAGAATGTCATTAAAAAATATATATATATATTTTGAATTTTGTATGAGTTTACTGGATGACATGATGACTTTTGAATTTTAGTATTTGTATTATCTTTGGTCTTGAGTAATGTTACACTATATTTGTTATACTACATGTTGATGTTGGAGACAAATATGAGTTGCTTGAAGGAATGCACATGTCATAATAAATTCCAAGTGAGTTTTTGAGCCTACTATTCTTCTTGAAGAGTAACCATTTTTGCCCATTTTTTTTATAGCTTAGCAGATTATTATTTTATATATGATCTCTAGATTTCCTTTAAGTCAACCCTATAAAAAAAAAAGAAAAAATATATATATATATATGTGTGTGTGTGTGTTGCTACATCTGAAGGTCCACCTAACTAGTAGATATGGAAGATTATTTAGAGCCTTAAAAGATGATAGAAGGCCATCTTTGACCCGTTTGAGCCTTTCAAGCCATCCCTGTTATGAAATATCCATAGTTAGCCCTTTTGAGCCTTTTATTAATATATATATATATATATATATATATATATATTTGCTTTAGTGTTTGCTTGAGTAAGGAATGCTGTGCTGAAGTGCCAAATCAGTTTTGGGCACGCGAGTAGCAAATCAAGGGTAAAGTTAGGTTCTACCTGGAGCACTAGATGGCCTTGATTGAGCCCTGCTTCTACAGCAGTTATCAGGGCTTTCTCAAAAGTTTGTCAGCAGTTACTTTACCAGGCCTTGATAAAGTAAGAATAGGATCGAGACATCGGTCCGTAGATTGTAAAGCAGATTCCTTAGAGATAAGGATAATGCTTAGTAAGCTGTAAAGTAGATTCCTTAGAGATAAGGATCTACAGTCTGTAATAGTGACTCCCTTGTGACTATAAAAGGGAGGCGTCAGTTAGAGTCTAGGCATCGAGTCTTGAGTGTAATTGCTTTAGTGTCTGCTTGAGTATTCCAAGCATTCAGTCCTTCTGTAATCAAATCATTCAGTCCAAATAAAAATCCAGAATTGGTATCAGAGCCCGTTTTCCCGAAAGGAAACCCCTGGATATTCAGCATTAGTATGCTCTGTGGTTGCCGATAAGTTCATCGGATCCTCCACATCAGAAATTGTTGGAATTCAGTTCTAGCTAAGCTAAAACTTCCATAAGCCTAAAACACTACCGACAGGTGTGTGTACCCGTAAAGAGCCAGGAGAGCCGTGAAAGGGTTAGATCACCTTAGGATTTTCCAAAGCCATGGAAGCCCAAGCCAGTACTAGACAATATTCCAACCAGCCATCTGAGGTTGGAGTTTCCAATACCACAGCCATACGAATGCCCCCAGAAAGCTCACCCACAGCCAATTTCCTCTTTGAAACACAAGAGGATGATTATAGAACCCGTGCCGAACCTACCTACCCATCATAACTCCTTCAGAAGTAGCCAAGTTCAAAACCGATGGATATAGAGGTCTACACTTAGGAGCCATTCAAATAGGGCTACAACCTTTGTTCCTAGCCGGAAAGAATGTGACATGCTTCGTAGCCATCCTAGACACAAGGTGGCAGACTTTTGAGAAAGCCCTGATAACTGCTGTAGAAGCAGGGCTCAATCAAGGCCATCTAGCGCTCCAGGTAGAACCCAACTTTACCCTTGATTTACATAAACCATCCCTACCAAAAGCTATAAAAGTTCTAATCCAGATGAATGGGTTAGAAATGAAACCAGATGAGTCAGCCCTTGCCATACACCATACCATGACATATAAGGTCCAGTCCCATATGTTCTCAATGAGCCATACTAAGAGACCCATCACCAGATTCCTTGCTGGTGAAGGAAGAATAATCCAGCCTAAAACGTTCAGGCAGGACCAGCTCGTTTTTCCCCCACAATGGGTGAACGAGTATGAGAAGGCAAGCAGGCCTCAGCAAGTCCACGAGGCCCCGAAGGTGAACAGGTTACAAGGTGGAAGAGTCTCGGTCTCTTTCCCTTCTAAAACAGTCCCACTGTATCCATGCGAAAGGTGCCAAATAGAAGGAAGATCACCAACATCATGTCCACACATGGTGAGAAGATCAAGATCAGTAAGGCACATGGGTACAATATCCATGGTCAATACTCCTGACCTGGATAATGAATTTGTAAGGGATACCCCTGGAGGAGTCTCTGCTGTTAAATGGGTCATTCAAAAAACAAGCCCTTCAGAATTCGGACCCATAGAGAAGGCTGTCAACTGGACTAATGTGAACGTTGTTGAACAAAACCAAGCATTGGGAGAAATCCTAATTAACCAGCAGCAGATCATGACGGAGCTACATAAACTAAAAAAGGAAGTGAGAAAGTCCAAAAAGAAACATAACATAAAAACATACAAAACATATGATGGACTGAGCAGACACGGAAGAAATGGAGAAAACAAGACAGTGTTTTGAAAGAAAGAAGGTTTCTAGGCATTGGAAGAGCAAGCCGAGCAAGCCTTGGCATGTATGGGAAGAGAGTGCTTCTGGGAATAACCAGAAGGCATTCTGGAGGAGTTATAAGGCTCCGCCAAGGTATCCTTGGCCATCAGAACCAACTGGATGGGAAGAAGAAGAAGATAGTCACAGCTCATGTTCATCTGTGAGCATATCTTCAGGAGCTGAATCACCTATCCCAATCCACATGCAGAGGGGAGCACTGGGTGCCAACCCGTTTTATGTGGACACAAGGCCAAGATACACACCGACTATGGAACCGGGCCAGACATCTGACCCGAACAGACAAGCACCACAACAGACTGCTCAGACCCAACATGCACAATCAGGTGTCAAGTCCAATGAGCCTCCGGTACCACCAAGCCAGGCGCCAACAGATGAAATTCCGAATGATCCAGTACAAGGAGAAGAATGGGTGACAGGAGTCCAGATCGGACACTCCACTGCTGGCAAGATGTTCTGGAACATAGATGGAATGAAGCCAAAGGAGAGGTTGGCTTATTTCGAAAAGATGATGGCGTGGTATGAAGGAGAATGCCAGAGAGCTCCGTAATTGACAAAGGTAGCAACTGTCATGCGCCTGATAGCAGGATTCACTGGTTCCCTGAGAAGATGGTGGGGAATGAAGTTGACTAGGAACCAGAGAGAATTCATTAAGACAAGACAAGATCCATGTGCGAGCCTCTTAGAAAATCTTATGTCAGATTTTCTGGGGCAATATACCAGAGAAAGTGAGATCGCAGAAAAGCTGTTCCTGCAAAACAAGTGCTGTGATGTCAGGCAAATGGTGTAGTACTACCTAGAAAAGGAAAGGTTGTACTACACCATCCATAGACCCACTGACACCCTGCACAGAACGTTTGTGCTAAACATGCCAAGACCAGTAGCTGAAATGATGGAAGCAAAATTCAAAGCGGAAAGAGATACTGATCTAATGCAATACAACATAGCACAACTGCACCAGATAGCGATGGAGCTAATACAGGGACACTGTAGATCCTATGACCTAAAGAAGCACATGAAGCAGATTGAGAAGACGTCGTTGAAAAGATACTGTGACGACAAACCAAACAAATTTGGATGCAGCAATGAGAAGATGTGCAGCTGCAAAACG
Organism: Citropsis articulata; assembly: GCA_030449925.1. Classification (NCBI taxonomy): domain Eukaryota; kingdom Viridiplantae; phylum Streptophyta; class Magnoliopsida; order Sapindales; family Rutaceae; genus Citropsis; species Citropsis articulata. The sequence continues at coordinate 1,580,486 of JASUUH010000080.1, forward strand.
GACAAGCGGGAAAAGAAATACAGAAAGGCGTGGAGGCCGTACAAAGGAAAGAAGTACCGCTTCGTCAATTATATATATATATATATTTTTTCTTCATTAACTTATCATCCTGACCCACTCCAATTTGGAGTATTACCCGATGATTTACAAATTTCATCACCTGTTCATGTTTGAGAAAAAAAATAAAATAATTATTTTGTTCAACACAGTTGTGCCATACCAAAAAAAAAAGAAAAAAAAAAGAAAAAAAAGAGAAATACAATAATAATAAATAAGCGAAATGCACCTTTTAATTTTCAAAAGATCTTTATTTTTTTCTCAAACATGTATTTTTTTGTTTTCTCTATTTCCCCTTCTTTGTTAGCCATTTCCCTAGTCTACGTTACGTCTTAATAAAAATCCTTGATTTTAGGGAACTATAGTCTGAAGTAAAAGCTAGTTATATGGGCTATTAAGATTTAGTGATGCATTAAAAAAAAAGAATAAATTAGGTTGACTAGTATTTTGTTTGAAATCGTATTATTTATAAGCTGTGGGCATATTCTTTTCATCTTGGTGAGAGTGTGTGATATTTCTTTATTATATTCTCTCAATTTACCATTCATTGTAAAGACAATTTTTATTGGGTTTAATTTCTTTGTGAGAGTGTCACTACTAGGGATGGCAATTTAACCCGGACCCGGACGAACCCGGATAATCCGGTCCGGGTTGAACCCGTACCAGATTAAAAATAAATCCGGATCCGGATACAATTTTATCAACCCGGATATTTCCGGGTCCGGTTCCGGGTTTATATAAACCAGCATATGCGGAACCCGGACCCGGATAACATTATGTTTAAATTATTTTTTTTACTCTAAAAGAGGGGATAAAAAGTCAATGCCCTAGATCTCACACTTTCTTCTCCACTTTCACAGCCGCCGAACCCAATTCTTCTCTTATCTTTTCACCTCTTTTCTTCATCAAATCATCTTTTCGCCTCTTCGCTTCTTCTCTTCATCAAGTCATCGCCATCACCGCATCGCCGCTTTCACGCTCATCATAATCATCACCCGCTTGCGCCCATTTGTCCATCGCGATCTCTCGCTTTCACGCCGCTCATCCGCTCTTTGTGAATACCGCCATGGCCGTGACGAGTTCATCATCATGCTATCATCAATGCCGCTGTTCGTTCACCGCACCGATCGTCAAGTTTGGGAACTAAATCCGTGAATCGCGATTTATAATTGTAGGCATGGATTTGTATTTTGTGAATGTTATGTCATGGATCTGTGTTTAAAAATGGTTCATTGCTTTGAAATTTAAGATCTGTAAATTAAAAATGCTTCATTGCTTTGTATTTGATTTGGGTATAATGATCTGGTTTCGTGAATTTATGAAGTGTTTCTTTTTTTCAATTTGTATGTGATCCGGGTTGGAAACCCGCAGTGTGAAAACCCGGATTTTTCCGGGTTTAACCCGTACCGGACCCGGTGTCATAAAATCCGGGTCCGGTACAACATTTTAGAATCCGGGTCCGGAACCGGGAAGAGCAAACCCGGACCCGGACCCGGTTTTTGCCATCCCTAGTCACTACTACCGGTGAGATTTTAGGGTTTGACATGTCATTTTTGAAAGTGGCCTGATTACTATAGTCTGTTGGATTGATAAATGTGGATGGTTGATGTGATTATGATATTTCTTTATATTTTTATTTGATTGCTATCATTAATCTGATTGAATAAACACAATTGTTTTTAAAAAAAATCATTTTTGGGTTTGAATTTTATTTTCGCTTTATTTGCTAAAGACTAGCAATAAGTTGGTTGGGGGGTGTGTTGAGTTTAGAAAGTTTATATTTATAAAGGAGAAAATCGTCATTTTATATTTTAAGTCTCACTAACATCTCTATTTTTATGTATTTATTTCTCTTTTGATTTAATTATGTGTGTTTTGTTATAATTAAGTATTTTATGTATTTTAGGGGCATCATGATTGTTTCACAATGAATGAGTGATTAGACAAAAAAAACAGACATCACTTTTGAACTCAGGACGGTAAAAAACCTTAGAAGGAGCATAAAAGGAAAAATGTCATTGTTCACATATACGTACTGTTCATACGTACGGCACTGTTCATGTTACTGTTCACAACACTGTTTACATATAAGTCCGATGACGTGGCATTGACCGATGATGTGGCATCGACCGATGACGTGGCAACACTTAATTGGAGAAAGATGTGTCATTTGGTTGCTTATGTGGCGTTGACTGATGATGTGACATTGACCGATGATGTGTCACGATCCTATTGGACTAAAATTCTTATGTACTGTTGATGGATGACGTGGCAGCATTTCAGTGGACCAAAAATCATGCGTACGGTACATGCAAATATATGGGATTATTTACTATTCAAACCGCATTACTATGCAAACCACGTTACTGTTCAAACCATGTGCAAACCGTGTACTGTGCAACGCGTACTGTTGATTGATGACGTGGCGCAATCCTGAGCGTCTGAATTGTTTTTAATCCGATGGCTATGATTCACTCAATGTATCTATAGAAAGAGGGCTCCCCCCTCCTAATTTGATACCCCTGAATCCATTTTTTAACTTAGTTTTCTATAATTCCTTCTCCATCTTGTATTTTCTACGTATTTTAATAAATTCCCATTTTACCCCTACTTTAAAAATGAGTAGCTAATTTTCTTTCAAGCTTGGGTTGAAGGTGAAGTCTCAACATGTTCCATGGGCTTAATTTGGTAAATTTATTTTCTCTTCCCCTCTAATATTTGTGGATGTTTTGACTTGTCGTCGATAAATAGCAATAATCTTGTCTAGATACCGTCCTGGTTAAACCGGCACCCTAGTACAAAATTATTATTATTTGGCACGATAAGCCCTTAGCACCATATTTATTTGAGCGTGGTTCATGAGGTGTGGAAACCCCCCTCATGATTTAATTGGTATTAATAAGAAATATTTAACCCATAGAGCATGTTGATGCAGATCCAGATACCCAAGTCCTTTATTTCAATCGATCTCGTTTCAATTTATTCCTGCCATTTGAATTTAAATTCTAGCATAGTTTAAATTACCTTCAACACAAATCCAACTACCCACTTACAAAAATTAATTCTACACATAATTAAAATCCACCTCCTCGTGGGATCGACACTCGTCACAATTAATCTATTCTGTAATAGATTCGTGCGCTTGCGAGTTCAATAAAATTTGTACAACATTAGTCCCTCGTAAAAATAAGACACTGACCTCCATGTTTCAAAACCGTAATGTGGGCAAATGTTCCTATCCCAACTTTAGTAGAGGGTTTCTCCTGGTTTTTGAGTAAAAGTGGTGATTTGTCTTTTAAAAGAATTTGTTCTGTGGGGTGGGAAGAATTTTTTCAAAAATTATGCTTGCATTTCATCCCAAGTTCTTATTGATCCTGACCTAAGATTTTGTAGCCAAGTTAGCTTTATCCTTTAGTGAGAAAGGAAAAAACTTAAGCCTGATTATGTTCATGCTACAATTTTGATCAGTGCAAGTGTTACAGACTTCCTCAAATTCTCTTAAATACAAATATGGATTTTCAGACTCAAAACCATGAAAAGTAGGCAGAAGTTGAATGATAACAGGTTTGAAATTAAAAAGTGATGCATCAGGAGGAAAGACTATGCATGATGGTGACCCTATTCTAGTAGGATGCATGAAGTCTCTAAGAGTCTTATGTTGTTCATGAATGTTAGCCTATATGGCTATAAATATTAATTTTGATAATAACAAACCACATATTTTGGATAAAACAAATATTTACACATTGTGCTTTTATAACAAGAAAATGATTATATAAAATTAGTTATTTTTCAAGATATGGACTAAAATGAAAAATAATGTTTTTAATAAGAATTATTTTGAATTCCAAATTTAGGTCTATTTGTAAAGTTTTATAACGTTTTGGGCTATAGTACGGTTATAGAAAGTTTTGGGGCAAAACTATAATTTTAGAAAATAGTTCACTGTAGCAGTTACTGTAGCAAGCGGCTAACTGGATATAACAAGCGGCTAGCCGGATATTGGGCAGAACCTCTCCGGATGGAAAACGGCTATCCGGATTTTGTAAGCGGCTATCCGGTAAGCCGGTTATGACCAAAAAGTGCATAACGGCTAGTTTTTGAGCTCAAACTATATAAACTCAAATCCAATTCATTTTTGGAAATTTTAGCAGGCACAAACAAAAGGCACACAACATATCTTGAGCTTTCAATTCGCAAATCATAATTCTTTGAATCATCTTTGTTCTTCATTTTGTATATCTACTCTTTGAGAGAGTTTGTGTTGTAATTTTTATTTCCTCATCTCAATTGTGAGTGTTTGAGTGTGTGAGACACTTGAGTGAAGAGATTGAGAGATAATCTCTTTGTTGTAAAGGTTCATTGACACCTTGAAGTCAATTGTAAAGAACTTGAAGCCTTGGAAGGCTTGGATAGTGAAAACCTCAAGCTTAGATCGCTTGGAGGCGTGGATGTAGGCGGGGATTGCCGAACCATGTAAAATTTCGTGTGTTTGTTTCTCTTCTCTCTTACTCATTTATTATTGTGCTTTTATTAAACTTATTGCTTTTGAATTTATTAAGGCATTAGATTAGATTGTTGTGTAGTTTTGTTAGGATATTTTTTTTAAAAAAAACACAAATTCACCCCCCCTCTTGGGTTGCACACTTGTATTTCATTTGGTATCAGAGCAAGGTGCTCTTATTTAGACTTAATCGTCTAGAGTTAAAGATGAATGGCAACCCAATATGATTCAACCTTTAGGGAAGGACAGTCCACGAATAAACCACCATTCTTCGACAGTAATGACTACCAATATTGGAAAACTAGTATGAGAATTTATTTGTAAGTTTAGATTATGAAATTTTGGAAGTTGTGTGTGATGGTCCATTGATGCCTTTAACTAAAAATAAAGTAGGGGAAGATATTCCAAAACCTTCACGGGAATGGAGTGAGTTGGAAAAGAGAAAAGCTTCTCTAAATTTCAAAGCTATGAATGCCTTGTTTTGTGCACTTGACAAGAAAGAGTTTCATAGAGTGTCTAGTTGTGAGAGTGCTCATGAAATTTGGAACAAACTTGAAGTTGTGTATGAAGGCACAAGTCAAGTTAAAGAGTCTAAAATAAGTAAATACACTCGTCAATATGAATTGTTCCAAATGGAACAAAATGAAAGTGTGTATTCTATGTATACACGATTTACGGACATAGTAAACACCCTAGGAGCCCTAGGAAAAACTTTTTCAAATAGCGAGAAAGTTAAGAAAATCATTAGATGCTACCTAAGGAATGGAGGCAAAAAAAAACTGCCATTGAGGAAGCCAAAGATTTAAATGTCCTACCTGTTGATGATCTAATCGGTTCTCTTATTTCTTATAAGGAAGATTTGGCAGCCGAATGAGGCAATGAGGCGAAGAAGAAAAGCATTGCTCTCAAAGTCACAAAATATGAGAGTGATGGGGAAAGTGAGCCAGATGATGAGGAGTTGGCTATGCTAGCAAGGAGATTTAGAAAATTTTTCAAGAAAACCGGTGAGCAAAGAAAATTTAGAGACTTCAAGAACCAAAAGGAGAAAAAGGAAGTAATCAAATGCTATGAATACAAGAAGCCTGGCCATATAAGATCGGAATGCCCTCTTCTCAACAAGTTTAAGAAGAAAGCAATGGTGGCCACGTGGGATGATAGCGATGAAGAAACGAGTGATGATGAAGAGCAACAAGAAATGACAAATTTAGCTCTTATGGCTTTTGGAGAAGAATCATGTGATGAACTTGATGAGGTAAGTGATCTTCCTGCATATGATGAATTACATGAGGAGAAGAATCATGGCTTTTGGAGTAAAACAATAATGATGGTAACAGTACCTGCAGTAAGAAGTGCAAATTAGATTTAACTATTTGCTTGTAAATACTTTTTTATGTGTTGCACTACCAGGTAATGTCTTCTAAATTCTACTTCTTTCCTTTAAAACATTGAGGACAATGTTTCTTTCTGGTTGGGGGGAGAGAATAATTGACAATTGTGAAATGTTGGTCTAATTTTTACTATTTTTCATTGTAGAGACTAACTGTGGCTAACTTTTTGAGTAAAAGATGGCTGAATATGGAGCGTAGTGACTCTAGAAACGCATCTTTTTAATTTAAAAGTTGAAGAAAAACAAAAAAAAATGTCTTATTTTAAGTGTAATCTTTCTCACTTTTTCTTTTTGACTTCCCCTTTATAAATGTACACTTTCAAAATTTTTGAGTCGAAAATGACTGAATATGGAGTGTAGTGACTCTAGAAACGCATCTTCTTAGTTAAAAAAATTAGACATTTTTCTTTTTATATCATTTTAAGTGTAACCTTTCTAATTAGTTTTCTGCATTATTTTCACCTTTCTGCATGTGTGTTTTCTTTTTATGTTTAGAATAGACTGTAGGGTAGAATGTCATAAAAAAAAATTTGGCAATTTTGTGTGAGCTTTCAACATTGGATGACATGATGATTTTTGAATTTTAGTATTTGTATTATTTTTTGTCGTGAATGATGTTACACCATGTTTGCTATTCTACATATTGATGTTGCAGACAAATATGAGTTGCTTGCAAGAGTGCACATATCATATAAATTCAAAGTGAGTTTTTGAGCCTGTCATTTTTCTTAGAAAGTAACCTTTTTTACTCATTTTTTCCACAACTTAATAGTTTATTATTTTATAAATGATCTCTAGATTTCTTTTAAGTTAACCCTCTAAGAAAAAAATGATTAAAAAAAAGAAAAAAGAAAAAAAAAAGTGTGTTGCTATATCTGAAGGTCCACCTAACTAGTAGATATAGAAGATTATTTAGAGCCCTAAAAGACTATGGAAATGCCATCTTTGACCCGTTTAAGCCTTTCTAGCCATCCCTATTGTGAAATATTCATAGTTAGCCATTTTGAGCCTTTTATTTAAAAAAAAACATTTTCTTTGTTAACTTATCATCTGGACCCACTCCGATTTGGAGTATTACCCGATGTCTTACAAGTTCCATCACATATTCATGTTTGAGAAAAATGTAAATAATTATTTTGTTCAGTATAGTTTTGCTACACACAATATCTATATATATATATATATATATATATATATATAATGCGAAAGGTGCCAGTTAGATGGAAGACCACCTGGTGAGTGTTTTTGGATCCAAGGAATCCGAAACATATGGGGTTTCCCGTATATATATATATATATATATATATATATATATATATATATATATATATATACATATATATACATATGTATGTATATATGTATATATATACATAACCGCTGAGACTTCCATCCAGTGATTGCCATGTTCTCTCTGCAGATCAGAATCACCATTATTGGCAAACACTGTTTCCCAGAGAATTCTGCTCAAGATTCTTAGGATCTCTCCGTGATTGGTTCCTAAGTATCGGTGAATCTGACTCCAGTTATTCCGAACAGCACAAGTCTTAGAGATGTGTACAACCTGGGAGAACCAAACCTAGCATGGGAATCGCTAGACGAGATTTTCATCGGATGAAGTCTTTGTTCATTCTGGATCGAGAGATCTTGATAAGCACTACTGAAAGGATGGACCTTGTCTGCGGCTAAATGGTTTTAATGATCACTCCCTCAAGCATGTTTTTGTGCAATCTCTTCCTACAGAGATTTTGCCAGATATTCAGAGACACCTGAACTCCTACCAGATAAACTTGGATGATCTTACTCTTGGTAAGATCTATCAGATTGCTGTCTCTTGTCTTGAGAAACTTTGTGAGCAGAGAAAGTTTTTCAAACACTTTATGGAAAAGAAGGAACTCGAGGCCCTTGACCCCAAAAGACGCCTTGTGAGGTAAGTATCGGCTGCCCTTATAACCACAGCCCAGTGACCACTCGGGACCGATGTGGGATTCAAGGGCATCACCTACCCCTCCCACAAGTCGGCCCACACAGATGGCTCTGATACCAACTGAGATATCAATGCATTATGGAACACCCATAACATACTGATACCAAGCCAGGATCCACTAACTCATAGAAAGTCAGTCGGAACTCACACAGAGATCCAGCAGCGGAGTACGGGGCATTGTTATACCAGAGCAATGACGAACAAATCGTCCTTAGGGCCAATAGCCCGCATGCTCGGGTTTCCAGCCAATATACCCAACACCACGGAGGAAATCATAGCACACATACCAACCCTTTTTCTTCGCCACTCCCGGGCATTTCTTCGGGTGAAGACAGGCGAAACAGCAATGGTATAAGAAGTATACCACTCTGGTACAACAGGCATAAGACTTTCTGATACACAAGATCCTACAAGAGGCGAGTGTAGAGCATAGTTGTCACCAAGCCAGATAGAAAATGAAGTATTCAAGTCGATCTGTGATCCTTTTTGGAAGAATAGAAAGAAGAAGATATTTAGCCACTCATATTTGATAACAAGACCCCCACTATTACAACCACTAGATTAGGACACGTTACCTAACCTTGACAAAGCTAAGCAATAATGCAAACTAATAATACAACTTGATAATGACATGACAAAGACACTTAACCACTACTTTGAAAAAGTAAAGACAAGGACACAAAAGTCAAGCCTTGGATAAGGGCAAAGACTTTTACACAAGACTTTAACATGTAAAGACAAAGTACTGAAAGACTTTTATGGCATATAAGACGAATGCCATTATTAAAGTGAAATAGTCTCGTAAGAAGAGACTGATGTGTCTGAGTCTGAGACTGATGTATCTGAATCTGATGAAAAAGCGGGTTGAGGCCATGGATAGTCAGTCCAGTTTGTCCGCTGTGTGGTAGATCTGCCATTTCTGATGAGATAATTGTCATATCTCTGTGGGATTAGGGCTGATCTCGCCCAGTGGAGCGGTGATTCTGATTTCTTCTTTGAAGTAAAGATGGAGTTGATTGAACATCGGAGATAAAGGGCTGTGAGTATTGTAGGAGGGTGGGCGCCCGTATTCTTGGTAGAGCTTTTCTGGCGAGAGCAGTTGTCCACATGGAATGAAAGGATTCACGGTCATGATGGTGAATGATGGGATTTACAAGAGGTTCGGTCTGGCGACCCAGGAGGTCGATGAGTTTACTTATCACAATGGTGGGATGCAGATGTGATATCCAGGTTATAAGTTCGAGAGTCGAAGGATCACAAAATAGGGTGAACATTACAGCCGAACCATCGCCTTTCTGTATCTGCGGTGGTATGGATCGAGTTGGGATCAACGGAAGAGCCACTGGGTATAGGTTTACGAATACCGAGAAGACATAATAAGCTTGAGGGTGATGTCACGAATGACATGATGTCCCCATTTGGGTGTTCATCTCTTGGATAGAAAGTAGTGTGAAGCTTGAAAACAATTTGGTGCATCTAGTGCGGATTAGGATGTGGAACAAATGGGCTGGCATAACTCGTTGGTTGGCTTTGAATTCTTGTATGGCCATTAAAGACCATAAGCGCCATGTCGAGATGGGCTGTTTGAACTGTGGAACCATGCTTGTGATCGATAACCTTACGGAAGATTAAATCTTGAAGGCCATCACAGCCAAAGATGAAAGCCATGGGGCCCGACAAAGGAAGAGTGCAACTGCTGGTTCACAGGACTCGTTTGAGGAGGAGGAATATGGTGGCGCCAAATGAGAAATTGGTTTTACGAGGTGAGTCGATCTTTGAAAATTGTGCACGAACTTCAGTTATAGGCATGGAATGCCATGCGCTTTGGATTCTCACGGGAAGCAGTGTTTGCCAATAATGGTGATTATGATCTGCAAAGAGAACATGGCAATCCTTTGGATGGAAGTCTCGGTGATGGATGGGTGGGTCACTGTTTGGTGATGGATGGGCATGCCTTTCGGGACCCCATGGTGGGTGCTTTCTTTAGCATCCTTGACAAGCTTCGAGGTGTGGACCCATGATGTGAGGAAAAAGTCTACGAGATAGTTGACAATCAGAAATTGTTGAATTTGCTTGCGGTTTAGATAAGTGTCTGAAATCATCGATTCTTGTCCGATGTGGGGTCCGGGACTATAATTGCCATCTTGGATTATCATGCCAAGGAATTGATGGATGTCTGGCCCGTGAATTTTCTCGGATATCGTGACTCCATGATTCCATATTGAGGGCGATTGAGAGTCTCTGGTGTGAATCATGATCCTTGGAAAACAATAAAGTATCATCAATGTAGATAAGGGCGTTTTCAAGGATAGGTTGGAAAATCTTGACCATAGCCTTTTGAAAAAGTGATGGTGCCACTTTCAAGCCAAAGGGCATCATTGTGATAGTGGGCATTTGGAATCTGAGAAGTCTTGGGTGATCATCGGGATGAATACCAATCTGCCAAAATCGACTTAGAATCGAACTTTGAGAACACGCTTTGCGGAGATGAATGAACAAGGACTGAATCTTTGTAGGGAACTTATCATCTTTGAGAAAACCATTGAGGGTTGATAGTCAATGACTAGTCTTTTCTTACCGAACAATTTGAAACGTTTCTCAACATAGAATGCTTGACAAGCCCAATCAGAATGTGTGGGCTCGATTAAACTGCGCCGTTTGGCATTGACATGCAAGTTTCGGATCTGAGGCGTCATGCCGGATGTGTAACCTTTGTAGGGTTCGCATCTTCATTAAACGAAGGAAGCTTATGAAAAATTGAGGTTTTCCGCGAAGGAAAGGGTGAAAAGAGCTGGATGATTTTCGAGACGAGCAGGTAGGAACTTTGTTTTGAAAGACTCGTAGGGTGAGGAAACATCGAAATTGAGTATATCCTCGAGGTGTCGTATAAGGTAGGAAGCTGTTGCTTGCACGATACCTTTGGCGGAGACATTCAATTTGTGTATAAGTTGTAGAACATCAAAACCTATGAGGAGGTCCTTGCTCGTTGAGAGAAGAACATGACATTAATCGAGAGAACAATCTGGAAGAAGCTGGATACCAACGGGTTTCTTGGTAGCAGTGCAGTATTAAAATATTCACCGTTAAGCGACTTTGAAGGAAATTTGGGTATGGTGCTTCCAAAACTTCGTGAGGGAGTATGGACGGATTAAGCGTAGTGTGTTACGAACCGGTGTCGATGAATCTATGGCGTGATAGGTTTGGCATATTTGGTAGGAAGGATCTTGATTTGTATGGAAGGTAGAGGCGTTGCTTGGGAGGAACATGTCGACATGCACGATGTGATGGATTGTTGCAGCGTCTTGAGTCGAGCAGTCAGAATCGAAGACTCTCTGTTTAGTTCTTGATGACGTGAAGGCATTTCGTCATCGCATCACATTGAATCTGAGTTGATATCTTCTTACAGGAACTATAAGACGGTAGAGGATCGTACTCTTTATCTTTGGGTGGTCTGATAGGTTCGAGGATGAAATTCTTAATGTCGGTGTTCTTTGAGGAGAAGGGTAAGCTCTCGGCATTTGGTGTGTATTTCATAGGTTGGTGTTTGTGGTGGTGGAGGTCGTTGCCTGGGCTGGTTGAGGTCTGAAGGCATGGAGTACATGCCTCGTGGGAGAGCCTTGAAGGATGGGTTGAACATCGACCTTGAGGAGTGTTTGTACATGTTTGGAGAAACACGAGGAATCGTGTAACTCTTGGGTGCTTTTGGTGAGAGGAGGAGGCGTGATAATATGGTGATGGGTGTCAAAGTATGGTGTGGGAGCAGGTAAAGGTTTAGTTTGACCACCCAAACAAGGGCGGTTGTTGACCTTGTTTCTCGAACGATTCTTTCAAGTTACGCTGCGATCTCGAACTCGCTTTTGGGTGAACTTTGGACCCAAATAATTGCGATCGATCGTGATGCAGACTCTATGTCCGGTCTAGCAATTACATGTCATGAAGGTCGTGGTAGATCCATTCTTGCGAGATGAAATCAACTTCTTGTGAGTTATGCGGACTTGTGCTTGGACATTTTCCATCACGGTGTCGAGATTGATTTCACTGGCATTACGGGTTTGCCGTTAAGCACTTTTCGTCTTGCTGGTTCCTCAATGTCGGAGGAAGAGCAGATTGGACATATGGTTTGAAACCACTTTAGATTGTGGATCATTTGTTTTCCCGAGGAAGGAGCCGGCTTTGGTAAGAACTTGATAGGTTGGAGCAGAGGGTTTGAGGCGAAGTTGGTTGTTAACTTCTTTTCTGAGGTTTGAGGATTGAGACTTGGGAGGATAGGACAACGGGGTTGTAGTCTCGGTGGAGTAAAATCTGGTTCGTCGTCGATGAAGGATCGGTGGAGTTACTGCAGAACCTCGCCTTGTAATCTTCTTTTTACTCACTGCGGCTTACATGGGCGACTAGGTAGTCGTCGTCATCGATCATCATCATCACAGCATGGACGGTAGGGATCACATATGTGAGAACACAGAACATCCCATGAAATGGCCTTGCACCGCTAGGGTACAGGATAGCCATTAGTAGTGAAACTATGGATGGGAAGTTTTCTTGAGGCATCTTAGCGAGATATCATAGCGATGTATGAAAAGGAGGTTACGGGAGGTTGGCGTTCGGGGGTTGGAAGGTCATCCGGACGATGCAAGTCTGAGCTTTCAAATTGGGCACGAAGTCTGGATTGGTTGGGAATTACGGTGGAATTTCTCATGGTTGGAAACCGTTCAGTGACATCAACTTGAGAAGTTCGACTTTTGGATCTGTTTGGGGATTTGGACAATGGTGGGTATGGTTTCGTTTTGTCGGCTAAGATCATGAGGGTATCTGTGGAGGTGTGAGGTTGGAAGATCAAGAGCATGGTTTTGAAGTCTATAAACCATTTGGTGATGTAAAGTAGCCATTTTGAGGTGACCACTTGCTCGGCGCTTGGATCTGGATTTGGACTTTCAAGGTTTTTGAAAGGTTCGAATCTTCAAGGGATAGGTTGAAGTTTGGGTAAAAGGTTAGAAGTACACTGCCTGCATGAAGGGTTGTAAGAACAGTACCAATAATAGTATGTTGGTACTCTTTGAATCTAGTATCCATAAGAGCCATTCTCGTAAGCAAGCCTTTCGACCGTGAGCGTTAAGATCATACGTACTCCCAGGGTGGAGGTGAGTATAACCTTGGCGTTCCAGGTTAGTGATTAACTCTTACGGAATTTCAAGGGTTACATCTGCTTTCTGCTTGAGTTGCTTGCAAAGCACACTTGGTCGAGTTGGAAGGCATGTCATACTCTTTAGGAGAAGGGCGTCTAGTAGTAACAAGAGAGCGGATAGATCTAATTACGAATTAGATCGGTGATAGAGTTAGTAAGGACTAATAAGAGGTAGGGAAGACTCGGAGATTTGTCTGCAGTGCTGGAGCATGGGAATATTCAACAAGGTTTCTATTTTATTGGATAGGTGTTTTGTACAAGACACAGGTAAGGATAAAGGTGAGGATATGGAGCGAAGTCTACAAAAGCTTGAGAGCTTGAACTCGAATCCATGAGTGTAAAAGTGTCTTTCTGTTCTTCTTCAGATCACAAATCTTCTATCATATACCACTCTCTTCAAGAGGGGCAGGTAACTCGCTGTAAGCCAATCGAACACATCGTTAGGCTCTGATACCAACTGAGATTGGTATCAAAACTTCACAACTCAATATGGCTCTGATACCACAGCGAAGGAACTCGAGGCCCTTGACCCCAAAAGACGCCTTGTGAGGTAAGTATCGGCTGCCCTTATAACCACAGTCAAGTATGGCATCCAGAAGTTTGAATTCCATCTTATCAGATACAATTTTATTGTCAGAATGGACAACTCATCTTTTCCGAAGATTATGGAATTTAAAAATAAGATGCTACCAGACAAGTATCTTCTTAGCGAAAACACAGTTCTCGGTGTGAATTTTCAATTGACACATCGCGGTGATAAAATCTCATCGGATCTCCTTTCTGACCTAAAAAGCAGTTTCCTTTATCCACACTTTGGGTCGTATTCCTTTCATAGCCATGGTCTCGTCAGCACGAACCATGCTCTCCTCGAAAGTCATTTCCCTCGATATGACTTTCCTCTCCATGGACTTTCTAGAAAATTCCTTTTTAGGTTTTCATGAATGTTTATACAAAAGTCGAACCCATACTTCTTCACAGCATGCATCTGATCATCTTTTTCTCGCGGGATTAGTTATTCTCCCAAACAAGATTTCTGAAGATGAACTTTGGTACATTTGGTGTCTTCTGATCTGTATGCCACTGAAAGTTGGTCTTCCTGTCCTTGCTCTCCTCTCCTTGGACGGGTTCAACCATCCAACCTACTCAACAAGTCTCACTTGGACCCTGTTTCGATGGTTTCGCACTTCCGGCGGTGGCCGAGAAAATTACATCAAATTGCTCACTCATCCTCGGGGATCTCCACGATCGAAGGCAAACAATGGACCTCGGTTTTCATTATTCGCGTCCGTATTTCCGGCGTCCTCGGACCGATGATTTTTGGACTCGGGATCGAGCTTATGAATAAGCTGTTCCTCATTTTGCACCTCGAAAAGACTTCCATGAGACCTCACGAAGAATTTCCTCATGGAGCTCAACCGTATCCTCACCAACCACGATTCTCCACATCCTTGGACCAAAGCATGATATGTTCATGGTTCTACTCCATCGTCACACTCTCAACCAATCGGTGAGGCATCGTTCTCGAAGAAGAAAAAACGATCATCTGATTTCCTCTCGAGATCCTTATGAAGATTTCCTCCATGTATCTTTCCGATGACCTGGATCTTCCTCTACTCCTTATCAGCGAAGCTATATCCTCCAGATTACGTACTCAGTGAGACCTCCTCAGCACCACCACTTGGAACTTGATGCCTTTGGGATTGTGTCACAGTTGCACCATCCACCGCGTGTCTTGAAACAGCCCAAATATCGGGGCCAAGACCACGATGGGGACGGATGACTCACGACACCTCGAGCACTATTTCCTTTAATAATGGCATTTGTCTTATATGCCATAAAAGTCTTAAAGTAGTTTGTCTTTATATATTAAAGTCTTGTGTAAAAGTATTTGCCTTATCCACGGCTTGACTTTTGTGTCCTTGTCTTTACTTTTTCAAAGTAGTGGTTAAGTGTCTTTGTCATGTCATTATCATGTTGTATTATTAGTTTGCATTATTGCTTTGCTTTGTCAAGGTTAGGTATCGTGTCTGTCAGTGGTTGTAATAGTGGGGTCTGTCCACTTTAGTTTAAAACTTGTCATAAATGGCGAGCTTCCTATTGTAATCGGACTTGAAAAGAGACTTGAAAACACTTTATCAATCAATAGTTCATTTCCAAAGATGGTGGCTCTTCTTTCTATTCTTCCAATAAGGATCGGATCGATTTGAATCTTCGTTTCTATCTTGGTAGTATGCTTTCTCGCTCTTAGGATCTTGTGTATCGAGAAAGTCTTATGCATTGTACGAGTGGTATACTTATACCATTCTTTTTTCCTTTATCTAAACACAAGAGAGTCGAAGACCTGTTCAGAAAGATGCGTGTGAAGAAAAGGGTTGGTATGTATGATTTCTCAAGTGGTGTTGGGTATATTGGTGGGCAGACATGCTGTTGGCTAAGGTTTTCGTCGTCTCTATAAAAATGCCCGTACTCATTCGGATCTGTGAGTTCGTGACTTTCATGAGTTAGTGGATCCGGCAGTATCGAGTGTTATGGGTGTTAGATCTGATATCTCAGTCGGTATCAAAACTTCACAAATCAATAGTCAGGAGGTGTGAGCAGATATCATAGCAGTGTATGAAAAGGAAGTTCTGGGAGGTTGACTTTCAGGGGGTTGAAAGGTCATCCGGGGATCTGTCCCAAATTGGGAGTCGGATTGGTTGGGAATTACGGTTGAATTTCTCATAGTTGGAAAGCCATTCCAATGGCATCAACTTGAGAAGTTCGGCTTTTTGGATCTGTTTGGGGATTTGGACATTGGTTGGTATGGTTTCATTGTCGGCTAAGATCATGAGGGTATCTGTGGAGGTGTCTGGGTTGGAAGATCAGCATGGTTTGAAGTCTAAACCGGTGATGTAAAGTAACCATTTTAGGTGAGCCTTTGTTGGATCTGGTTTGGACTTTCAAGGTTTTGAAAGGTTCGGATCTTGAGGATAGGTTGAAGTTTGGGTAAAGGTGAAGTACCTGCTGCATGAAGGGTTGTAAGACGATTGCAAATGTAATTAATGAGAAACAGGTCAACAAAACCTTGTTTGGTGGTCAATAAACCTTTACATTCTACACCGTACTTTGACCCGATATTATCAACGACCTCTCCTCTCGGTCAAAGACCGTTCTTGATTCTTGGTGTTTCTCAAACATGTACAAACACTCCTCGAGTGTATATTCTACCTTTCTGAGGCCCTTTTAGGCTGTGCCATAGACCTCAACAGTTCTGCAGCGACCTCCACCATGAAACACCAACTATCTTGAAGCAGTTCACCGCTCTTGAGCGGTTTCTCACCTCTCGGCGAATACAGATACTTTGAATTCGAACTGTCGGACCCAAGATAAAGAACCATCGGCTACTATGGTCTTATAGTTCGGAAAGTTCGACCACTATTCCGAACTATCAGTTCCTCTTTATTCTTCTTGATCACAAATCTTATCATATACTCTCGAGAGGCGGCGTGACTTGTGTCTGACAATTCTTTCAAGCTCGCTTGTCTCGACTTCAGGTGAACTTTGGACCCAAATAATTGCGATCAATCGTGATGCAGACTGTGTCATCTAGAAATTATCATGAAGGTTGTGGTATAAGCGATCCATTCTTGCGAAATGGCATCGACTTATGAAGTCGTCTGGACTGTGCTTGGACATTTTCCATCACAGTGTCGAGATTCGATTACATTCAGGCTCACGGCATTGTGGGTTTGCTTAAGCATCTTCTTTGGTTCGCCAAAATCGAGGAGAGCGAGATTGGACATATGGTTTGGAAACCACTTTTGATGTGGATCTGTTTGTTTTCCCGGAAGAGGCGACTTTGGTAAAAGATCGATCATGAACAATTGGAGCAGGGGTTTGAGGAGTTGGTTGTTAACTTGCTGCCTATAGGTTTGAGGTATTGAGACTTGGGAGGATAGAACAACAGGGGTTGTAGTCTCAGCTGGAGTAAAATCTGGTTCATCATCTGATGAGGGATCAGGTGGAGGTCTGCAAGAACCTCGCCTTGGGTGCCCCGTACTCCGCTGCTGGATCTCTGTGTGAGTTCCGACTGACTTTCTATGAGTTAGTGGATCCTGGCTTGGTATCAGTGCGTTATGGATGTTCCGTGATGCCATTTCTGATGAGATAATTGTCATATCTGCGAGGATTAGGGCTGATCTCCTGGAGCGATGATTCGATTTCTTTGAGTAAAGATCCAGTTGATTGAACATCGGAGATAAGGGTGAGTATGTAGGAGGGTGGAGCGCCATATTCTTCTCTTGAGCTTTTTCTAGGCGCGGCAGTTGTCATGGAATGGAAGGATTCGGTCATGGTGGTGAATGATGGGATTCTGAGAGGTTGATCTGGCGACCCAGGAGGTGATAAGTTTACTATCCTGGAGGATCTTGAATGTGATATCAGGTTATGATTTGAAGGGTTAAGGATCACAAAATATGAGCGAACATTGTGAGAACCATACACTTATATCTGCTGGTATGAATCAAGTTGGGATCGACAGTAGAGCCTTTGGGTATAAGTTTACACCGGAAAACATAATAAGCACGAGGGGTGATGTCACGAATGACATGATGTCCCCGACTCAGTGTTCATACTCTTTGGATAGAAAGTAGTGTGAAGCTTGAAAACAAGTGGTGCATCTGGTGCGGATTAGGATGTGGAACAAACTGGCCTTCATTAAGCATGATATGTAATTAAAGACCATCGCATGTCATGTCGAGATGGCTTTTGAACACTGGAACCATGCTTGTGATCTATAACCTTGAAGATTAAATCCGAAGGCCATCGTGATAGATGAAGGTCATGAAATGAAAAATGAAAAGTCCTGGTTCACAGGACTCGTTTGAGGAGGAGGAATATGGTGGCTCAATGAAATTGATTTTAGAGTAGGTCTTGATGATGAAGGTTGTCGAACTCAAATTTATAGGCATGGAATGCCATGCGCGTTGGATCCTTTAAGTGCTTGCCAATAATGGTGATTACGATCTGCGGAGAGAACATGGCAATCCTTTGGATGGCGATCTCGGTGTGGATCTTGAGTCACACTTGTGTTGGACATTTGCTCGAGACCCCATTGCTTTCTTTAGCATTGACAACTTGGTGTGGACCATGATGTGTGGAAAAAGTCTCGGAGATAGTTGACAATCGGAATTGTTGAATTTGCTTGCGGTTTAGATAAGTATCTGGAAAATGCATCGATTCTTGTGCGATGTGGGGTCGGGGCGATAATTACCATCTTGGATTATCATGCCAAGAAATTGATGGATGTACGGCCCATGTGACTTTTCTCGAGATATCGTGACCCGTATGATTCCATTGTGAGGCGGTCGAGAGTCTCGGTGTGAATCGTGATCCTTGAAAACAACAAAATATCATCGATGTAGATAAGGCGTTTTCGAGGATAGGTTGGAAAATCTTGACCATAGCCTTTTGAAAAAGTGATGGTGCCACTTTTAAGCCAAAGGGCATCCTTGTCAGCGATAGTGGGCATTTGGAATCTGAGAAGAATTTGTTTTGGGTCGATCATCGGGATGAATACCAATCTGCCAAAATCGACTTGAATCAAACTTTGAGAACACGCTTTGCACGCGGAGATGAATGAACAGGGTGAATCTTTGGCAAAGGAACTTATCATCTTTGAAAACCATTGAGGGGTTGGTAGTCAATGACTAGTCTTTCTTACCGGACAATTTGAAACGTTTCTCAACATAGAATGCTTGGCAAGCCAATCAGAATGTGGGCTCGATTAAATACCTGCGCCGTGGTTGGCATTAAGCATGCAAGTTTCGGATCTGAGGCGTCATGCGGGATGTGTAACCTTGTAGGGTTCGCATCTTCATTAAACGAAGGAAGCTTAAAGAGCGAGGGTTTTCCACGAGGAAGGGGTGAAAGAGCTGAGATGATTTTCGAGGACAAAGCAGCGGGAACTTTGTTTGAAAGACTCGTAGGGTGAGGAAACATCGAAATTGAGTATATCGCCGAGGTGTCGATTATAAGGTAGGAATTGTTGCTTGTACGATACGCTTTGGCGGAGACATTAAATTTGTGGATAAGTTGTAGAACATCAAAACCTATGAGGAGGTCCTTATCATTGAGGAAGAACATGACATTTATCCGAGAACACAATCTGGAAAGAGCCCGGATACCAGGTTTCTTGGTAGCGGTCTGTATGAAAATATTCACCATTAGCGACTTTAGAAATTTGGGTGTGGTGCTTCCGAACCTCGGGAGGAGTATGGACGGATTAAGCATGTATTGTGTTACGAACGGTGTCAGCGAATCTATGGCGGTGATAGGTTTGGCATATTTGGTAGGAAGGATCTTGATTTGTATGGAAGGTAGAGGACCGTTGCTTGGGAGGAACATGTCGACATGCTTGATGTGGTGGATTGTTTAGCGTCTTGAGGTCGGTCAGTCGAATCGAAGACTCTTTACATTCTTGAGGCGTGAAGGCAGTTCTTGCATCGTAAACTTCCATTGAATCTGAGGATTGATATCATCGTCCTTAGAGAGGAGACTCTTGTTGACATCTTTGCGATGAGTCTGGCTGATTTTCTTTGGATTAGGGCAAGATCTGGCAAAGTGCCCTTTCTTTTCTGAGATGAAACACACGGAATCTTTACATTGCAGGGTGTTGTGATTTCTTCTGAAAAACCGGTGGGTTGGTTTGAGCTTTGAGGACGGTGTCTGGAAGAGTGTTTAGGTTTAGGAATTTATGGAAATGGGATTTTTCTTGGTAGAATAAGTGCGGGTTCTTTCATCCTTGCATTTGATTGCAAGATGAGGTGTTTTACATGCACTCTTGAAGGGTTCCTTCTTTTTAGTAAAGTGTTTGAAAAACTTTCTCTGCTCATGAGTTTCTCGAGACAGAGAACAATCGATAGATCTTACCAAGAGTAAGATCATCGAGTTATCTGGTAGGAGTTGGATGTCTCAGATGTCTTGCAAAATCTACTGTGGGAAGAGGCGCACAAAAACATGCTTGAGGGTGATCATTAAAACCATTCGATCACGTAGTATAAGGCATCATCCTTTTGTAGTGCTTATCAAGATCTACGATGCGTAATGAATAAACTTCATCGATGAAAATCTCGTCTAGCGATTCACATGCTAGGTTTGGTTCTCCCAGCGGTTGTACACAATCTCTAAGACTTGTGATGCAGTTGCTGGAATAGCTGGGCTGCTGTATTCACCGATACTTAGGAACCCAATCACGGAGAGATCACAGAATCTTGAAGCGAGAATTCTTTAATAACATGATATTATCGGCTCGGGGTTTTGCCATCGAAGATCAAGCCAAGCGGTAAGTTCTTGGAATCTATGGAACCATTTGGCTTTGGAACATCATCAAATTAGATGGTTTGGAACTTGGATTAAATTTGTCTTTGTTCCATCGTGAGCTGGCGGCATCGCATCTCTTGACTCATCTTCGTGAGGGTTCATGGGATGAAAATCCTCGGGTGGAGGATCGTTAGATGTGGATGGTTGTGCCATATAAACATTAGAAACTTCACATAATTTTCCTCGGAATACATTGCGGAAGATACAAGCGATTACATTGGATAAGAAGACTCGAAGGATGGATTGAATCTGAATCGAGGATCAACGTCTTCTTACGGAACTATAAGACCCGAGTAGAGGCGATGCATGGGCTCTTTGTCTTTGGGTGGTCGATGGGTTCGATGATAAATTCTTGAAAGTATTCGGTGTTCTTGAGGAGAAGGAGTAGAAACATCTCGGCATAGCTGGTGTGTGTTGTTTGTTCGTGTTGTGGTGGTGGAGGTCGTTGCCTAGGAATTGGTTGAGGTCTAGGCATGGAGTGCAGCCTCGTGGGAGAGGGCCTTGAAGGAGTAGGTTGAACATCGACCTTGAGGTGTTTGTACATGTTTGAAGAAACACGAGGAATCGGTGTAACTCTTGGGTTTTGGTGAGGAGGAGGTGATAATATGGTGATAGGTGTCAAAGTATGGTGTGGGAGCAGGTAAAGGTTTGGTTTGACCACGACAAGACGGTTCTTGACCTTGTTTCTCGAACGATTCTTTCAAGCTGTCTTACATGCGATCTCGAACTTCGCTTTTGGGTGAACTTTGGACCCGAATAATTGCGATCGATCATGAGTACAGTTACATGTCGATCTAGCAATTACATCATGAAGGTTGTGGTATAGTGATCCGTTCTTGCGAAATGGCATCGGCCTTCTTATGAGTCATGCGGACTTGTGGTTGAACATTTTCCATCACGGTGTCGAGATTAGGATTACGTTACGGGCTCACGGCATTACGGGTTTGCCAGTTAAGCACTTGCTTTCGTCTTGCTTTGGTTCCTCAGCTGTCGAGGAGGAAAACGGTGATTGGACATATGGTTTGGAAACCACTTTAGATTGTGGATCTGTTTGTTTTCCCGAGGAAGGGCGACTTTGGTAAGAACTAGATCGATCATATAACGAGTTGGAGCAGAGGTTTGAGCGAAGTTGGTTGTTAACTTCTTTTCTGAGGCTTGAGGTATTGAGACTTGGGAGGATAGAACAACAGGGGTTGTAGTCTCAGCTGGAGTAAAATCTGGTTCATCATCTGATGAAGGATCAGGTGGAGGTTTACAAGAACCTCGCCTTGTAATCTTCTTTTTACTCCTGCGGCTTCTGTGGACGACTTGGTAGTCGTCGTCATCAGATTCATCATCATCCTGGCATGGACAGCCGGGATCACACATGTGAGAACACAGGAACATCCAGTAGAAATGGCCTTGCACCTTGCTAGGGTACACAGGATAGCCATTAACGTGAAACTGTGGATGGGAAGCTTTTCTTGTGCTGTCTGAACAGCAGATATCATAGCAGTGTATGAAAAGGAAGTTCTGGGAGGTTGACTTTCAGGGGGTTGGAAGGTCATGACGATGCCGTCAGCCTTTTTCAAATTGGGCTTGAAGTACGGATTGGTTTGGGAATTACGGTGGAATTTCTCGTAGTTGGAAACCATTCAAGCATCAACTTGAGAACTTGACTTTTAGGATTTGTATGGTGATATGGACAATGGTAGGTATGGTTTCATTGTCGGCTAAGATCATGATGGTATCTGTGGAGGATTGAGGTGTTGGAAGATCAAGAGCAAGGTTTTGAAGACTGAAAACCACCTGGAGATGTAAAGTAGCCATTTTTGAGGTGACCACTTGCTCGACCTTGGATTTGGATTTGGACTTTCAAGGTTTTGAAAGGTTCGGATCTTGAGGTAAAGGTTGAAGTTTTGCGGTGAAGGGTTGTAAGAATAGTACGATGTGACATGTTGGTACTCTTTGAATCTAGTATCCATAAGAGCCATTCTCGTAGTAGCAAGCCTTTACGACCATGAAGCGTTAAGATCATACGTACTCCCCCGAGGTGGAGGTGAGTATAACCTTCACGTTTCCAGTTGGTGATTAGCTCATCTGGAATTTCAAGGGTTACATACTGGCTTTACATGCTCGGGTTTCCAGCCAATATACCCAACACCACGGAAGAAATCATAGAACACATACCAACCCTTTTTCTTCGCCACTCCCGGGCATTTCTTGAATTGAGCAGTGTGTCTTAAGCTATCTCAGGTGTTTAGTATAGGCGAAACAGCAATGGTATAAGAAGTATACCACTCTGGTACAACAGGCATAAGACTTTCTGATACACAAGATCCTACAAGAGGCGAGTGTAGAGCATACTTGTCACCAAGCCAGATAGAAAATGAAGTATTCAAGTCGATATGTGATCCTTATTGGAAGAATAGAAAGAAGAAGATATTTAGCCACTCATATTTGATAACAAGCTTTCCATAACATACTAGGACAGCTGCTTTTCATATGCTCGTAGGTTGAACATACTTTTTTTTATCATCCATAGTTTCCCTACTAATGGCTATCCTGTGTACCCTAGCAAGGTGCAAGGCCATTTCTTATGGGATGTTCCAGGTTCTCACATGTGTGATCCCGGCAGACTCATCATCAGAGGAGAAAGAAGAAACCAACCCGCGAGAATACGTTCTTAAAGCTTCATTTCCTCAAAGGTTAGCTAAAGGGAAGAAAGGAAAATCCACAGGTGAGATTTTTGAAATCTTGACAGTGAGTGTTAACATCCGCTGCTTGATGCTATAAAACAAGTGCCATCTTATGTCAAGTTTCTTAAAGACCTTTGCACAAAAAAAAGAAACATTCAAGTTAAAAAAAAAGGCTTTTTTAACAGAAAACGTTAGTTCTATACTCTAACATAAAATGCCTTTAAAATGCAAAGATCCGAGCTTCCACTATCTCATGTATAGTATAGGAACCACAATTGAGAATGTTTTGTTGGATTTAGGAGCCAGTGTAAATCTGTTGCCTTACTCAATTTTTGTGAAACTTGGACTGGGAGAATTACACCCAACTCCAATGGTGTTGTAGCTTGCAGATCGGTCCACGAAAATACCTCGTGGTATTATGGAGGACGTGGTTATCCAGGTAGACAAGTTTTATTTTCCTGTTGATTTCATTGTAATTGATACTCAACCAGTGCAGGATTTAAAGAAGCATATCCCCATTATCCTAGGCCGACCTTTCTTGGCAACTGTTGATGCTCACATTCAATGCAGGACCAGAAATATGCAGTTGTCATTTGGCAATATGACCATGGAGCTCAATATCTTCAACATTGCCAAACAACCTCACAATACGGATGATGGAATTGTTGATGTGGATTTAATAGAAACACTAGTTGATAATAATTTTCTTTCAAGTCTTAGTGATGATCTTTTACAAACATGTTTAACTCACTTTGGTTTGAATTTTGATATTGACAGATCAGTCGATGAGGTCAATGCACTACTTGACTCAGCACCATCCATGGACACAAATAAATGGAAGTCAAGAGTTGAACAACTAGTGCCATCAGAAAAGAAACTCAGCCCATCATCAGAATCACTACCAAAACTCGACCTCAAGCCATTACCCAAAACTTTGGAATATGCATTCTTGGGAGACAAAGCACTCTACCTGTAATCATCTCTTCATTACTAAATGACGAACAAAAAGGTAAGTTGTTGGAAGTTTTAAAAGAGCACAAAGGAGCATTAGTATAGACCATAGAAGACATAAAAGGTCAACTTCCAGAGCATTGGACTAAGTAAGACAAGGCCAAACTTTTTGTGAAAATAAAGAATTTCTTTTGGGATGATCCTTATCTATTCAAGTATTGTGTAGATCAAATTGTTAGACGATGTGTCCCAGAAAATGAATTTCAAAACATTCTTTCGTTCTGCCATGAACAAGCTTGTGGAAGCCATTTCAGTGTGAAGAAAACAACTACTAAAATTTTACAATGTGGTTTCTATTGCCGAACTCTATTTCGAGATGCTTACACTTTTTGTTTTTCATGTGATAGGTGTCAACGAATGGAGAACATAATATGAAGGAATATGATGCCACTAAACCATATTTTAGTGGTTGAAATTTTTGATGTATGGGGTATCGATTTCATGAGGCCCTTTCCCCCATGTTTTGGCCATCAATACATATTAGTTCCTGTTGACTACATTTCAAAATGGGTAGAGGCAATTCTATGTAGGACCAACAATCATAAGGTGGTGGTAGAATTTTTGAAAAGCAACATAGTTTCACGCTTTGCATTCCCTCGAGCAATAATCAGTGAATGGTGGTGCCCACTTTTGCAACAAATCATTCAAAGCACTTTTGATAAAGTATTCCATCACCCATAAAGTGGCGACCCCATATCATCGCAAACCAATGGCCAAGTTAAGATCTCCAATCCAGAAATAAAGCACATATTAGAAAAAACAGTGAGACCCGACAGAAAAGATTATTCGTTGAGGCTCGATAATGCATTATGGGCATATATTACAGCTTTCAAAACTCCAATTGGGATGTCACCCTACAGGCTAGTGTATGGAAAAGCTTGCCACCTACTTGTGGAACTCGAGCATCGTGCGTACTGGGCCATCAAGAAACTTAATTTTGATATGCAGCAAGCTGGCTCAGAAAGAAGACTACAGCTGGCAGAACTTGAAGAAATTCGCAATGATGCATATGAAAATGTCAAGATTTACAAGCAACGAATGAAAGTCTTTTATGACAAGAAAATTATGAGAAAATCTTTCACTCCAGGTCAGAAAGTGCTTTTATTCAATTCTCTCTTGCACCTATTCCCCGGTAAGTTACGTTTTCGATGGTCTGACCCTTTTATTGTTCACACTGTTTTTCCACATAGGGCAATTGAAATTAAAGATCCAAAGAACGGTGTAACTTTTAAAGTTAATGGTCAAAGATTAAAGCCATATTTAGAGTACCAACCACATGGAGCGGACATCGAAATAAATTTGAGTGACCCATCGAGTTTGAATTGAGATTTTTCTTCCTTTTTGGTGATTTGATTTGATTTTTTCTTCTTTTTTTCCTTTTTATTATTCTTTCACTGATTAAATTTATTTTTGCATAAGTGTGTTTGTTTAACCATTAAGTTTTCTCTTATCATTTTTAATCATGAGACAGATCCTCTTGAACATTCTTAGACAACTTCAACCTATCCGAACTCATCTCAGAAAGCAGATACGATTTTGGAAAACACATCGTATTTGGGCTTTGCAACCACTAGAGTTAGTCGCTCATGTTGGGGATTTAGAAAGCCAACTCAGAGATATTGAAAGAAGTTTCTACAACACCCAATTGGAGCTTGAGATAACGGTGTTCCATGACAATCAAGTCGGTTACTTCAGTTTCCCATAATAACTGATATTCTGAGACGAAGGTGTGGACAAAACTTCACAAACGATTCCCTTCGTTTTCTCATAATGCCCTCTTTACAATCTTTAAAGCTCAGTCCGAACACATGCAATTGCTTATGAAGAATAATATCGCTATTGACATCCGCTGGTTAATCGAGGCCAAAGTATGCTTGGCAGGTGAGTTACCTCCTAAATTTTTTGCATACATGCCTGGTTGTGGTAAAGGAAATTATGTGAGAAAACAACGAGCTCAAAGACTTTCTGTTGCTTGTCATAAGTGTGCCAGAATGACAGACGATAGAAAACAATGTTGTTTAGGCATGGTGTCTGATAACAGGGAAGAAAAGATTCAATTCATTAGGGATGTCTTGAATAAAGAGGCATTGGATAATTTCGTGCGCTTGCGAGTTCAATAAAATTTGCACAACAACCACTCCAGACTATAGCAGTCCAGTGATTGAAATAGTATGTCATGACCTCTCCCTCTGAAGATTCCCACAGATGGTCAAAGAATTCGCCAGGCTGATGCCAATAATGAATATTAGGGAGCTGTGCTTATTGAAAAGATCGATGACAAAGAATACTACTGTGCTCATGCTAGTTGCCAATTCAAAGATGCAAAAAAATATTACCATGTGATTTATAAAGAAATATTAGCAGTCAAGTATGAGATTTAAAAGTTTGAATTTCATCTGGTAGGACACACTTTTCTGGTTCGACTAGATAATTCATCTTTCCCAAAAATTTTAGATTTCAAAAATAAGTCACTACCGAACAATCAACTCCTCCGTCTAAAAAATTAGTTTTCCAGATATGATTTATCAATTTAGCATATAAAGGGAGACCAAAACTCATTCACCTCGACAGCCATTACCCTCATTACTCATGTTTCCTCTTTTCTATCATAGCCATGACCTCTGTTGTACTAAATAAAGCTCTTTTTCGAAAGAGTTTTCCATGCACCTCGACTTCACATCTCTTCACTAAATTCAAGATTTCAGAAAATTCTTGTTTGTATTTTATGAATATTTTACCGGACTCGACCTTACGGTTTTACGATTTTCCATCCATAACATCTCTTCCTTACTAGTTTAACCGTTGATCCCTCTCGAGATCTTACTGAAGATGAACTTTGGTATTTATGGTGTCTCACAGTTCTTTATGCTACTAAAATGGTTTTCCCTATTCAGCCTCTCCACAAAATCCTAACCAATCCAGCTTATGCCTAGTCTCTGCTCTGGACATTATTTGAATGGTTCTCCCTTCTCTCCTGGTGGCATAAATAACTTCAACAGATCTCTGACATCTTTCAGATCATGAAAGTGCCTAGTTCATTACTGTTTTTACCATACACCGTCCTTATTTCCAACATCCAACCACTAAGCGTTTTTGGACCTAAGACCAAGCATATGAATGGAAAACTGTTCCCCATTCTTTTACTCTGCATTATGACCCAGCCATTATCACAGACCTCCAAAAATTTCTCTTTGAACTTAATCATGTGCCAACTTCTCCTACAGATATCCAACACACCTTTCTTGGACCACAACATGAACTCTTACTTGTCCCTTATCCTTCATCCAGCGTCTTAACTGGTGGTATTCTCGTAAAAGAAAAAAGGCTAGACTACACTATTGTCTTGTTCCAAGATTCACAGGATCTTTGGGAAGACTTTGCCCCTTTACTCCAACCTTCCATTGAAGTTTCACTCATAAGCTCAATTGCTCAGTCTTGTCATCCACCTGGTCCTTCCAGCACTTCCATTCAACTCACGAGTTCAATGACTCAGCCTAGTCATCCACCTAACCCCTCCAACACTACCATCGACTTTACACAACATTATGCTAATTTGCCTTGGTGGAGAGAATCTTTTTCAGAAATAGACAGTGACATAGACAACATGTCTCCCTCCCATAGCTTGTAATAAGTATTTGTTTTATTTTAATCACTTTGCTTTATGCAAAGTTGTTTGTCTTATTTGTATCTACTTTTGAAAAAGTTATCTGTTGGTGTGCTTTTACTTTAAAAAAGTCTATTGGTCCAATAAATTTCCTTGACTTTAAGGAAAGTTTGTCTTTACTTTTGCGAGTTTCGTCATGTTGTAATGATAGGGGTCCTGTCCTATCTTCAAGGATGCTCTATATAAACTTTCCTTCATCTTAAGTTTATAATCAAGTTTGAAAAATAGAGAAGACTCTATCTCATGGCATTTTAAACTTCTCTTAGTTTTCTTTAATATACATAAGATAGATAAACACATAATTAGTTCATCTCCTTTTATAACGAGTATGCTCTGCACTCGCCTCTTTGAAGGATCTTGTGCATTAGAAAGTTTCCATACTCTATAAAACCCATTCTGATAAGTTCACACTGTAAGTTAACCATGGTGGCTTTTAATCCTTGTGTGGTATTGTGAGCCCATGTGGGTTTTGATGTGTTTGGGGGCACTATGTATATAGGCGGGAAACCAGGGACGTATATTCTGATGGTCAACCCGAATAGGGACTATATCAGTCTGTACTGCTAGTATGGTAAATGAATTTCAACCTCCTATTGTACTCAGCAATCACTATTGCAAGTACAGAGAACATGTTGTCTAGATGACCTCATGGGAAAAGCACTATATACATACATATATATATATATATATATATATATATATATATATATGTATGTATGTATATATGCATGCATGTATGTATGTATGTACGTATGTATAGAGAGAGAGAGAGAGAATAGAATAATTGTCCTAAGGAGTTTCGCCAGGTAGTTTCATTTAGCATAAATAATAGAATAAGTAGTGTTTAAATTACAAAATTTATAAATTCAACGGGTCACAGATAGGGGTGGGCAAATAATCTGATTCGATTCAACCTAAGCCAAATTGATTGAAAAATATTTGGATTTGGATCAGATTGGATTACATACCCAGTCCAATAGGCTACTATTTACCTAACCTGATCCAATTTGAAAAGCACAGCAGCCAGTAATACCACTAACTCACAGACACAACCGCATGAAGTGAAGCCACCATGAGTACGCAATATGCAGACACAATTTGTTGCCACTTGCTCCATTAGGCACTGCGACTACTTCTCCAGGTTGCTCCACCCTGACTAATAGCCATCATTACCAAGTACCTCTAACCTAAATTTTCCATGGTATATTACACTATTATATTAAATAATTATAAAGGGGTTTATTGTTAGACATATTGATGTGTCAAATCATGGTGCAATTGAAATCACAAAGTTTATCAACTTGAATGCAAGTTCTAGTTGAGAACAAGAAACAGAAGAAGAGTTGAGAATAGTCTATAAGAAGAACAACCAAAGTTTATTGATGTGTTATTCCTAACTTGATCTGATCCAAACTTAACTTGAATTTTGTTCAGATTGTATTGAATTATAATTTTAGGTTTAGTTCGAATGACCTTTTTCCTAACTCAATTAACCCGATATCCAATCCAATTGATTTGAACCCAATCCAAACCCGAATTTGCCTACCCTTAGTTACAGGCTTCAACCAAACTAAAGATAATCTCATCTTAACTCTGGCATGGAGTAAGTGAGGCTTATTAAATCCTAAATACATATGTCCGCATTCAGTTTTGATTCTATATTTCTTGCATGTACTGATGCTACGTTCCAGAGATTTATTAGCCATGGGATAGGATCTGTATGCCCAAAATATATTTAATTCTTCTTATTATTATCTTGAGAAATAGAATTGAAAATAGTTCGTGACAAATTCAGATTTTATGAAATTATAAGTGCGCTTCTATCAAATTATAGGTGTACTTCTCTGACCAAGTCACCAACATTTATCTCACTAGATATTGAAAAAAAGTGCACAATCTTTTAACAATCATTGACTACTTAAGCACAAACCAGACTCAAAGTTATAATCAAGTGTAAAATTAAAATTTCTTGACAAGGACAAAACAATAATCCTGATTCGAATGCATAAAACCTAAATGGAAAAGCAAGAACAGCAAGGAAGGGATAGATCCATGGCATGGCATACAATCCTCAACTAAAGCTCCAGTGCTCGAGTGGATCGCAGGGTTTAACTACAGATTTTAAGTTTGGTAGTAAACTTCCATTCCTATCAAAGTTATACAACAGCTAATATTACAATTGCAGTCTCTGTCAGACATCAGTGAGCTTAAATTGCCATAATGAAATCATATGGTCATCTTGATGTCTCTAAAGGAAGGCAAACATGCTCTACCATCTACCTTGTCATGTCCAAGGTACAAAGAAAAAGAATCCAATATCTAGAGTTTAATCTCCATGCAAAAGGTCACTGACAATATGAAATGCATCCACGCTGTGCCAGGTAGCTGTTTCAATGGACTTCCAACAAGAGATGCCATTGAAATAAGCTTAGATCGTTTTTTGCAGACTACTACCATCAAAAGCCCCATTTATGAGAATATTACTAATCTTGTAGCATGCCCCTTTCTTCAATGGTGCGTTTACTTCACTGAATGGGAATGAGCTGGAATGAGAATGGGCTGGGAATGAGAATAGGTTGGAATGAAAATAAAGAATGGGAATGAGATTCTAATGTTTACTTGGCAAAAATAAATGGGAATAGGAATGTACTGAGATGTCATTGATGTATTACTTGGCAAAATAAATAAGAACGACCAATGAGAATGAGAATTAATTTACCAAAATACCCACAGTATTAAATAATGTAATTTTCATTAACTAGATATATGTATAAATATTATTATAAAAATAATATTAATTAAAAAATAAAATAAATATTAATAATAAATGTTAATAATTAATAATAATATATTATTATTATTATTAAGTTTTATTAACTTTATTATTTTAGTTACTATTAATTATTGTTATTATTATGTTTATTAATATTATAATTATTAGCATTTATTATAATTATAATTATAATTATTATTATTATTATTATTATTAATTATTGTTATTATTATTTTTATTAATATTATCATTATTAACATTTATTATTTTTAATATTACTTTCATTAATATTATCATTATTAACATTTATTATTATTATTAAATTTTATTAAATTTATTATTTTATTTATTATTAATTATTGTTAATATTATTTTTATTAATATTATCATTATTAACATTTATTATCATTATTATTAATAAATTTTATTAACTTTATTATTTTAGTTATTATTAATTATTGTTAATATTATTTTTATTAATATTATCATTATTAACATTTATTATTATTATTATTATTATTAATGATATTTAAAATAATAAAAAAATTAATTGTGATTTGAACAAGGGTAATGTTAGAAATTTGAAGAAATTAGAAGGATACAAAAGTAAACATATATCTCATTTCCATTCCCTCATTTTCATTCCCAACCCCCCATGGGAATGGGATTCTCATTTTTTATTCCCAAATTATATGGGACCCACATATTTTATTCCCATTCCCAAATTACATTTTGCTAAGTAAACATAAGTTTCATTCCCATTCCTTTATTCTCATTTCTCAAACCCACAAGTAAACACACCACAAATGATTGAAAAAAATAAAAATGTGCTAGTACAAAAACAACTGCCACTGCCTTATTGATGGTTTTACAGTCCCCAGTTCTACCGATAGCTATTGAATGCAGAGCAGAAACAAGAATGTCAAGGAAATTGATTATAATACAAAAAGAACAATAAGCTGTCATGATTGAAAGCTAGGCTTCATTAAGAAAACCATCCATTGATCAAATAAAAAACCTCACCTCACTCCACCTAAGACATTAAATGGACTTATTTTGATTTTAATTTAACTTAAAATCTCAGCACCTTGTCACAGGATGGGAGTTAGTGCGCAGCAACCCGTGCGGCACTTAGATGACTCCTAGCACGTAAGCCGCTAAGTAAGCCTATTACTTCTCAATCTAGCTAAGCTAGGACGCTTATGGAAAAGCTAGAGAGAAGCCAGAGCGTAATGGCTAATATATCTTTATACACAATTGAAAGTATTACCAGAGAGCTTAAGTGCTTGTGTGCTAAGTGAGTTTTGTGTGTGCTTGTGTGGTGTGGTGGGTGGTTGCACAAATGAGGAGTGCCCACCCATATTTATATGGGTGAGTTTGCCTATTTTAGAGAATTCTACAAAGTGGCATAAATATTCATGGGCCTATGTGGAGAAACCTAGAAAGTTCTAGCCCATGGGTAATTAGTGAAAACTCTATATGTTAGGCCTTGGTGGGAAATTGCGCACCACGGTTGTTTAGTTGTGTGGGTGGCCCGACTTCTAAGCGCAACCCCGCTGCTAAGTACATCCCGCCTTGAGTGCTGAGCGCATCCCGCTTCTAAGCACACTCTCGATCGAGGTGGACTTTTAATGAGCGACCCCGTGGGCGCCGAATTTTCCCCCGATCACGGGAGATTCGCGCGGGGCGTGACATTCGTCTCCCACCTATGCTCGCGGCGTCCTCGTGCTTCTGGACCTTCTTCGGAATTCGCCTTGGACTTGTTCCGCGCGCGTTCCCCTTGAGGAGGCTTTGTACTAGCTCCGCGCCTTGTCGTCTCCTTCTCCCATTTGGTGTTGCGGTGACGTCCACTCTTGCGATTCCATAACTCCTCGTGCTCGGATGGCGCGTTGTGTGGCGCCTTGGCTGATGGCTTCACGTGCCGCTCCACCACTTTCCTCGGTTGAAATGCTAGAAGCTTCAGAGGCTTCTGGTCCTTGACCTTGCCCTTGTCGCGGACGACTCGTGCTTGTGGGACTTCGGTTCAAGGGGTTTCAGAGTTCTCTCCCTTGCTATGTTGCTGGATGGAGACTTCATGGTCGAGATTCTTCTTGAATCCTTGCCTGCATCGCATGACCGAGAGAGCTTTCTCTACTGGCTATGCGCGCTCGACCGATACTACATATGCCTTACTCCCATCGAGGATGGTGAGGGAGTTTGTTGCTGGAAGTGGGAAGGCATGGACCTTGTCGAAGAACTCCATGCCGAGGATCACAGGGTAGTCATCCATCGATACTATCAAGAAGTCGAGCTTCTCGCTCCACGTTCCTAGCGTAACGTGCACGCCTCGTGCGGTACCTGCAAATGCCTTGGCGGGCGAGTTTACCGCTTTGATCATGCCTCCGTACTTGGTCGGCTTGAGGCCTAGGCGGTTGGCCTCGTCTTCGGACATAAAGTTGTGCGTCCCTCCGGTGTCAAGCAAGGCACGCATGTCTTGGGCATTGATGTGCGTACTCACGAACATGAGTCCTTTCCTCGTTGGTGCCGGTGGACGGGTCTTGAGCGCACTATGGCGTTGGAGCGAACCCATGCTTTGTCGGGGTTTCTCCGTTGACTGTGTGGCCGATGAGGGCGATGTGGGGTGGCCCTTGAGCTGGGCGGCGAGGGCAGTGAGTGACTTTTTCTCCGGACAGTCGCGTGCCCAATGTGGTCCGTTGCAAATAAAGCATGGGCTGCGAGGCTTGCGTGGCTTCTCGGATTTGCCTTGTCCGCTCTTACCGTTTGGTGGCTTTTCTTTGCCCCATTTCTTGCGGTCTTAGCCCTTGTCCTTGTGGCTTTCTCCCCCACCCATATAGTGAGTAGGCCTCTTTGAGCCAGGCAGAGTAATCGTTAAGCGATTATGCGACAGCAATGGCGTCATCGAGGGATTGCACGCCTCGCTTATTGAGTTTTGCCTTGGCCCAATCCTTAAGGCCATCTTGGAAGTAGAAGAGAGAGTCCTTGTCGGACATGTCGGAGATCTCAAGCATGAGGGTGGTGAAGTCATTGATGTAACCGCGGACGCTCCCCGTTTGCTTAAGATGACGTAAGCGCGCTCGCGCTTCCCTCTCCGCATTACTCGGGGTAAAATGCTTACGGAGTTCTCGTTCGAACTCAGCCCATGTGTGGATGGCGCAAATTCCCTTGCCCATCTCGCCATGTTTCCACCGCCACCATAGTTGTGCGGAGCCTCATAGGAATGTGGACGCGGCACCCACCTTCGATGCCTCGTCATGGACACCCATGGCATCTCAGTATTGTTCTAGCCCAAACAGAAAGTTATCCACCACAATGGCTTTGCGGACACTGTCGTGTGTATCAGGCTTTAGCACATCAATGCGGCGCGCATCACTCGAGCTTACGAGAACCGCAGCCGGACTAGGTGTGAGTGTACGCTTGTGCCATGCCCATCCGAGCAGACTTCCTCCACCTCCGCACGGACAGCGCATAGCTCATCCTGCACGAAGCTACGCAAGTTGACCAGCTCATCACGTAACGCTCGAAACTCCCCTCGTACAGAGTCCGCTTGGCCTTGCATGAGGGCTTTGGTGGCTACCGAGAACTCACCATATTCGCCCTCGAGACCGTTGACTCTTTTGTCCAAACTGTCAAGGGTGTCTTGGATAGCGGGCATTGAAGTTTCGAGCGTGGCTACACGAGGTTTTAAGGTATCCAAAGAAGGGGCTTTGGACTTACCTCAGGACTTAGGCGGTGCGCGTCCCTCCTCGCGGCCTCGAGCTTGCTCCGCCACCTCCACACCAAGTGCGCCCTCTTGCAATGTGCTGGAAGGATTGGCCATCTTTGAGCTAACTTGCGTGTAGCTGCAAACTTGGCTCTGATACCACTTGTCACGGGAAGGGAGTTAGTGCGCAGTAACCCGTGCGGCACTTAGACGACTCCTAGCACGTAAGCCACTAAGTAAGCCTATTACTCCTCGATCTAGCTAAGCTAGGACGCTTACGGAAAAGTTAGAAAGAAGCAAGAGCGTAATGGCCAATATATCTTTTATTATACACAATTGAAAGTATTACAAGAGAGCTTGAGTGCTTGTGTGCTAAGTGAGTTGTGTGTGTGCTTGTGTGGTGTGGTGGGTGGTTGCACAAATGAGGAGTGACCACCCATATTTATAGGGGTGAGTTTGTCTATTCTAGAGAATTCTACAATGTGGCATAAATATCCATGGGCCTATGTGGAGAAACCTAGAAAGTTCTAGCCCATGGGTAATTAGTAAAAACTCTATATGTTGGGCCTTGGTGGGAAAATTGTTAACCGCACCACGGTTGTTTAGTTGTGTGGGTGGCCCGACTTTTAAGCGCAACTCCGCTGCTAAGTACATCCCACCTTGAGTGCTGAGCGCATTCCGCTTCTAAGCACACTCCCGATCAAGGCGGACTCTTACTGAGCGAACCCGTGAGCATGGAATTTTCCCCTGATCACAAGAGATTCGCGCAGGGCGTGACAATCTGCTTGCCTTAATAGAAAGTAAAATGCTTCCTCTCCGTGGCCACTATCCCAGTCTAACTTAATGGTTCGAGACTAAAAGCCGAGATCTATGATAATGCTGTACTTTTGAAATTAATCTTCGGTTGACATGTTATATCAGAATTCATATAAAATAGAAGATTTTCAATTCATTGCAGCCACATCTAAAATGCATTAACTAAAGAAGATTTTGGAGAAACATACAAACAACATACAATTAATTGTAAGTAGATAAAAGTTAATTTATAACAATATCTTTACTCTATCAGATTTGCTATCTCACTCTGTTAGGCAAGCGAAAGTACATTCCTAATCAACTAAATAAACCTTGCATCAATGCCAACTCAACAACATCTGAACCCAGCTACGCAGGGTCTATGACACGAATGTTCCAAATAGTATTACATTTCTGCCACATTATTTTTAGTTTAGCACAATAATCTGAAATTTGTTAAGCCCAAAATTAACATCCAAAACCACCATTGCAATATCAAATAACATCAGCAGCAGTTTTCTTACAGATCACCACTCTGCCGCCAGAACTTAAGCAAAATGACAAAAATGTTTAAAGAAAAAACCTGCAATTTCTTAAAAACCACATTTGAGTACCTTGAACCGTCACAACGAAGCTTTGAAAGAGTCCACAAACCCACTACTAAGCAGCCGCTCCACATACTTGCCTAATATATCAACCTCCAGGTTCACTTTTTGGCCCACTTTCTTCGAAGGAATAACAACTTTCTGCTGCGTATACGCCACAATCATGAAGTTAAAACACTCCTTCTCATCAGACACATCCACCGCCGTTAAACTAGTACCATCGATGGCTATAAACCCTTTAGGGACTATGTACTTCAATAAACTTTTATCTTGTTGGAAATATATATGTGTGTATATATTTATTATAGGTTTCTATCACTTTGAGGTCACCCATGAGGGAAGCATGACCAAGAACAAGTGATCATTTTGAATTAGAACTCTATAATATCTCAAATATTATATTTAAGATATTAAGTGATCATTAAGAAAATGATCACTCCAACAAATTATTTAAGCTTATTTAGAGA
This sequence comes from Citropsis articulata, assembly GCA_030449925.1. NCBI lineage: Eukaryota > Viridiplantae > Streptophyta > Magnoliopsida > Sapindales > Rutaceae > Citropsis > Citropsis articulata. Next base: position 1,616,655 of record JASUUH010000080.1, read on the forward strand.
TCATTGAGAAGATGATCACTACTTCTTGGAATGCTATAAATAGAGGCAAATCCATAGATAAGCTAAGAGTTAAGCAAAAATTATGCAAAGTGCAATTTAGAGAAATTTCAAGTCAAGAGAAGCTTAGAGGGTTCTTGCAACGTGAATTGAGAAGATTTTCCAACTTTGTGATCATCTTCCGACCATAAATCAGTGGCACAACCTTGGTTTATCATTTTTCCGCAAATAATCTGGGTATGTGTTTAAATTCAGATTTACAAGTTTTTATGTTGATTCTTGCTCGAAAATCAACATTGGTATCAAAGCCTAATAGGTTGTGTTCTGTTTTAAGCATGTAAAGCATGAGAATCAATCATGTTCTTTAAGAAAGTTCATTTTTCATCAAGAACACATATTAATGGCATGTTAAAATTTACTTGTTTTTGATGCCATGCAACTGGATTAATAAACATGTAATGGTGTATAGATTAAATCCTAGTTACCATGAGGATTAATATGATTCACGTAATGAGTAAAATGAAAACCTAGGATATGAACTCGTAAGATTATTTTACTCATATCTTTCATGATACATAACATATGAATATGAAATTAGTATCATTAGAAAGCACATGAAATTATCTTTCCAACGGTATATCCCATGTGAAATTCTGACGTATATTGAGAGAGAACAAAAGCTTTGAAATCTTGGTTCGAAATCTAGAAATTTATGAAAAAAGGTTGAAGATGAACACTATAGCTAGTTACTGTAGCGTGTTACTGTAGTTTTACAATGTAGCGAAACTGTAGCTATCACTGTATCGAAACTGTAGCAGACCGAACCGAATTGCTAAACCGAACCGGTTTGGCTTTTTGAACCGGATTTAGCTTGTTGAGTAAAGCCCACTTGCGGCAGTGGAGAGTGTAATCCACCCGCCTCCTTCCAGACTGAATTTTGAGGCGCCGTTTTCGGCGACCATTTCCAATTTGTATTCTCTATTTTACTGTATTTTAAAAATTAATTTTATAACATGTTTATTTTTTTAATTTCAATTTTAGTTAAATAAATACTTTAAAATTAGAGAATAATACTTTGTAAGTATTAAAAAAAAATGAAAAGAAATTTTTTTTTCATATGATGATACATCATTAAAAGAGTTGTGCTTCAATGGAAGCATAACAAAATTTCTTGAAATATAAAATGAGAATAATCCTGGCGTAGTAATATGGATGAATTGCATGTCTAGGAAAATTATGATAAAAAAGGCATGAGCCTAAGGAACTTTGGTACTGAGAGAGATTTTTAATCTCCACCATCTTCTTGGGAATTTTCCTGGTGCACTATCCACGTGAACAGATGCATGATGGATGTATTCTTATGTTTTGTCAGTGGGAGTTCTTTTTTTGTTAAACAATAAATGAATTAATATTTTGCTCAATGTACTAAAATTATATTAACTTAATGTTTAGAAATGATGATGAATAGAAGCCTCGACGACTTTTCGAATCAAATCTTTACATTAAACATATTATATTTTCGGTAATCAAGAAAGTTGTTTCTTATCTCTGTGTTTTGTGTTTTTTTTTAGAAATGGCAACAATAGTGTCGTGGCTGAATTAAACAAAGGAATTAAACTTTACGGTAACAATTATGATATTTGGCACCGTAAAGTTCAAAACCTCATTGAATTACAAGACTCACTAGAGGTAATTACAAACGTTATGACAGAGCCACCAAAAGATAATTCTACTCAACATAAAAGAGATCTTGAAGCTTATGAAGCTTGGAAGATAAAAAATCGTAGTGCGCGCATTTTGTTGCTGAGCACTAGAGAAGATGATTTTATGTGTGAGTATGAGTAATACCAAATGGCTCACCAAATATGGAATGCCTTGAAAGACAAGTATGGTGGTACTTCTACCACTAAACTTAGAAGACTCACTATTAAATTTGACACTTTTAAATTGCCCCCCAATACTTCGATGGAGCAACATTTGAGAGAAATGTCACTTTTAATAAGAGAGTTAAAAATGTTAATAGTATTATAACTGATGAACAACAAGTTCAGGCAGTTATTCGATCTCTTCCTGATAGTTGGGAGCATATGAAAGTTAACATGACACACAATGAGAGTGTCAAGACGTTTAAAGATATACAACGTCACTTGGAGTTGGAAGATGAGCGCCTAGAGGCAGCTAAATCTTCTACTCAACTTTATATGGCTGATACCAACTTAAAAGCTCGGCTTTAAATGCAAAAGAGGAGGTAAAATCTCCTCTCAGAACAGGAAGAAATCTAATCAAGGGAAATCCAGTTTGGGTAAGCGCAAAAGAGGAAAACGCGCTGGTCAGAAGAAGGATATGAGCAAAGTGACATGTTACAATTGTAGCAAACTTGGCCATTTCGCTCGTGATTGCACTGAGCCGAAAAAGGTACATGCTAAATCCACATATTTACATAATGTGTCTGTAATAGGCTCTGTTTATATGACTGAAACTCATCCTTTGTGGATTGTAGATTCAGGAGCAACAGAACACGTAGCCAATGAACGTGGAGCCTATGTGGAATATCATCGGATTAGTCGAGGGACTAAGTGGATATATGTGGGGGTTAACTCAAGGGTTGAAGCTAAAAGGATTGGAACTTGCAAATTACAACTGCATGGTACACTAGATATTCGACGAAACTTAGTGGCTGTCACTGTACTTATGAACATGGGATATCATGTGATATTCCGTGATGTTTGTATGCAATTAGTTCTTAATAAAACTCTAGTCAAAACTGGTTATTTACTTAATGGTTTTATGATTTTGAATGTAATTATAATCAAGATTATATTTCATTGATAACATCTTCTGATTCTGTGGATGTTAATATATGGCATGCCAGACTAGGACATATAGGGCAAGACAAAATGCATCGATTATCTAGAGAGGGTTATTTGGGTTCACTCGATAAAATAGAATTTCCTATATGTGAGAATTGTCTAGCTAGAAAAACAACTAGAAAACCATTTGGTAAAGGAACTAGATCTGAAAGTTCTTTACAAATTATCCATTCTGACATCTGTGGTCCAATGAGTGTAAGGGCCAGACATGGTGCCTCATATTTTATTACATTCATTGATAATTACTCACATTTTGGTCATGTCTATTTGATTTCTCACAAATCCGAAGCATTAGATTGCTTTAAAAATTTTTCAAAATTAGTTGAAAATCAATTAGACAAAACGATCAAAGTCTTAAGAACAGACCGTGGACGTGAATATCTTTCTTAACAGTTCAAGGAATTGTGTCAAGAGAAAGGTATTGAGAGACAGTTAACTATTTTGGGACTCCACAACAAAATGGTGTTGCGGAAAGAAGAAATACGACATTACTTGAGATGGTTAGGTATATGATGGCGCAAGCAAATCTCCCAATATCCTATTGGGGAGATGCATTGCTAACTGTTGCCTACATACTTAATCGAGTCCCAAGTAAGTCAATTAGTTCCACTCCATATGAGCTGTGGACAGGTAGAAAACCTGTTCTAACTCACTTGCGACCCTGGGGGTCTGCAGCTTATGTTCACAATCCTTCTCATACACATGGAAAATTGGGTGCAAGAGGAAAAAAATGTATTTTTATAAGATATCCTGAGCACTCAAAAGAGTATGTATTGATTGGTGAGCGTGATGATGGAACTATAACTGAACTAGAATCACGAGATGCCATATTCTTAGAGAATGAATTTCCTAGCATTACAGATGTTGACAAAGATATTCATTTATATGAAATAAATGATCCACTGAGTATTGTCAATCGAGTTGAGGAAAACCCAAATTTATCTGGGATTTCTGATCCTAGTGGGAGTAAACCATTTTATGGAATAACTTCACAGGATGCCTCAATTCGAAGAAGTAATCGTATTTCCATCCCACGTCGTCGTTTTAAGATTGAGGGGGAGGCATTTATGGTTGCTTCACATGATAGCGATGAGCTAAGAACTTTTAGTGAGGCTATTGCATCATCTGCTAAAGAATTATGGATAAAAGCAATGAATGAAGAGATGGAGTCCATGAAATCAAATCAGGTCTGGGACTTGGTTGATTTACCGCCTAAATGAAGAACCATTGGAAATAAATGGGTTCTACGTATATAACGTAAAGTGGATGGCACAATTGAGAGATATAAAGCACGCTTGGTAGCAAAAGGATATACCCAACAAGAAGGTATAGACTATGAGAAAACTTTTCCCTTGTGGTAAGGTTTGCCTCAATACGATTAATTCTAGCAATCGTTGCACATATGGATCTTGAATTACATCAAATGGATGTTAAAACAGCATTTCTCAATGGAGAACTGGAGGAAGAAATATAAATGGATCAGCCTGAGGGTTATATATTGCAGAACCAAAAGTGCAAAGTTTGCAAGCTTAAAAGGTCAATATATAGGCTGAAACAATCCTTCAGACAATGGTATCTTAGATATCATGAAGCCATAATTTCTTATGGATTCTTGATGACTGAAGAAGACCATTGTGTATATGTTAAAAGATCAGAAGATAACTTTGTTATCTTATCTTTATATGTGGATGATATTTTGTTGGCGAGTTCGTCAAAATCATTAAAGAATGGTTATCCTCAAATTTTGAAATGAAAGATATGAGCGAAGCAGCTTATATTTTAGGAGTTAAAATTCATAGGGATCGTTTAAGAAGACTTTTATCTCTTTCACAAGAGACATACATTAGAAGAATTCTTGAACGATTCAATATGTCATATTGTAAACCTATGGATACTCCTATTTCAAAAGGACAAACTCTAAGCCTTGAAATGTGCCCTAAGACCATCAAGAAGAACTAAAAGCAATGGCACGAGTTCCATACTCAAGTGCTGGCGCCTTATGTACGCTATGATGTGTGTGCCGTACATTTGTTACGTGGTTAGTAAGTAGATACCAATCAAATCCGGACGAAAGCATTGGAATGCAACAAGAGGATTATTAAGATATCTAAAGGCACTGCCGACTACTCTCTATGCTATCAGGGAGGTGAATTACGCCTAATTGGTTATACAGATGCCGATTGGGGTGGTGATCTAGATGAGCGAAAATCAACCTCCGGATATGCATTTTTACTCAGTCGTGGCACGATTTCTTGGAGTAGTAAGAAACAAACTTGTATTGCTCTATCTACAATGGAAGTTGAATATGTGGCATGTTCAGCAGCAGTGTAGGAAGCTGTATGGCTTAAGAGATTTATTGAAGATCTTAAAATAGTTATTGATTCTACTAGACCAGTAATTATACATTGTGATAGTCAAGCAGCAATATCATTTACAAAAGATGCCAAATACCACAATAAGTCAAAACACGTAGAAACCAAGTATAATTTTGTGGGAGATATTGTAGCACAAAGGGAAGTGCTAATACAATACACATCTACACATTTTATGGTAGCAGACCTATTTACTAAAGCCATAACACGAGATGTTTACTTGAAACATACTCGATCATTGGGCTTACGTAGATTGTAAAATTGTACTTGATGAGATATTATTTTTTGAGTAATGGACATGTGATAAATTTTTCATATGATTAAATTCTTATTATCGTTTGTCCATATAAAGTTTTTTTACACATATTTAGAGGAAAGTTATGTCATCAGGTTGTGATCGGCTTTCTTACACAAGCGATCACCTCAGTTGTTAGAAAAGCAAGCTGAGATGAGACAATAGAGAGAGAATTAGATACTATGTACATTCTCATGTACATACATTGACTAAGCCATTATTAAAGTGGCTAACGATTTGTTCGATTGGCTTACTGAGTTACCCGCCTCTCAAGAGAGTGGTATACGATGTAAGATTTGTGATCCAAGAAGAAGTTAATAGAAAGATATCTTTACACTCATGGATTCGAGTTCAAGTTCTCAAGCTTTAGAGACTTTGCTCCATATCCTCACCTTTATCTTTACCTGTGTCTTGTACAAAAACACCTATCCAATAAAATAGAAAACCTTGTTCAATATTCCTATGTTCCGCACTGCATAAATTTCTCGAGTCTTCCTACCTCTTATTAGTCCTTATGCACTCTATCACCGCTCTAATTGTAATTAGATCTATCCGCTCTATTGTCACTTCTAGACGCCCTTCTCCTAAAGAGTATGCATGCATTCCAAACTAGACCAAAGGTGCTTTGCAAGCAACTCAAGCAGAAAGCAAGATGTAACCCTTGAAATTCCGTAAGAGTTAATCACCAACCTGAAACGTGAAGGTTATACTCACCTCCACCCTGGGAGTACGATGATCTTAACGCTCACGGTCAGAAAGGCTTGCTTTACGACAAGAATGGCTCTTATGGATACTAGATTCAAAGAGTACCAACATGTCGTTATTGGTACCGTTTACAACCCTTCATGCAAGCAAAGGTACTTCACCTTTTACCCAAACTTCAACCTATCCTCAAGATCCGAACCTTTCAAAACCTCGAAAGTCCAACCATATCCAAGGTGCCGAGCAAGTGGTCACCTCAAAATGGCTACTTTACATCACCACCGGGTTTATGTACTTCAAAACCATGCTCTTGATCTTCCAACCTCACACCTCCACAGATACCCTCATGATCTTAGCCGACAAATGAAACAATACCAACCATTGTCCAAATCCCCAAACAGATCCAAAAGCCGTTTAACTTCAAGTCGATGCTGCTGAATGGCTTTCCAACTATGAGAAATTCCACCGTAATTCCCAACCAATCCAGACTTCGTAAGCCCAATTTGAAAAAGTGACGCATCGTCCGGATGACCTTCCAACCCCCTGAAAGTCAACCTCCCAGAACTTCCTTTTTATACATTGCTATGATATCTGCTGTTCAATCAGCACAAGAAAAGCTTCCCATCCACAGTTTCACCGTAACGGCTATCCTGTACCCTAGCAAGGTGCAAGGCCATTTCATGGATGTTCCTGTGTTTTCACATGTGTGATCCCTACCTGTCCATGCTGTGACGATGATGATCGATGACGACGACTACCAAGTCGCCCACATGGCCGCAGGAGGAGTAAAAAGAAGAGTACAAAGCGAGGTTCCTGCAAACCTCCACCCAATCCTTCATCAGATGATGAACCAGATTTTACTCCAGCTGAGACTACAACCCCTGTTGTTCTATCCTCCCAAGTCTCAATACCTCAAACCTGTAAGCAGTAAGTTAACAACCAACTTTTGTCTCAAACCCCTGTTCCAACTCGTTTCATGATCGATCTAGTTCTTACCAAAGCCGGCCTTCCTTCGGGAAAACAAACAGATCCACAATCCAAAGTGGTTTCAAACCATATGTCCAACTCGCTCTCTCCTCCGACAGCAGGAACCAAAGCAAGACGAGCAAAGTGCTTAACCGGCAAACCCGTAATGCCAGAGCCTGTAATGTAATCCCGAATCTCGACACCGTGATGGAGAATGTTCAAGCACAAGTCCAAACGACTCACAAGAAGGTTGATGCCATCTCTGCAAGAATGGATCAGTTATACCACGACCTTCATGATGTAATAGCTAGACCGACATAGAGTCTGCACTACGATTGATCGTAATTATTCGGGTCCAAAGTTTGCCCAAAGGAAGTTCGAGATCGCATACAAGCGCAGAGCTTGAAAGAATCAGTTCGAGAAACAAGGTCAACAACCGTCCTTGTTTGGTGGTCAAACTAAACCTTTACCTATTTCTACACCATACTTTGACACATACCAGCCATATTATCAACAGCCTCCTCCTCTCAGTCAAAAGACCCAAGAGTTACACCGATTGCTTGGTGTTTCTCCAAACATGTACAAACACTCCTCAAGGTCGTATGTTCAACCTACACCTTCAAGTGCCCTCTCCCACAAGGTCTGCACTCCATGCCTAGACCTCAACCGCCTCCTGCAACCACCTCCACCACCACAAACACCAACCTACAAACAGCACACACCAAATTGCCGAGATGCTTACCCTTCTCCTCAAAGAACACCGAATACTTTCAAGAAATTTCATCCTCGAGCCTATCGCATCAACCAAAGATAAAGAGCCCATGATCGCCTCTACTCCGGTCTTATAGCCGTAAGATGTTGATCCCTCGATTCAGATTCAATCCATCTTTGAGTCTTCTTCTCCAATGTAATCGCTTGTATCTTCCGCAATGTATTCCGAGGAAAATTATGTGGAAGTTTCTAATGTTTATATGGCACAACCATCCACATCCAATGATCCTCCAATTCCCCGAGGATTTTCATCCCAAGAACCCTCACGAAGATGAGCTCAAGAGATGCGATGCCGCCACCCACGATGCGCCTACAACACAATTAATCCAAGTTCCAAACCATCTAATGGACCATGGTTTACTTTTGATGATGTTCCTAAAGCCAAATGGTTCCATAGATTCCAAGAACTCATTGGCTTCGATCTTCGATGGCAAAACCCTGAGCCGATAGTTATCATGTTATTAAAGAATTCCGCTCAAGATTCTGTGATCTCTCCGTGATTGGTTCCTAAGTATCGGTGAATACAGCAGCCCAGCTATTCTGTGCAACTCGCACTCACAAGTCTTAGAGATTGTGTACAACCGCTGGAGAACCAAACCCAGCACAGAATCGCTAGACGAGATTTTCATCGATGAAGTGCGTTGCTCATTATGCATCGTAGATCTAGATAAGCACTACAAAAGGATGATGCCTTATACTACGACGAATGGTTTTAATGATCACCCTCAAGCATGTTTTTGTGCGCCTCTTCCTACAGAGATTTTGCGATATTCAGAGACATCCGAACTCCTACCAGATAACTTGGATGATCTTACTTTGGTAAGATCTATCGATCATTGCCTCTTGTCTTGAGAAACTTTGTGAAAGAGAAAGTTTTTCAAACACTTTATGGAAAAGAAGGAACCTTCAAGAGTGCATGCAAACACCTCATCTTGCAATCAAATGCAAGGATGAAAGAACCGCACTTGTTCTACCAAGAAAAATCCCATTTCCATAAATTCCTAAACCTAAACACTCTTCCAAACACCGCCCCTCAAAGCTTCAAACCAACCTACCGTTTTTCAGAAGAAATCACAACACCCGCAATGTAAAGATTCTGTGTTTCATTTGCAAAAGAACGGCACTTTGCTAGATCTTGCCCCAATAATCCAAAGAAAATCAGCTAGACCATCGCAAAGATGTCAATGTAGTCTCCTCTCTCCGAGGATGATGATATCAATCCTCAGATTCAACAGTGATGCTTATGACGAAGAAAGCCTTCACGCCGGTCAAGAACAAACAGAGAGTCTTCCGATTCTCGACTGACTCGACTCAAGACGTTGCAACAATCCATCACATCAGGCATGTCAAACATGTTCCTCCTAAGCAACGGTCTCTACCATCCATACAAATCAGTATCCTTGTTACCAAATATGCCAAACCTATCACTGTCATAGGATTCATTGATACTGGTTCAGAACATACGATGCTTAATCCGTCCATACTCCCTCCTGAGTTTTGGAAGCACCACACCCAGCTCTTTAAAGCTGCTAATGGTGAATATTTTCATACAGACCTGCTTATTAAGAAACCTGTTGGTATCCAGTTCTTTCCAGACTGTGTTCTCTGGATAAATGTCATAGGTTCTTCCCTCAATGATAAGGACCTCCTCATAGGTTTTGATGTTCTACAACTTATCCACAAATTGAATGTCTCCGCCAAAGGTATCAGGTACAAGCAACAATTCCTACCTTATACTGACACCTTGAGGATATACTCAATTTCTGATGTTTCCTCACTCTATGAGTCTTTCAAAACAAAGTTCCTGCCGTTTTGTCCTGAAAATCATTGGTAGTTCTTTCACCCCTTTCCTTCGGAAAACCCCGCCTCTTGAGCTTCCTTCGTTTAATGAAGACGCGAACCCCACAAAGGCTACACATCCGGCATGACACCTCAGATCCGAAACTTGCATGTTTAATGCCAATGCCACATGGCGCAAGGTTTAATCGAGCCCACACATTCTGATTGGGCTTGTCAAGCATTCTATGTTGAGAAACGTTCTAAAATTGTCCGGGGTAAGAAAAGACTAGTCATTGACTATCAACCCCTCAATGGTTTTCTCAAAGATGATAAGTTCCCTTTGCCAAAGATTCAGTCCTTGTTCATTCATCTCCAAGGCGCAAAGGTGTTCTCTAAGTTTGATTTGAAGTCAGGATTTTGGCAGATTGGTATTCATCCTGATGATCGACCCAAAACAGCCTTCTGTATTCCAAATGCCCACTATCAGTGGACAGTGATGCCCTTTGGTTTAAAAGTGGGACCATCACTTTTTCAAAAGGCTATGGTCAAGATTTTCCAACCTATCCTTGAAAACGCCCTTATCTACATTGATGACATCTTGTTGTTTTCCAAGGATCATGATTCACACCAGAGACTCCTCGATCAGTTCCTGTCAATAGTGGAATCACATGGAGTCATGTGAGTATTTTAATTTGGCGCACAAGATGAAATTATTAAAATTAAAATACTCACATGACATCAACAGTTCTGTATTTTAATTCAAGAGAACATGATATACCCAATAATCATGGAAACCTGATTAATAGCCATATGTGAGTATTTTAATTTGGCGCTTTAGATAAGCGAGTTTATTAAAAACTCAGGTTAGGCGCTTGAGTAGCGATTGAACTAAGATCTATACAGTGAAATAATTTAGACATATTTCACTGTAGCACGTGTTTCATACAACGTGTGCTTAATGACCAAATAAAGAAAAATGAGAAAATTTCCCTTATTTCTCATTGTGTAAAGTTAGGTATCCTTATATACTATCAGCTATATCTTGAGGTGAAAGATAAACTTGTTTTCTAAAGCTATGATGTTATTCGGTTTATGAAACAAGTCTAGGAAATCAGTTAATCTGAAACTAAGAAATACGAGATTGATAGGAAGATTCATTACTTACATCTACCTTATGTTTTTCACTCGTACCGATTATATCTGAGATTGATACAATGGTGATTACATAGAGTATATATTGTCAAGCATAGCTTTTGATATGGGACTTAGTATGCTTGAATTTGATGTAATAATATGGAATCTAGGATACATGATGAACAACTCTTTTGTATAGAATACAATTGAGATTCAAAGTAATAAAGCTCCTGCTTATTGTTCATGGGTCACACGTTGCATTTGCTAGTATGAAAATTGAGTTTTGAGACTTGAACATAGAGTTCTCGTTGCACTATAAGCATCCCATCATGTGCTAGTGGGAGATGTTGGAAATATATATGTGTGTATATATTTATTATAGGGTTCTATCACTTTGAGGTCACCCATGGGGAAGCATGACCAAGAACAAGTGATCATTTTGAATTAGAACTCTATAATATCTCAAATATTATATTTATAATAGTACTAGTGTACAACACCGTTTGGCACTATTGCTACCTCATAATAATAAACAAATGACCAATATTATCCATTAAATCAAAGCCATAGACATATAAATCAATAAAAATGTAAAATAAGAAATGGAATTCTGATTTTGATTAAAAGTTGGATAATGGATATACAATCCAATATGGCTAAAATAGGAGCCATTAGAATTAATTATACAACCATTCAATGGGTCAAAAGGCCAATGAAATTTTACCAGACATCTTACATGTCAATTATAATTAGGAGAATATGCAAGATAATGGTTTCATGCTGTTGCCAATAAAAGCTAAGCTACTATTACTATTTTGTTCATTGAGAAATAATCAAGTCAAATATCAAACAAGCCACAAGTGTTCTTCTTATAGTTCAAGATGAAAAATCAAGAACATGTTTAATTCACTTCAAGCAAAAGATCCAAGATTTTAAGTTGGAAGCTCTTCCAGATGGCATTAATATTTTTCATGTGTTTTTACTTGTACCGTTTGTTGTTTTCTAAATTCCCAAAGCTTTTGATGTACTTCTCAAGTGCATTGCAACATTTTCTTGCTGATGACAATAGACTCACTTTATTTTTCTAGACACTTCTATATTTCCTCTTCTCTTTCAATTGAATTAGCAAATCTTGTTTCTCAACATCTGCAACTTGAAGTTTTATTCAATCTCTTAGTAATGGTTATACTTACTTGCCAACTCTTTCTTTAGTGACTCAACTGTTGGAAAAAATTCAGTTTAAAAAAAAAGCTTTTAGGACCGATCTCATAAAATATATATGAATTTGTACTCTAGAAATCGTACCTTGAAAATCTGATTTGGCTTTTTCCACTAATGTGATTTTGGCTCTCAGATCACGATCCGTCATCACCACGCTCGTTAGATCACGATCCGTCACCAAACGATCTTCCGGGTTATGACTCATGATTGATCTGCACTTGACGTGTGGGCACCTTTATCACCACTATAGGCAAACTAGCAAGAGAAAATTTTTCTCTAAAATAATTGTAGAGAAAAATCCTTTTCTCAAATATATATAAAGTGGCTTCCCCATTCTGTTTAGGAGAGAATAAGCCCTTTTTATATCTTTCTCATAGTGGAAAACCTAAGGCTCCAAGAAATTAAAACTCACGTTACTTACTTTTTTCCATAAGGGTACCACCTTGTAAAATAACATAAGGCCCCTTTATACATAAACATATTAATGGAGCCTCCCACTAAATAATATAATTATGTTTTCGACCCAAATTGCTAGTTATCTTGCTTATTAATCCAGTAGTGGTGCAGTAAATTAAATGAGCTAACCCGGGGATCATTTGGGAACATACAATAGTGGCTAGAACAATTAAGCCTGTAATTAAACACGCCTAATCATTTAATTCCAACTCTACTCTACTATAAGATTGGAACTGACCTCCATAATTGTATGTTCGAATAATAATTCGTCCCAAGCTACATTGATTGCTTTACTGCTCAATCCTTTGTACCACATCGTTAATTAAATCGATATCTCAATTGTCCAATCGATTTAATTACATCTTGTTCCTTGATACTTACTGGTTTTCTCTAATGATACCAGGTTAAGATGTCATGTATCACGGAACATCCATAACGCACTGATACCAAGCCAGGATCCACTAACTCATAGAAAGTCAGTCGGAACTCACACAGAGATCCAGCAGCGGAGTATGGGGCATTGTTATGCCAGAGCAATGAGGAACAAATCGTCCTTAGGGCCAATAGCCCGTATGCTCGGGTTTCCAGCCAATATACCCAACACCACGGAAGAAATCATAGCACACATACCACCCTTTTCTCTTCGCCACTCCCGGGCATCTCTTCGGGTGAACCGTGTGTCTTCAGACGGCTATCTCAGGTGTTTAGTATAGGCGAAACAGCAATGGTATAAGAAGTATACCACTCTGGTACAATAGGCATAAGACTTTCTGATACACAAGATCCTATAAGAGGCGAGTGTAGAGCATACTTGTCACCAAGCCAGATAGAAAATGAAGTATTCAAGTCTATCTGTGATCTTTATTGGAAGAATAGAAAGAATAGAGTTTAGTTACTCATTGGGGATAATCAAAGACTCAAGGTTTATGATTATTTGAAGATGATTTACAAAGAGAGGAAGGTCACCATTTATAGGCGAAGCCTTTTCCTAAAGTGGGACAGGATCCCCACTATTACAACCACTTGATTAGGACAAGTCACCTAATCTTGACAAAGCAAAGCAATAATGCAAACTAATAATACAACATGACAATGACATGACAAAGACACTTAACCACTACTTTGAAAAATAAAAACACAAAAGTCAAGCCTTGGATAAAGGCAAAGACTTTAACACATAAAGACAAACTACTTTAAGACTTTTATGGCATATAAGACAGATGCCATTATTAAAGTGAAATAGTCTCGTAAGAGACTCGATGTTCAGTCCGAGACTGATGCCCAGTCTCAAAGAATCCGAGGCCATTGATGGTTAGTCCACCTGTTCAACGTCTGCAGACCTTCTGGGAGATACTGTCATATCTCTTGAGTGATCTCCTTCGTGAGATGATGATTCCCGATTTTCAAGTAAAGATGACGATCAACATCGAGATAAAGGACTCGTGAGTATCAGGAGTGAACTCAATATTCTTCATAGCATTTCTAAATGAGATGTTTGTCCATACGGAGCAAGGATTCACACACGACGGTGAATGGGCTTAACAACGGGTTCGCGATCCAAAGGTCGAGCTTTTTATCACAATGGTAGGATCCGAATGTGATACCTGTAATAAGCTCGAGGGTCGGATCCTCGACAGAGCGAATATTCGTCAACCATCATGCCGCCGCTACCGTATGATCAGGATCAAACAGAGAGCCACCGCATAAAGCACTAAAAACAAATAAGGGGTGATGTCACGAATGACATGATATCCCAACTAGTACGCTCATCAACTACGATGAAAAGTAGTTCAGCTAAAGATTACCGGTGCATTTGTCCGGATCAGCAACGGTGCATAACTCATTCGAGTCCAATCAGATGGCCATCAGACCATAAACGCCATGTCAGATGGCTAACTGAACCATGTGGATCTATAATCTTCGAAGATTAACAAGGCCATCCTGAAGCCAATAAAGGCCATGATAAAAATGAAAAGTCTCATGCTTTTTGACTCATTTTTATGGAGGAATGGTGAAAGCACCAAATGAGAAATTGATTTTCACGAGATACGAAAATTGTACACGGACTATTTATAATGCTTGCACTTTGGATTTGGGAAGTGTTGCCACAATAATGGTGATTCGACCAGAGAAACCATGGCAATCACGATAAGTCTACAATGATGCTTAGTCACTGCTCGAGTCACCGGACAAATGTTGTCCGTTCAGACCACCGGGCGCTTTAGATCTTTGACAACTGAGACCGCAATGTGGAAAAAGTCTTGAGATAGGACAATCCCGAATTGAATTTGTTTCGCTAGATAAGATCTGAAATGCATCAATGCGATGTGGGGTCCAGGATGATAATGACCATCTGGATTATCATGCCAAGAAATTCAATGGATGTCGCCCACCGTGATTTTTTCTCGATATCATAACCCATGTGATTCCACTATCGACAAGAATCGATCGAGTCTCGTGAATTACATCCTGAAAACAACAAAATATCATCAATGTAGAAGCATGCAAAGAAAAATCTTAACCATAGCCTTTTGAAAGTGGTGCCACTTTAAACCAGGGCATCATCTGATACATGTACTGTCATCATCGATGAATACCAATTTGCCAAAATCCCGATTTTAAATCAAACTGAGAACACCACCTGAGATGAATGAACAAAGACTAATCGGCAGCGGAACTTATCATCTTCGAAAACCATCAAGAGTACGAGATCTTTCCCTGCATCGAGCCTAACGATTGTTCGATTGGCTTACAAGTTACCCGCCTCTCAAGAGAGTATACGATAAGATTTGTGATCCAAGAAGAAGAAGAAAGATACTTTTACACTCATGGTTCAAGTTCAAACTCTGCTTTAGAGACTTTGCCTCCATATCCTCACCTTTATCCTTACCTGTCTTGATAAAACACCTATCCAATAAAATAAAAACCTTGTTGAATATTCCCATGCTCCACTGACAAATTTCCCGAGTCTTCCTACCTCTTATTAGTCCCTTACGACTCTATCACCGCTCTAATTCTCGTAATTAGACCATCCGCTCTATTGTCACTCTAGACGCCCTTCCTAAAGATGTACCAAGCTGATCAGACCAAGGCTTGCAAGAAACTCAAGCAGAGCAAGATGTAACCCTTGAAATTCCGATGAGTTAATCACCAACTGAAACGCTGAAGGTTATACTCACCTCCACCCTGGGAGTACGTATGATCTTAACGCTCACGGTCACACGGTAAGAATGGCTCTTATGGATACAAGATTCAAAGAGTACCAACATGTCAAACGTTTTACAACCTCACGCAGCAACTCACCTTTACCCAAACTTCAACCTATCCTCAAGATCCGAACCTTTCAAAACCTTGAAAGTCCAAATCTGCATCCGAGCAAGTGTCACCTCAAAATGGCTACTTTACATCACCAAATGACTTCAAAACCATGCTCTTGATCTTCCAACCTCACACCTCCACAGATACCTCATGATCTTAGCCGACAACGAAACCATACCAACCATTGTCCAAATCCCCAAACAGATCCAAAACGAACTTCTCAAGATGCTTGAATGGCTCTCCAACTATGAGAAATTCCACCGTAATTCCCAACCAATCCAGACTTCGTAAGCAATACGAAAAAGGCAGAGATCGTCCTGACCTTCAACCCCTCGAAAGTCAACCTCCCAACTTCCTTTTCATACATCACATGATATCTCGCTGCTCACACACAAGAAAAGCTTCCCATCCACGCTTTCACCGCTAATGGCTATCCTGTACCCTAGCAAGGCCATTTCATGGGATGTTCCAAGTTCTCACATGATCCCTACCGTCCATGCCATGACGATGATGAATCGATGACGACTTCACACACGTGCCAGGAGTAAAAGAAGATTACAAAGCGAGGTTCTGCACTCCACCGATCCTTCATCGACGACGAACCAGATTTTACTACCGAGACTACAACTCCTGTTGTTCTATCCTCCCAAGTCTCAATACCTCAAACCTGTAGGCAGCAAGTTAACAACCAACTTCTGTCTCAAACCCCTGTTCCAACCTGTTACATGATTGGATCTAGTTCTTACCAAAGTCAATTCCCTTCCTTGGGAAAACAAACATATCTACAATTTAAAGTGGTTTCCAAACCATATGTCCAATCCCCTGTTCTCTCCTCTGGACAGTTTGAGGAACCAAAGCAGTACGAGCAAGTGCTTAACTGGCAAACCCAGAATGCCAGAGCCCAGAATGTAATCCTGGAATCTCTTGACACCAGGATGGAAAATGTTCAAGCACAAGTCCAGACGACTCATAAGAAGGTTGATGCCATTTCTGCAAGAATGGATTAGTTATACCACAACCTTCATGACAGAATTGCTAGACTGGACATAGAGCTCCGTACCATGATTGACTGCAATTATTTGGGTCCAAAGTTCACCCAAAAGGAAGCTGAGATCAGACAGCTTAAGGCAGAACTTGAAAGAATTGAAGCTGAGAAACAAGGTCAACAACCGTCCTTGTTTGGTCGTCAAGCTAAACCTTGACCTGTTCCCACACCGTACTTTGACACCTATCAGCCACGAACTCAGATTTATAGGCATGGATTGCCCTGTGCGCTTTGGATTCTTTAGGGAACAGTGTTTGCCAATAATGGTGATTCTGATCTGCAGAGAGAACATGGCAATCACTGGATGGAAGTCTCAGCGGTAGTGGATGCTGAGTCACCTGCTTGAGCTGCTGGACAGCTGTTGTCTGCTCAGGACCCCATGGTGGGGCTGCTTTCTTTAGCATCCTTGACAACTTCGAGGTGTGGACCGCAATGTGTGGAAAAAAGTCTCGGAGATAGTTGACAATCCCGAGGAATTGTTGAATTTGCTTGCGGTTTAGATAAGTATCTGGGAAATGCATCAATTCTTGTGCGATGTGGGGTCCAGGACGATAATTACCATCTTGGATTATCATGCCAAGAAATTCAATGGATGTCTGGCCCACCTGTGACTTTTTCTCAGATATCATGACTCCATGTGATTCCACTATTGACAGGAACTGATCGAGGAGTCTCTGGTGTGAATCATGATCCTTGGAAAACAACAAAATATCATCAATGTAGATAAGGGCGTTTTCAAGGATAGGTTGGAAAATCTTGACCATAGCCTTTTGAAAAAGTGATGGTGCCACTTTTAAACCAAAGGGCATCACTGTCCACTGATAGTGGGCATTTGGAATACAGAAGGCTGTTTTGGGTCGATCATCAGGATGAATACCAATCTGCCAAAATCCTGACTTCAAATCAAACTTAGAGAACACCTTTGCGCCTTGGAGATGAATGAACAAGGACTGAATCTTTGGCAAAGGGAACTTATCATCTTTGAGAAAACCATTGAGGGGTTGGTAGTCAATGACTAATCTTTTCTTACCCCGAACAATTTCAGAACGTTTCTCAACATAGAATGCTTGACAAGCCCAATCAGAATGTGTGGGCTCGATTAAACCTTGCGCCATGAGCTGTTGGCATTCAGCTTGTGCAAGTTTCAGATCTGAGGGCGTCATGCCCGGATGTGTAGCCTTTGTAGGGTTCACATCTTCATTAAGCTTGAAGGGAAGCTTAACAAAGAACTGAGGGTTTTTCCACAAAGGAAAGGGGTGAAAGAACTGCCGATGATTTTCAGGACAGAACGGCAGGAACTTTGTTTTGAAAGACTCATAGGGTGAGGAAACATCAGAAATTGAGTATATCCTCAAGGTGTCAGTATAAGGTAGGAATTGTTGCTTGTACCTGATACCTTTGGCGGAGACATTCAATTTGTGGATAAGTTGTAGAACATCAAAACCTATGAGGAGGTCCTTATCATTGAGGGAAGAACCTATGACATTTATCCAGAGAACACAATCTGGAAAGAACTGGATACCAACGGGTTTCTTGGTAAGCAGATCTGTATGAAAATATTCACCATTAGCTTTTGAAGAGTGGTACGGTGCTTCCAAAACTCGAGGAGGGTATGGATGATTAAGCATAGTGTGTTCTGAACCAGTATCAATGAATCCTATGACAGTGATAGGTTTGGCATATTTGGTAGGAAGGATACTGATTTGTATGGATGGTAGAGACCGTTGCTTAGGAGTAACATGTCTGACATGCTCGATGTGGTGGATTGTTGTAACGTCCTCAAGAATGTAATCGAATCGAATCGAAGACTCTTCGTTCTTCACCAGACAAGACTGCTTTCATCATAAGCATCCTGCTCGTAATCTGTGGATTCAATATCATCATCCTCAGAGAGAGGAGAGACTGTGTTGACATGTTAGGGCAAGATCAACCAAAGTGCCCTTTCTTTTTACTGATGAAACACCTGGAATCTTTATGTTGCCGGGTGTTGACAGTTTTCTTCCTGAAAAACCGGTAGGTTAGTTTAGGGTTTGAAGAACGGTGTCTGGAAGAGTGTTTAGGTTTAGGGAATTTATGGAAATGGGACTTTTTCTTGGTAGAACAAGTGCAGGTTCTTTCATCCTTGCATTTGATTGCAAGATGAGGTGTTTTGGACTTTTTTTCCATAAAGTGTTTGAAAAACTTTCTCTGCTCACAAAGTTTCTCAAGACAAGAGACAGCAATCTGATAGATCTTACCAAGAGTAAGATCATCCAAGTTTATCTGGTAGGAGTTCAGATGTCTCTGAATGTCTGGCAAAATCTCTGTAGGAAGAGACTGCACAAAAACATGCTTGAGGGAGTGATCATTAAAACCATTCAGCCTGTAGTACAAGGCTGTCATCCTTTTGTAGTGCTTATCAAGATCTCTGATCTGTAATGAACAGCACTTCATCTGATGAAATTCACGTCTAGATTCTGTAGTTTCCCAAAATTAGTTGTACAATCTCAAGACTTGTGGTCAGCAACATCACAAGTCTTAGAGATGTACAACCGCTGGGAGAACCAAACCTAGCATGTGAACCAGATCAGATGTCAATGAGTCTCCTCTCTCTGAGGATGATGATATTGAATCCCTGTATTCTGAACAGGATGGTAATTATCGTCCTGGACCCCACATCGCACAAGAATTGATGCATTTTCCAGATACTTATCTAAACCGCAAGCAAATTCAACAATTTCTCGGGATTGGACAGCCGGGATCACACATGTGAGCACCTGGAACATCCCATATGAAATGGCCTTGCACTTTGCTAGGGTACACAGGATAGCCATTAGTAGTGAAACTATGGATGGGAAGTTTAAATGGAGGTGCTTGTATTCACCGATACTTAGGAACCAATCACGGAGAGATCCTAAGAATCTTGAGCAGAATTCTTTAATAACATGATAACTATCGGCTCCAGGTTTTGCCATCTGAAGATCAAGCCAAGCAGCAAGTTCTTGGAATCTATGGAACCATTTGACTTTAGGAACATCATCAAAAGTAAACCATGGTCCATTAGATGGTTTGGAACTTGGATTAGGATGTCTTTGAGGCATCGTAAGCTGGCATGACATGCGCATCTCTTCAGGCTCATCTTCATCAAGGGGTTCACTGGGATGAAAATCCTCAGGAATTGGAGGATCATTGGATGTGGATGGTTGTGCCATAAGAACATTAGAAACTTCCACATAATTTTCCTTGGAATCTGTTGCAGAAGATACAACTGATTCTGTTGGAGAAGAAGACTCAAAAGATGGATTCAAATCTGCATCTGAGGATCAACATCTTCTTCTGGAACTATAAGACCAGAGTAGAGCTGATGCATGAGCTCTTTATCTTTAGATGGTCTGATAGGTTCAGGGATAGGTTGCTGAAAGTATTCGGTGTATTCTTGAGGAGAAGGAGTAAGCCGTGATAGGTGGTGTGAACTTTTCAAGACAGGTTGGTGTTTGTGGTGGTGGAGGTCGTTGCCTAAGAACTGGTTGAGGGCATAGGTTGAGTGTATGGCCTTGAGGAGTGTTTGTACATGTTTGGCTGATAGGTGTCAAAGTATGGTGTAGGAACAGGTAAAGTTTTAGTTTGACCACCAAACAAGGACGGTTGTTGACCTTGTTTCTGAACTTCAATTCTTTCAAGCTCTGCCTTAAGCTGTCTGATCTCAGCTTCCTTTTAGGTAAACTTTGGACCCAAATAATTGTAGTCAATCATAGTACGGAGCTCTATGTCCAGTCTAGCAATTCTGTCATGAAGGTTGTGGTATAACTGATCCATTCTTGCAGAAATGGCATCAACCTTTTTATGAGTCGTCTGACTCAGGCTTGAACATTTATCGGTTAATCGCACTGTTTGCCGCTAAGCACTTGCTGCATCGCTGTTCCTCAAACCTGCAGGAGAGAGCGGATTGGACATATGGTTTGGAAACCACTTTAGATTGTGGATCTGTTTGTTTTCCCAAAGAAGGGAACTGACTTTGATAAGAACTAGATCCAATCATGAAACAGGTTGGAACAGGGGTTTGAGACAGAAGTTGGTTGTTAACTTGCTGCCTACAGGTTTGAGGTATAGAGACTTGGGAGGATAAAACAACAGGAGTTGTAGTCTCTGCTGGAGTAAAATCTGGTTTATCATCTGATGAAGGATCAGGTGGAGGTTTGCAGGAAGCTCACTTTGTATTCTTCTTTTTACTCCTGCGGCTTTTGTAGACGACTTCATAGTCGTCGTCATCAGATTCATCATCATCCTGGCATGGACAGCCGGGATCACACATGTGAGAACCTGGAACATCCCATATGAAATGGCCTTGCACATTGCTAGGGTACACAGGATAGCCATTAGCAGTGAAACTGTGGATGGGAAGCTTTTCTTGAGCTGTGTGAACAGCAGATATCATAGCAGTGTATGAAAAGGAAGTTCTGGGAGGTTGACTTTCAGGGGGTTGAAAGGTCATCACGGGCGATCTTGTCGGCCTTTTTCATATTGGGCTTCTGAAGTCTGGATTGGTTGGGAATTCTGATGGAATTTCTCATAGTTGGAGAGGCATTCTAGCCGCATCAACTTAAGAAGTTCGGCTTTTTGGATCTGCTTAGGGATTTGGACAATGGTTGGTATGGTTTCATTGTCGGCTAAGATCATGAGGGTATCTGTGGAGGTGTGAGAAGTTGGAAGGTCAAGAGCATGGTTTTGAAGTCTATAAACCAGCTGGTGATGTAAAGTAGCCATTTTTAAGGTGACCACTTGCTCAGCACCTTGGATCTGGATTTGGACTTTCAGGGTTTTTGAAAGGTTCGGATCTTCAAGGGATAGGTTGAAGTTTGGGTAAAAGGTGAGAAGTACACTGCTTGCATGAAGGGTTGTAAGAACAGTACCAATAACAGCATGTTGGTACTCTTTAAATCTAGTATCCATAAGAGCCTTTCTCGCCGTAACCGGCAAGCCTTTACGACCACGAAGCGTTAAGATCATACGTACTCCCCCGAGGTGGAGGTAAGTATAACCTTCACGTTTCCAATTGGTGATTAGCTCATCTGGAATTTCAAGGGTTACATACTGCTCTGCTTGAGTTGCTTGCAAAGCACACTGATCTAGTATAGGTGAAACAGCAATGGTATAAGAAGTATACCACTCTGGTACAATAGGCATAAGACTTTCTAATACACAAGATCCTACAAGAGGCGAGTGTAGAGCATACTTGTCACCAAGCCAGATTGAAAATGAAGTATTCAAGTCAATTTGTGATCCTTATTGGAAGAATAGAAAGAATAGAGTTTAGTTACTCATTGGGGATAATCAAAGACTCAAGGTTTATGATTATTCGAAGATGATTTACAAAGAGAGGAAGGTCACCATTTATAGGCGAAGCCTTTTCCTAAAGTGGGACAGGACCCCCACTATTACAACCACTTGATTAGGACAAGTCACCTAATCTTGACAAAGAAAAGTGTGAGATGTCGAAAAGAGGTTGATAAGAACTCCATATTATCGCCATAATCTTCCTTGCATCTCTTGGCTATTTATTTGCTCTTGAATTTGTCACCACCCACCGTTGTTGAAAAAGCAAGAACAAGCTTGATTATGCAACTTCGGGTTTTGAAATATTTCAGTGAAATGGATGTCTTTGAGCTAAGAAAATTGATCCTAGAGATGAATGCAGCTAAGATATGTTGTAGATTGGATCAAAAATGGGCTAAAGGAAGCTTGAAAATGAAGAGAGAGAAACGGGTAAGTTAGGTTTTTGATTTTGGATTTTATGTGGAGAGTTGATGAAATGTTGTTTTGAGAGTGAAAACGGAAGGAGTAATGGATGAATAATGATTTGAATGATCGATTTTAACAAGAAAATAAGTGAAAGATGAAGAAATTTGAGAGAGAAAAGGAGAGGTACTGTTTACACGTGAGAGATGATGATGAAATGATGAAGAACAAGTGAAGAAATGATGATTAGAAAGTGTTTAATGAGAGTGAACTGCATGGGTATTGGTTTGAATGATTAATTTTGGCATAAAAATGGTTTAGAAATGAAGAGAAATTGAATGGAAATAGAGGATAGAAGCTCGGCATAGAAAGAGAGTGTAGAGTGGTTGAAGAACACATGAAAAAAGAAGGGGGAAAATCTCTAAAACCTGTGACCAAACGGCTAACTGCTTGGGGGTTTGGGATAGATTTCAAGCGGCTAGTCACCTGGTTTCTGCCCTTCTGCACCAATTTGCTATCCGGTTGAAATTTGAGCAATCTCGAGACCGTTTCGTGATCCCGAAACATCTCAAAAGTCATTTTAATGCATGGATCATGATTATAAACATTCAAAAGATGAATAATTCAAACATATAATTCAAGGACTCATGTATGAGCAATTCCTTGGAGAACCTACTGTGGCACAAGAATCAGCCAGAATTCCAGATGAAGTGCTATTCTTTGAAAATCAAGGCTCTCGATTTTCATTACAAAAGGATGACGGCCTTGTATTACAAACTCAACGGGTTCAATAACCCCTCTTTGAAACATGTTACTAGAATTACAATGATAGGTTCCATGTTCACCAACTGGATGTTGCTAATTTCCTTGGGAAAAATCTACCAATTGGCAGTCTCTTGTTTGGAAAAACTTTGTGAACAAAAGGAGTTTTTCAAAGATTTGTTGGAACATAAAGGGCCTTTCAAAAGTGCCTGCAAGAAACCTCATCTTGCCATCAAATGCAAAGAAGAAAAAACTTGCCATTGTCCTACTAAAAAAAGGACCCACAACCAGAAATACTCCCATCCTAGAAACCTCTCCAAACACCGCTCCTCAAAACCTAAAAAACCCTATAGGTTTTTCCAAAGAAAATCCTCTAGTCCAAGAACCAGAAGCAAAAAGGATGCCTGGTGTTTCATTAGTAAGAAAAAATGGATCTTTGCAAAATCCTGCCATAACAATCCAGCCAAATCTGCCAGTTGCTTGAACATCTGCACCGAATCTCTCCTTTATCAAGTAATGAGGATGTTGAATCCCTGTTTTCAGAACAGGAATGTTGTGATGATGATACAGTTTTCATCCTGGTATAACAGAGTGATAGTTCTGATTCTGAAAGTCTCCCTACTATCCACAACATTCAACAAATTAACATTGTCCATAGTCCATAGTCCTCTTCCATCCATAAAAATCAATCTTCTCTCTTCAAAATTTGCCAAACCTATCCCTGTCATAAGTTTCATTGATACTGGGCACAAAAGAGTATGATGGGTTTTACCACCAGAATTCTAAGCGCATCACATTAAATATTTCAAAGCAGCCAATGGGGGAATTATTTCAAACAGATTTGATCACTAAAAAACCCATAGGCATCCAGTTCTTCCCAGATTGTGTCCTCTAGATTAAAATAGTTGGTTCTTCTCTTCTTGATAAAGACCTACTCTTGGGCTTTGATATCCTTTAGCTTGTCAAAAAGTTGAATATCTCTTCAAAAGGGATTCGGTACAATCAAAGGTTTTTTACCTTATATTGAGACCGTAAGATTATATTCAATCTCTGATGCACCTCCTTCTCATGATTCTCTCAAAGCCAAATTCCTCCAATTTTGCCCTGAAAATCATCTACAGTTCTCCCATTCTTTTCCTTTGTGGAAAAACCCTCAATTCTTCGTTAAGTTACCTTTCAAACTCAATGAAGATATTAATCCTACAAAGGCCACACATCCGGGTATGACACCCTCAGATCTCAAATTAGCCCAAGCTGAATGCCAGCAGGTTGTTAAACAAGGTCTTATCAAGCCCACTAATGCAGATTGGGCCTGTCAAGCTTTCTATGTTGAAAAAATGTCTAAAATAGTCCAGGGCAAGAAAAGACTAGTCATTGACTCTCAGCCCTTCAATTGTTTTCTCAAAGATGAAAATTTTCCTTTGTTTGTTCATCTACGTGATGCAAATGTCTTTTCCAAATTTGACCTTAAGTCAGGATTCTGGTAAATTGATATTCATCCTGATGATAGACCCAAAACAACATTCTGTATTCCAAATGCCTATTACCAATGGACAGTCGCTCCATTTGGTTTAAAAGTGGCACCATCCATTTTCCAGAAGGCTATGGTAAAAATCTTTGAGCCCATTCTTGAAATGCCCTTGTTTACATAGATGATGTCCTTCTATTCGCCAAAGACCACGCGACACATCAACAACTTCTAAAACAGTTCCTTCGAATTGTTGAGTCTCATGGGGTCATGTTGTTTGAAAAGAAAAGAAAAATGGGTCAAGAATCTATTGAATTCCTTGGAATGATAATTGAAGATGGTTCCTACCATCCAGGGTCCCATATTGCTCAGGAATTAATCTACTTTCCAGATCAAAACCTATCTAGAAAGCAAATTCAACAGTTTGGGATTGTAAATTATCTCAGAGACTTTTTCCCTCACATTGCCATCCACACTTCTCAACTTTCTAAAATGTTAAAGAAATCAGGCCCACTTTGGGGACCTGAGCAGACAACAGCTATCCAAAAGCTCAAACAGATGACTCAGCACCCACTACCGCTGAAAATCCCCACCATTGGACAACGCATCATCCAAATCGATGCCAGTGACGAATATTGGGGAGCAGTACTGTTAGAAAGCATTAGAGGCAAAGAATCTTGCTGTGCTCATGCCAGTGGTCAATTCAAAGAAGCCGAAAAACACTACCATATGATCTACAAAGAGATCTTGACTGCATTCAAAAGTTTGAGTTCCATCTCATCGGCCACAACTTTATTGTCAGACTTGACAACTCATTTTTACCAAAAATCATGGAATTAAAAAATAGGGTACTACCAGACAAACATCTCATTCGTCTTAAAACCTAGTTCTCCAGGTATGAATTTTCAGTTCAACAAATCAAAAGGAGATAAAAATCTTATCCCTGAACGTCTCTCTTGACCTCACAAACAACCCTCTCTTATAAACACTTTTGGCTCTATTCTAGTCATAGCAAGGGTCTCCTCTCTACCCAGTTGTGCTCTTACCAAGAAATCTTTTCCTCTCAATATGACTTTCTCCTCTCCTTACCAATTCTAAGACTTTGCTCGAAAATTTCTTTTCAGGTTTTTTATGAATATTTATACAATGAATAAAGAACTTATTTTTTTTCCCAGCATTCATCCTGATCATCGTTTCCTTATAGGATTAGTAATTTCACCTGAACGAGATATTACTGAAGATGAACTTTGGTATATCTGGTGTTTTACAGTTCTGTATGCCACTAAAATAACCTTCCCTGTTTTACCTCTTCTTGATAGACTTAACAATCCACACCACTCAACCACTCTTTCTTGGACTCTCTTTGAATGGTTCTCACCATTACCATGGTGGTGCTGAAAACTCCAATAGATTGCTGATACACATCACCTCAGAGAACTTCCAGATCAAGAAGGTAAACAATTTACCTCTATTTTCATCATCCATCTCCATATTTCCAGCACCCTCAAACCAAAGCTTTTGGACACAAGATCAGACTTATGAATGGATCACAGTCTCTCATATTGACAAGATCTCCAGATCAAGACTTCCTTAAAGAACTTCCTCCTAGAACTCAACCACATTCCTCCAGATCAACCTACTATCCTCCATACATCCCTCGAACTAAAACATGATATGTTCATGGTACCCACACCCTCATTAAATTCTCAACCTTGCAATAGAGGAATCATCATCAAAGAAGAAAAGCCAGATTATATTGACTTTTTATTTCAAGATTCCCAGATCTTCCAACACCAAAATCCCAAAATTGCCCCTGGCCATGTGTTCCTAGCTGTTCTCATCCTGAAAAACTCTTCACAAAGGACAAGCACCTGATCAAGACCCTGATGAGACAGAATCCTCATCTGAAGACACAACTATTTCCCTTTAAAAAGTCGTTTGTCATTTTGTAATAAGTGTGAGCTTTTTCAAAAGTCGTTTATCATTTTATAATAATAAGTGTGCTTTTGAAAAGAATCTGCTTTTTCAAAAAGCAAATACTTTTACTTTTGCTTTTAGTTTTACTTTAATCATGTTGTTTTGTAAACATAGCAGGGGACCTGTCCTGCTTTTCAGAAAGACTTTGCCTATATAAGGCCGTCTTTTCCTCCTTGTAAGATAAGTTTTGGAATCTAAGTTCGAAGTTTGCCTTAAAACATGATCGGCTAAATTCTTCTCTTTCTATTCTTCTAATAAAAATCACAGATCAACTCAGTTATTCACTCTCTTATTGGCTTGATGACGAGTATGCTCTACACTTGCCTCTTGTAGAATCCTGTGTATCAGAAAGTCCTATTCTCTTGTATTAAATACCAGTCTTGGTCACCAGAAGCACTGTTCATCCTTCGTTATGCCTAAGGTGAGGCTCTAGTTTTGGCTGGTATATGCTATGGTTTCTTCTCTGATACTGGGTATATAGGCTGGAAACCCGAGCATGCGAGCTATTGGTCCAAAGGACAATTTTATTGTCATTGCTCTGGTACACGTACTCCGCTAGCCCGAGTGGTATCATAGCCAACGCTGTCCTTCCTACAGACAGTGGTATATTGTAGAAGATTTATGATCGTAAAAAGAAGAATAGAAATTTTCATATCATGGCTTCCTCTTCAAATTCATAAACAACTGAACCTCTTATTTCTCTTTCTTCTACTCTTTCTCTTCCTAAGTCCTGTACAAAATATCTAGCTTCAAAAATTGAGAACCTTGTTGAATATTGTTATGTTTCAGATTCTGCTCAAATCAATGAATCTTCTTTACTTTAATCAGTCCTTATAAGTTTTATTAGAGACCCAATTCTCTGGTAAGAAGTATCAGAACCCTTATCTCTACCAGACAACCTGCTCCAAAAGAATATATCCAATCTTCCAGATTAGATCAGTGCTCTTTGCAAGCAACTCAGGCAGAGCAGTATGTTACTTTGGAAATCCCTACAGAACTTGTAGCACAATGAAAAAAAGAAGGTTATACACATCTCTGTCTTATGGGAATACATGGCAGAAAAAGCTTGCCTGTTACGGTAAAAATAGCTTTGAGAATACCAACATGCTATCATTGGTACTGTCCTGATTACCCTTCATGCTGGCAGTGTCCTCCTCACTTTTTATCCAAACTTCATCATATCCCTTGAAGACCCCAACCTACCGACTACCTTGAAAGTCCAGATCCAGTTACAAGGTGCAGAACAAGTAATCATAGCAAAAATGACTACTTTGCATTATCAATTGGTTTACTAGCTACAAAACCATGCTCTTGATCTACCAACACCTCAAACCTCATTAGATACTCTAATGATCTTAACCGACAATGAATCCATACCCACAATTGTGCAGATTCCAAAATAGATCCAAAAATAAGAACTTCTCAAGCTGATGTCGTTTGAATGGTTATCCAACTATGAAAAGTTCCATTTAAATTCTCAACCCATTCAGACTTTTGATGCCCAGTTTGAAAAAAGTCCTGACGTTGCAGTCAGAATGACTTTCCAACCACCAGAAAACCAACCTCCTAGAGACTCTTTTTCATACACTGCTATGATAACAGCTGTTAACACAGCCCAGGAGGATCTTCCAATTTATGGTTTCTCAAGGACATTTCATTTGGGATGTTCCAGTATCACACATGTGCAATCCCGATTGTCCTTGCTTAGATGATGATGATTCTAATGATGACTGGGAAATCAACAGACGTCCCAAAAGAAAGAAAAAAAAGAGTCACAAAAGACGTAGTTGCAAGCCTCCACTAGTCTTGCCACCTGATGATTCTGATGGTCTAGATTATTCTCCCTCACCTGTCAAAAGCCCGAAAAAAACAAACACATTCTCGAACCAAGACATGTAGGCAAGAAGTAAACAACCCATTTCTGCCTCAGACTTCTCCCTAACCCTGTATGATGTTCTCATCCTCCTCCTATCATGATCAATTTCCTCATTTGGAAAAACAAACAAATCCCCAGACCAAAGTGGTTACCAAACCATTTGTCCAGACTCCTGTCACACCCACTGGGCAAATCGAAGAACCAAAGCAGTGTGAAGCAGTTGAATTATACTCTATCACAACCCACTTCAAAACCGAAATCATCCACTAAACCCTTTCTAAAACCATAAGCGCAGACCACAGGATCTCTTCGTTAAATTACCTTTAGTTTTTCCATCCTCATCCTTTGTGGAAAAACTCTCATTTCTTCGTTAAATTACCTTTTAAACTTAATGAAGATATTAATCCTACTAAGGCCACACTTCCGGGTTTGACACCCTCAGATCTCAAATTAGCCCGAACCGAATGCCAGCAGCTTATAGCCCAAGGCCTTATTGAGCCCACTCATTCTGACTGGGCTTGTCAAGCTTTCTATGTTGAAAAAAGGTCAAAAATAGTCTGGGGTAAGAAAAGATTGGTCCTTAACTGTTTCCTCAAAGATGACAAGTTCCCTTTGTAAAAAATCCGGTCCATGTTTGTTCATCTCTAAGGTGCAAAGGTATTTTCCAAATTTGACCTCAAATTGGTATTAATCTTGATGACAGACCAAAGACAACCTTCTCCAATGGAAAGTCATGCCATTTGGTTTAAAAGTGGCACCATCTCTCTTTCAAAAGCCTATGGTCAAAATCTTTGAACCCATCCTTGAAAATGCCCTCATGAGATTTTGCTCTTCATCAAAGATCATGAAACCCATCAACGGCTCCTAAACCAGTTCCTTCACATTGTTGAGTCACATGGAGTAATGTTATCTAAAAAGAAGAGTCAACTGGGTCAGAAATCCATTAAATTCCTCGGAATGATAATCCAAGATGATCACTACCATCCAGGACCCCACATTACACAAGAATTAATGCACTTTCCAGATCAACACATATCAAGAAAGCAAATCCAACAGTTTCTCGGGATTGTCAACTAGCTCAGAGACTTTTTCCCGCACATTGCGGTCTACACATCCCAGCTGTCCAAGATACTTCATTTTCTATCTGGCTTGGTGATAAGTATGCTCTACACTCGCCTCTTGTAGGATCTTGTGTATCAGAAAGTCTTATGCCTATACTAAACACCTGAGATAGCCGTCAGAAGACACACGGTTCACCCGAAGAGATGCCAGGGAGTGGCGAAGAGAAAAGGGTGGTATGTGTGCTATGATTTCTTCCGTGGTGTTGGGTATATTGGCTGGAAACCCGAGCATGCGGGCTATTGGCCCTAAGACCGATTTGTTCGTACTCCCCCGAGGTGAAGGTGAGTATAACCTTCACGTTTCCAATTGGTGATTAGCTCATCTGGAATTTCAAGGGTTACATACTGCTCTGCTTGATTATTTTTATGGATTTTTCTGAATGTAATACGAATGTTTGGTACTCATGTGTGATTTCAATTATTGATGATTATGAGATTCTTAATGTTTTGGCTCATTGTCCATAGTTATTCTAATTCTGATTCTGATTCTGATCGTAATATACGATATATCTGTCTGGACCAGTACTGGGTATAAGTTCTGAATGTGCACACAATATTCTGATTCTAATTCTGTCTGGGCCGAGTCACCAGGACTATAGGTGACACTATGTGACATGAGCTAACTTTTCATTTTCTATACATGTGAATATGATTTGCCTTAATAAGTAACTCTGTTTTTGATATTCTGAATTCTTATGGATTTATGTTATCTAATTGAAATACGTTATTTCATCATGGAATATAGTTTTTATGAAACTTATGGATTTATGAAATATGTTTTGCTCAAAGAAGGCTTGCAATATATTTTGGATATCAATTGGCCTAGTGTGTTAGGAATGGTTTTACTTACCGGTTTGACGGCTCACCCCTCGTCATTACTTTTTGCAGATTAAGTTCCCTTGAGAGGTGTGCCTAGCGTCGAAGTTAGAGATTTTTGTTTCGGTTTTCTATTTGAATAAGAAGAAGAATAGACTCATGTTTCTTTTTAGTTTATTTCGATCATGAACTTGTAATTTGGGTTTTGAGACTTTGTTGTTTTTATTTTATATTTCTGGAGAGATTTTTCTAGTGTTGGATGTATGAACTAGTGGATTATTCTTATAAGAATTTGAGGTATATCAGTTTGGTATTTATGAGTAGAGATTACGATTCGTGAGTAACCTCCTTCTTTCACGTGCTCTGCACGTGTTAGATTTAGGGTGTTACAGTTGGTATGTACTGAAGGTTGGAGTAGACATTGGCAGGGTTTGAGTTTTGGCAAACAAGGATGGTTGTTGCTTTTCATCATCAATTCTTTCTAACTCTGCTTTGAGCTGTCTGATCTCAGCTTTTTTTTGGTTGAATTTTGCTCTACATCCAGTCTAGCTATCTGTTCATGGAGGTTAAGAAACAGCCGCTCTAGTTGAGCAGAGATCTTATCAACCTGTTGATCTGTACTCTGGACTTGTGCTTGGACATTGTCTAGCCTGGTATCAAGAGATTCCGGGTCTTTATTCTGGACTCTGGCATTTTGAGTTTGCCAGTTAAGCACTGCTTTATACTGCTTTGGTTCCTCGATTTGTCCAGTGGGAGTGACAGGAGGCTGGACAAATGGCTTGGAAATGACTCTGGTTTGTGGGTCGGTTTGTTTTTCCAAGGGAGAAAATTGATCATGATAAGAGCTAGATGAAAACAACATATAGGGCTGTGGAGATGAAGAAATTTGGGTCAACAATTGGTTGTTGACTTCTTGCCTGCATGTTTGGTTTATGGTTTGTTGTGGGCTGATGACAACCGGGGTTGTCTCTTCAACCGGCCAAGGAGTGTAATCAGGTTTATCATCTGGTGGGAGGACAGATGGAGGTTTGCAACTATCTCTCTTTTGACTGCGCTTTTTCTTTCGTGCTGGGGCGTATGTTGACTTGCTAGTCATCATCAGAATCATCATCATCTTGGCAAGGGCAGTCTGGATTGCACATATGCAAGCCTGGAGTATCCTAAAGGAAGTGTCCTTGTATCTTGTTAGGATACACAGGATATCCATTGGAAGAGAAGCCACGAATGGGAAGATCTTCTTGAGCCATTTGAACAGCTGTGATCATAGCAGTGTATGCAAAGGAGGTTCTGGAAGGTTGGTTTTCTAGGGGTTTGAAAGTTAGTCGGACAGTACCGTCTGGCCTTTTATCAAACTGGGCATCAGAAGTCTGAACAGGTTGAGAATTCTGATGGAACTTTTCATAGTTATATAGCCATTCTAACGGCATCAACTTGAGAAGTTCTTGCTTTTGGATTTGTTTGGAGATTTGGACAATAGTGGGAATGGTTTCATTGTCGGCTAAGATCATGAGGGTATCTGAAGAGGTTTGAGGTGTAGGTAGGTTAAGAGCATGGTTTTGGAGTCTATAAACCAATTGGTGATGCAAAGTAGCCATTTTTGCCGTGACTACTTGCTCTGCACCTTGTAGCTGGATCTGGACTTTCAAGGTGGTTGGTAGGTTGGGGTCTTCAAGGGACAGGTTAAAGTTTAGGTAAAAGGTGAGTAAAGTACTGCCAGCATGAAAGGTAGTCAGGACAGTACCAATGATAGCATGTTGGTACTCCTTGAATCTGGTGTCCATCAGGGCTATTCTTACCGTAACATGCAAGCTTTTACTGCCATGTAGAGTAAGGATTATACGGATTCCTCCAAGATGGAGATGTGTATAACCTTCTCTTTTCCACTGTGTAACAAGCTCTGTAAGAATTTCCAAGGTGACATACTGCTCTGCTTGAGTTGCTTGCAAAGCACACTGATCCAGTCTAGAAGACTGGATATATTCTTTTGGAGCAGGGCGTCTAGTGGAGATAAGGGTTCTGATAGTTCTAGATAAAGAATTGTGTCTCTGGTAGAGTTTATAGGGACTAATTAAAGGTAAAGAAGATTCAATAATTTGTGCAAAATCTGGGACATAAGAATATTCAACAAAGTTTTCTATTTTTGAAGCTAAATGTTTTGTACATGATTTAGGAAGAGAAAGAGTAGAAGAAAGAGAAATAGGAGATTCAGAAGTTTGAGAATTTGAAGAGGAAACCATGAGGTAAGAGTTTCTATTCTTCTTTTTCAGATCACAGACCTTCTACAATATAGATATTAAAGGACCAATGCATCAATTGTTTTCTTAAAAGATCTATTCTGGTTACGCTTCTTCAGAAGCTCATGCCTCACTGACAGACTCCAACTCATCTTCTGATGAATCTTTTTCCTCAACAGAATTAGTTGAATCATATTCTGCCAACGATTCTGATGAAAATTATGTGGCAATTCCTGATTAGCTCATGGTTCAACCATCCACAGGATCCACTGATCCTCCACCTCCTTCTTCTATTAGGGGACCACCTATAGTTGAAGAAGCAGAAGATGTACCCTTCTGCTCAACCAGATCCCATTCTTAAAGCATCCAATGGTCTATGGTTCACATTTGACGATGTTCTAAAAGTCAAATGGTTCCAAAGATTCCAAGAGTTCTCCGCTTGGACTGATGCCCAGATGCTCAAAACAGGAGCTACCTCACAATCTGTTCTTCGTGAGTTTAACTCAAGCTTTATCGGATCTCTCCGTGATTGGTTCGAGAGTCTTGGCTAGTACAGACAGTTGCAACTGTACCAGGGATTAGTTCCTCAAGTCTTAGAACTTATCTATGAGCAATTTCTAGGAGAACCAACAGTGGCACAAGAAGCAGCTAGACGAGAGTTCCATCAAATGAAATGTTGTTCATTAAAGATCAAAGATCTTGACTTTCACTACAGAAGAATGGCAGCCTTATATTACAAGTTTAATGGATTCAATGACGCTTCTCTCAAACATGTGTTTGTAGCGTCTCTTCCCAACGAAATCTTACCAGAATTACAGAGACAGTTTCATCTTCATCAATTAGATGTTTCTAATCTCTCTTTGGGAAAGATTTACCAACTGGCAGTCTCATGCTTAGACAAACTCTGTGACCAAAAAGAGTTTTTCAAAGATCTTATGGAACACAGAGAACCTTTCAGAAGTGCCTATAAAAAGCCACACCTTGCTATCAAATGCAAGGATGAAAAAGCCTACAATTGTCCCACAAAAAAGAAGTCTCATTTCTATAAATACTCTCAACCTAGACACCCTTCAAAGCACCACTCCAAAAAACCTAAAAAGTCATCGATTTTTCCGAAAGAAATCTTCCAATCGAGGGCCTAAAAGCCAAAAAGATTGATGTGAATCCCACATTGAAACTTTGAAACTCACACTTAATTTGAAGTTTCAACTTCCCAAGAAGGTTCTAAACAGATTTAAGACAAACAAAACCTTGACCCAATGCTTAAGAAAACATGAACCAAAGGTATGGAGAATGATATTGACGCCACACTCAAGATTTAGATGAGAAGGTGAGTGATAAGTCTAGTTTTGGAACGCCACAAGAATGCAAATTCTTGATAAGTTCACTAGTTCTCTAAAGAACCAAAGAAAGAATAATTCTTTCAAATTGAAATAACATTAATCTCTAATTGTCTTACATAGCAAGGTTGCTGAGTTTAAATAGACCAATAGAGACCCAAAATCCAAAAATACAAATGAAAACATTGGAACACCCCTCCAAGTATAAGTTTGTCAAAGCATGCTTCAAAAGTCTTCACCAACCCACCATAACTAATGCTATCATTGACAAACTTAATGCTAGCCTACCATAATTAATGCTATCATTGACAATCTTAATGTTAGCCCACCATCATTTATGTTAGACTTTCCTTAAACATTGAAAAACGTGAATCAAAACAACAAATGAAGTTGAAAACGAAGGAGTCGTTGAAAATCCCAAGTCTGAACATGCTGTAATGAATTGGTCATAACTCCTTCTAGAGAACTCCAAATCTAACTTCAGAAATTCCTTGGAAAGCTAACTTAATTATCTTTCCAACGGTATATAGTTTACACATTAATTCCAGCTCAATCAATACCAGTTTTATTCCGAAATTGACCTTTCTGCATGTGATCCGAATTGTGTATTTGGCTGCCCAATAGCTTGAATAATGCCCACAATGCCTTGACTTCTCTTCAAGCCCAATTCATGATGTCTTGCATCTTGAATTGCAGTTTCAATCCATATTTTCTCAATTAATCCATTTAAAGCAGCTTGCATCTTTTTGGCTCTAGCTCTTGTAATTGGGCCTTCATGAATGTGCAAAGGATCACTTGAAGCTTTAATGGTATTCTCTTGATAGTTCTCATAAAAGATGCCCGATGTTTCATTTGTAAAAAGAAGGGCCACTTTACAAAATCCTGCCCTAATAATCGGCAAAATCTGCTAGATTGCTTGAGCATCTTGATCGTGTGTCTCCCCTCTCAGAGAATGATGATATTGAGTCCCTGTTCTAAGAATAACAATGCTGTGATGGTAATACAGTCTTTATCTTGGCTGAACAGAGCGATAGCTCTAACTCCAAAGGCATTCCAGCCATCCATCGCATGCAACAAATCAACTTTGTCAACAGTCCCCTCCCTTCCATAAAGATTAGTCTCCTCCCTTCAAAATTTGCCAAGCCTATCTCTATTATAGGTCTAGTATCCCAAAGAAGTATGTTAAGCCCATCCATTTTGCCACCAGAGTTTTGGGAACACCATACTGAGTACTTCAAAGAAGCCGGTGGAGAATTTTTCCATACTAATCTAATCACCAGAAAACCTTCGGAACCATTCCAGTCATAGCCATGGCTTCCTCCTTACCAAATCATTCTCTCACAAAAAGATCTTTCCCTCTAGATATGACTTTCACCTCTCTTCACCAAATCCAAGATTTCGCTTGAAAGTTCCTTTTCAGATTTTTTATGAATATGTACACAAGGAGTCCTGAACTTATGGTTCTTCCCAGCATCCATCCTGACCACCTCTTTCTTACAGGATTAGTAGTTGCACCAAACCGAGATATCGCTGAAGATGAATTGTGGTATACTTGGTGTCTTATAGTTCTGTATGCTACAAAAGTAGTCTTTCTTATTTTACCCCTTCTTGACAGACTCAATAATCCACATCACTCAACCACATTGTCCTAGACCCTCTTTGAATGGTTTTCACCATTACCATGGTGGCGCCGAAAGCTCCAACAGATTGCTGACACACATCATCTCAGGGAACGTCCAGATCTAGAAGGCAAATAATTAACCTCTGTCTTCATCATTCACCGTAATTATTTCCAACACCCTCAAACTAATGTTTTTTTGACGCAAGACTAGACTTATGAATGGAACACAGTTCCTCATATTGCCTGTCTTGAACAAGATTTCCAAACCAAGACGTCCTTAAAGAACTTTCTGATGGAACTTAACCACATTCCCCCAGATCAACCCATTATCCTCCATACATCTCTTGGACCAAAACGTGACATGTTTATGGTACCTACACCCTCCTTACATTCTCAACCGCACAGCAGAGGAATAATCATTAAAGAAGAAAAGTCAGATTACACTGACTTTTTATTCCAAGATTCCTAAGATCCATACGAGGACTTCATTCCCATATCTTCACAAATACAGTATGAACCTAGATCGTCCTCTACTCCATACCCACTAGATCTGTATCCACCATTCTCATCCCAACCCTCTCCATCACCAAAATCCCAAGATTACCCTTGGCCATGTGTTTGTGGTTGTTCCCATCTAGAAAAAATCGTCAAAAAAGACAAGGACCCTGATCAAGACCCTTACGAGACAGAGTCCTCATCTGAAGAAGACGTTATTTCCCTTTAATAACGTAGTTTGTCTTCTTGTAATCAATGTTTGCTTTTACTTTTACTTTAACTTTTACTTTATTAAAGATAGGGGACATGTCCTATCTTTGTCTTTTGTCTTTTTTTGAAAAGAATTTGCTTTTCAAAAGTAGATGCTTTTCCTTTTGCTTTTACTTCCTTTAATCATGTTGCTTTGTAATGATAGCGGGGGAGCCTATATAAGGCCATCTTTTCCTCATTGTAAGATAAGTTCTTTAAATAGAAGTTTGAAGTTTACCTCATACATGAGTGGCTAAACGTCATTTCTTCTATTCTTTTAATAAAGATCACAAATCTCTCTCAATTGTTCACCTTCTATCTGGCTTGATGACGAGTATGCTATACAATTGCCCTTGTAGGATCCTGTGTATCAGAAAGTTCTATTCCCTTGTATCAA
This sequence comes from Citropsis articulata, assembly GCA_030449925.1. Lineage (NCBI taxonomy): Eukaryota > Viridiplantae > Streptophyta > Magnoliopsida > Sapindales > Rutaceae > Citropsis > Citropsis articulata. The sequence goes on from JASUUH010000080.1 coordinate 1,653,652, forward strand.
TTACCAGTCTTTGGTCACCAGAAACACTGTTCACCCTCCGTTATGTCCAAGAAGAGGCTTCAGTTTTGGGTGGTATGTACTATGGTTTCATCTCTGGTATTGGGTATATAGGCTGGAAACCCGAGCATGCGGGCTATTGGTCCAAAGGACAATTCTTAGAATTCTCATTGCTCTGGTATAACAACGCCACGTACTCCGTTGCCCCCGAGTGGTATTAGAGCAGTACTCGAGGGCTACAGTGATCAACATATTCTGTTTTTTTAGTTTTGCTCGGGGGAAAGAAAAAACTTTTCCTAAGGATTCTTTCAAATAGAAATAGAGAACGAAGTAACTAGAAAGATTGGTATTGTTATAATCCCACTCTTCTAGAGGGATCATCTAGAAAGCGGATTGTTTTGAATTCTTTCAGACAAAAAAAGCTGACATAGATGTTATGGGCCGACTTTTGTTATTTTGCTCCCGGCTTCTCTCTGGGAATATATCAAACTTCCATAAAGGAGCCGAATGACCCCAAAGTTTCATGTTCGGTTTTGAATTAGCGGCGTTAAATCGACGTCGACTATAACCCCTAGCCTTCCAAGCTAACGATGCGGGTTCGATTCCCGCTACCCGCTCCATATGATAATTATATCAATTAGTATATCAACTCGGCGATGCATTAATTAAAGTTTACTTAATGCATCGCCAAATTAAATATGAAATGAAAGAAATTATATCACATATTCTTTATGCTTTCCGAAGAAGAGATAGGAAAGAAAAATGAAAAAAAAAAAAAAAAATTAGGAATGGAATGAAAGGCGTCCATTGTCTAATGGATAGGACAGAGGTCTTCTAAACCTTTGGTATAGGTTCAAATCCTATTGGACGCAATTTTTTGCCATTTCCCCATATTCTATTGAATAATAATATATTCTTATTCGATTATTATTATTATTAATAATAAATTCATTATTATTATATTAATATTAATGAATTTTGATTTGAAATAATAAATAGAGTAATATATTGAATAATTATTCAAATATTTAATTACTTATATATTATTTTTTTTTATATTATTAAGTATTATAAAGTAAGAATAAGAGTGTTTTTTATTTATACTTGTTCCTGAAGTAGAAAACGTTCCTTTTGTTCCTGAATAGCTTCTTGCAAAAGGGCTTCTGCTTCTTCGGTGAATATCTTGGTAGAAGATATTATTTCTTGGAACTGAGGTTTATTCATTTTTAAGTAAGTACGTAACTCAACGAGAAATTTTCTTACTTGACCAATTTCTAATGAATCAAGATAACCATTCGTTCCTGTATAAATAGTCATTATCTGTTCTTCCACCGTGAGAGGGGCGGCTTGGGCCTGTTTGAGCAACTCACGTAAGCGTTGACCCCTTGCCAATTGGTTCTGAGTAGCTTTATCGAGATCAGAAGCAAATTGTGCAAAGGCTTCTAATTCTGCGAATTGTGCCAATTCCAATTTTAATTTGCCAGCTACTTGTTTCATAGCTTTAATTTGAGCTGCGGATCCTACTCTAGAGACTGAAATACCCACATTAATAGCGGGTCTGATTCCAGCATTGAATAGATCCGCGGATAAGAATATTTGCCCGTCTGTAATGGAAATTACATTAGTAGGAATATAAGCCGAAACATCTCCCGACTGGGTCTCAACTATTGGTAAAGCGGTCATACTTCCTTCGCCTAACTGCGAACCTAATTTCGCGGCTCTTTCCAAAAGTCGTGAATGCAAATAAAAAACATCTCCGGGATAAGCTTCGCGACCAGGTGGTCTTCGTAATAGAAGAGACATTTGTCGATAAGCCTGTGCTTGTTTGGAGGGATCATCATAAATGATTAAAGTGTGTCGTTCACGGTACATAAAATATTCAGCTAGAGCTGCGCCCGTATAAGGAGCGAGGTATAACTACAGCTACCACAATAGTGTATTCCATTGCCCCCCTCTCATAGAAAGTACTCACTAGCTACATAAACACATATTACATTTTGCCCTTGTTGGTTGAGAATCGTATCCGTAGCTACTGCCGTTTTACCGGTCTGTCTGTCCCCAATAATTAATTCTCGCTGACCGCGTCCTATAGGGATCATCGAATCAATAGCAATAAGTCCTGTTTGAAGAGGCTCATATACGGAGCGTCTCGAAATAATACCCGGAGCAGGGGATTCAATTAATCTAGATTCAGAAGATGAAATTTCACCTCGACCATCAATAGGTTTAGCCAGGGCATTTATAACACGACCTAAATAAGCCTCGCTTACTGGTATCTGAGCAATTTTTCCGGTTGCTTTTACAGAACTTCCTTCTTGTATCATTAAACCGTCACCCATTAAAACAACACCAACATTATTTGATTCCAAATTCAGAGCAATGCCTATTGTACCCTCTTCAAATTCTACTAATTCACCTGCCATTACTTCATCAAGACCATAAATACGGGCGATGCCGTCGCCTACTTGAAGTACGGTCCCAATATTTACAATCTTTACTTCTCTATTATATTGCTCAATACGTTCGCGGATAATATTACTAATTTCGTCGGCTTTAATTGTTGCCATAAGTATTTCTTAATTCTTTTTTTCTTCAAAAAAAAAAATAATGTGCCTACAGTAAAAGGACTAATCAGTTATTTCTTTCATCGCTCCAAACATGCCAATATTGGCACTAATGGTACGTAAATGTAAATCCTTGTTCAAACAACTATTCAGAGTTCCGAGCGCTCCTTGTAAAGCTTGTTGGAAAACCCGTTGTCGGACTTGATTAATTGCTCTTTGTTGTTCAAAATGAATGGTTTCATTTTTGTAATTTTCTAATTGATCCAAAGTCTTATAAGTTGAATTAATCAAATTGAATTTTTCTCGTTCTATCTCAGAGTATCCATTCACTCGAAACTGATCTGCTTCTATTTCGATTTTTCGTAACCGGGCCCGGGCTTTTTCCAGCCGTTCAACGGCCCCTCTCTGCAGTTCTTCTGAATTTCGAATACTATTCAAAATCCTCAGTTTGCGATTATCTAATAAATCACTTAATGAAAGTAGATTATCTTTCCATTCATCTCAAAACTTCGATGATCCCTTCCCGAACCAAACATGAATTTTTCGATTCATTTGGCTCTCCCACTCAATTACGTCAACTACTTATGTATGGGGGGGTTCCCATATCTTTTTTTAATGTAATGAGCCTATCCTCTCCCTCTCTTCTCTATTCATATTCCAAAATGAATCTTGCGACTGATCCCTAATCCAAGAACAGAATATTCGGAGGACTCTTCTGACCAAATCAAAATATATAATTGTCAGCAAAGTTGTTTCTTTTTTTCTTCAAATCCAAAGAATTCTTCTTACTTTATATGGAGGCCATCGATTCAGCATAAAAAGGGGTTGTTTGAAATACCTATTTTTCCAATATTTTCCAATAAAATTTCCAATACCAATAAAAGGCTCAAATCTTTTTATCAACATGAGTGTTTTATATCGAAAAAAAAAAAAGTCCAATAATTATTATTAATTATTCATTTTAAAAACATTTCTATTCTATAGTAAAACATAGTAGTAGAAAGAGTACCGTGCTGTGTCTGGACTTCAAACTTTAGCTTTAACCATGTTAATGGTCCCACATTATTGGTTTGGTTGATAGAGAATCAAAATAGATTTACCAACAAATCACGAAATGCTATGGTTCTTAAATATGATTTGAAATTTATTCAGAAGTAATTCGCGGAATCATGCACCCTTTTCCCTTTGGTCCTAGTTATAACGAAAAAAAGTACAGCTGGTTGGGTCCAACCTATTCTTGAAATAAACAACTCGCACACACTCCCTTTCCAAAAAAGATCAATACACCAAGCACTACACTTAGATTTATTGGATTTGTTGCTAAAATATCGGTATTAAGCCCGAAACTCCCGGCGAATGGCCAGTTAACCAAAGAAAGGAAGGAATCGGTTACATTTTTCATATGATCTCCTCTTTTAGATAGACTAAAAAAAAAGAACGCAGTTCTTTTTTTTTTTCTACGTTTTTTTGCTTTTTTAGTAATTTACCTATTTCGAAACAGGGTCAAAAATTCGATTTCGAAATCCTTTCTTTGAATTGGCAATTGGGGATTCCCGATAAGAGGGATACTTATTAGGGGCCGGGACTCCTGTCAATTGCAAAACCCCTCGTTTGTTGCAGCATCACTGAAAAAGAGGGTTTCCTTTAGACTAAGAAAGGGAAAGAAACAGGCGAACTGGTATGCCTATCCTAATTCCCCATCCTCAAATCAGTCCTTTCAATTGGAGGAGTTAAAGCTTGATAGAATTCGAAAAAGCCAGAAACACAGATATAATAAATAAGAGAAAAAAAAAAAAAAAAATAAGGAAATTGCTCTTCCTATTTCTAGGATTAAACAAAAGGATTCGCAAATAAAAGTGCTAATGCTACAACCAGCCCATAAATTGTTAAAGCTTCCATAAAAGCCAGACTAAGCAATAAAGTACCTCGTATTTTTCCCTCCGCCTCGGGCTGTCTCGCGATCCCTTCTACTGCCTGGCCCGCAGCAGTACCTTGACCAACTCCAGGTCCAATAGAAGCAAGCCCAACAGCCAACCCAGCAGCAATAACGGAAGCGGCAGAAATAAGTGGATTCATGATAAGTCCCTCGCACTAAAATAAAGAAAAACGAAAGAAATCGTTAATGATACAATCGTCCAATAAATTATGACTTAATTATTCCGTCACTAGAATTCGCCCAGCCGAAGTAACTAAGAACTCCCAATTGGCGTAATAATAATATTATTATTGAACCATCAAAACTTTTTAGATATCTCTTTTTTAGTTTCGACCCACAGGCACAACACAGTATTTTTGTAAATCCATACGACTTTTGTTCTTCCATTTCTTTTTTCGGAACCTTTTTTTGAATTCTTCGTTCGTTTTCTTTCATCTCTTTTTTTTTATTGATTCAATTCCCAGTCAAAGCAAAGACGAAATCGAACAATTTCTATTAGAATCCCTATCGAAATTCACAATAATCACAAGAGTAGGGTGGATTAGATATATCTTTAGTTCATATATAACTAGCAATATCTAATATCCCATATACATGTCTTTCTTACAGAACGTAAACCAACTATTCATATCTTAGACTCCAAGTATTCGTATCTTAAAGTCAATCGTATTCGAGAACCCCTTTTCAAATTCAAAAAATACACAAGAGTTGGCATTTGATTCCATATATCTAATTATGTCCCCTCGCCAAATCACCCCGTTTTTTAGAAATCTCTTTTTTGTTTTTTTTATTTTTTTCTATTCCTTTTCGTTATCATTATCCACCAGGCTACAATCGAAATAGACGAATTCATTGGGGCGAATCATTGCATAGAACTAAACATCAGTATTTTATTGAGGTACGGCCATGCAATTTATTATATTAATATTCTCTTTTGGTCAATCGTTGAATTGAAGAATTTACTAAAATCAACTAAAAGGGGAATCATTTTATAAAGCATCTTTATTTTCTTTTTTTTTAATCACCCGCCTGTGATACTATAAGAATTTTTATTCAAATCATCACTCTTGGTATTTGCTATTCGAATTGAATGAACAAAAATGAACAAAACAATATAAAGAAAATAGTAATTGGCGGGGAGAGGGGGGGATGATATAATAAGGCCAAAGAGGAATTTGAGGAAAAAGATCCTTTAGATCTCTTTCCTACAATTCCCCAATATCGTAATTTTTTTTTTTTTCTACGACTCTTGATCGTATATGCTGTATTTGTAGATTTCTGTTTGGATATGTATTTTTCCTAAGTAGATTATCTTGAGTTACGCATACATTGCCTTTGTTCTAAGCTACAAAATAAAGACTATTTCGAAAACGAGTCAATGATGTCCCTCCAGAGATTCGCCTATATAAGCCGCAGCTAAAGTTGCAAAAATAAGAGCTTGAATACCGCTTGTAAATAATCCAAGGAACATGACGGGTATAGGAACCACTAAAGGTACTAAAGAAACAAGAACAACAACTACTAATTCATCGGCTAATATATTCCCAAAAAGTCGAAAACTAAGTGATAGAGGTTTTGTGAAATCTTCTAAAATGTTAATGGGTAAAAGAATTGGAGTCGGTTGAATGTATTTACTGAAATAGCCTAATCCCTTTTTGGAAAGACCCGCATAGAAGTATGCTATTGACGTGAGCAAAGCTAAAGCAACGGTAGTATTTATATCATTCGTGGGTGCGGCTAACTCCCCATGAGGTAACTCTATGATTTTCCAAGGTAAAAGAGCACCTGACCAATTAGAAACAAAAATAAAAAGAAACAGAGTTCCAATAAAGGGAACCCATGGGCCATATTCTTCTCCAATCTGAGTTTTGCTCACGTCTCGAATGAATTCAAGGACATATTCGAAGAAATTTTGAGTGGCAGTCGGAACGGTTTGTAGATTCCGAACGGCTATAAAGGCTGAACCTAATAAGATAGCAATTACAACCCAAGAAGTAATAAGTACTTGGGCATGGACCTGGAACCCACCTATTTGCCAATAGAAATGTTGGCCTACTTCCACACCAGATATATCATATAACCCCCTTAGTGTATTCATGGAACATGATAGAACATTCATATTGCCCTCTGACCGAAATAGAAATTTAAAAAGAATTATTTTGATTCAACCATCTTCTTTTCGACTTGTCTACTTGAATTGTATATTTTGAATAGCTGCTAATTGCATAATATCCACCAGGTTTGTCTCTTTTCTTTTGTGCGATTCAGGAATAGTACCCAATCCATAAATCTATGGAGTTACCAAAATAATTTAGAGCGACCCTCACAAATTGCGAATACTAATTTGTTAAGAATTAATCGGATTGAGGCTATAGCGTCATCGTTTGCTGGAATCGAAATATCTGCGAGATCGGGGTCACAATTTGTATCGATTAAACAAATTGTTGGAATTCCCAAAGTGATACATTCTCGAAGAGCCGTATATTCTTCTTGCTGATCAACGACGATTACAATATCGGGTACCCTCGTCATATATTTAATCCCGCCCAGATACGTTTGCAGACGCGATAATTGTCTCTTCAAAATAGCGGCATCCCTTTTGGGAAGACTGTCGAGTCTCCCCCCTTTTTGTTCCGTTCTCAAATCCCTGAACTTGTGAAGTCGCGTTTCTGTAGTGGACCAATTGGTTAACATACCGCCGAGCCATTTTTGATTAACATAATGGCACCGAGCCCTTATTGCAGCTCGCACGACTAAATCAGCTGCTTTATTTTTAGTACCAACAATTAAGAATTGTTTTCCCCTACTTGCTGCATCAAAAACTAAATCACAAGCTTCTGATAAAAACCGAGCAGTTCGAGTCAGATTTGTAATATGAATACCTTTATGTTTTGCAGATATATAAGGTGCCATTCTAGGATTCCATTTCCGAGTACCATGACCAAAATGAATTCCTGCTTCCATCATCTCTTCCAAATTGATGTTCCAATACCTTCTTGCCATTTCTCCCCCACTTCCTCTTTTCTTTTTAAGAGACGAGGCGCCCTGAAATAAAGAAATAAATAATTGTTCCGAGGGAACCTTCTCTTCTACCAGAGAGTGACCATTGATACACGACCCAGGCCATTCATTACTTTCTATTCATTATTATCCTTCGTTCTATTCATTATATCTTTCTTTTCTTACCATTAAGAAATAAAATGATCACAAATAGTTAATAGTTAAAAGAATTCGCTCCTAGGACTCATTAAACCCTCTAAGCAATTGTGGTATCATGGAAAGTCGTTGAAATGCACGAGTCAAATAATTCTCTGTGGTGTAAGAAAATATCTCTCATTTCACCCCCGAAAAAATTCCCTTTTTGTCTTTCCAAAAGAATGTTGTTATGCTGCCTTGAACAGTGGACTAATCCTTTGAATCCGGTACCTACTGGTATTATCCCCCCCAGAACAACGTTTTCTTTCAGGCCTTTCAACCAATCGATACGACCTCGGAGAGCAGCTTTTGCTAAAACTCGCGTGGTTTCTTGAAAACTCGCTTCGGATATAAAACTTTGAGTATTCAGAGACGCTCTCGTTATTCCCAATAAGATAGCTCGATAACAGATCACTTCTTCCAAAGCGCGCCCCATTCGTTCCGCTCGTAACAATCCAATCAGTTCGCCGGGTAAAAAAATATTAGACATTCCATCTTCGGAAACTAAAACTTTTGATGTTATTTGACGTACAATAATTTCTATATGCCTATTATGGATCTGCACCCCCTGCGATCGATAAACTTTTTGGATCTTATTAACCAAAGAGATAAGACTTTGCACTATAGTTAGCTCAGCACCAATCAAGAATCCCCAGGGAATCCCAAGAATTCTTGTTATACTCGCGTTCCAACCCTCAACTCTCTTTTCTAGGTTCATCGATATTGAATCAAGCGAACGCACTTCTAACACCTGCTCTACTTTTGGAAGACCCTGCGTTATATCACCAGATCTCGATTTTTCATATATAAATGTAACTAATGTATCCCCTTCGTAAAGGATTGCTCCATAATGCCCATGAACAGTTGCTCCAGGAGTAGCCAAATAAGGCTTAGCTGATCGTATTACTACAGAGTTAACTTGAACAATTAAAACTTGACCGGATTTTAGGTATGGTCCCCTTTTGGTTATACGTACATTTTCACAAAGAAACTGCCCAAGACTAATTATCGGGGACATTTCCTCACAATAATTAGGCTGGAGAAAATACCAATTCAAATTAAATGGATTCAAAAGGATCTTACTATCTGTATCAGGATTATAAATTTCCCCGTTTTCGTCCATTAAATAATATTTAAGTACTTGAAAAGGATGTTTTAAATTGTCAAGTTTCAAATATTTAGTTACCGAGATATGATTATGAGTTATTAAATAGTAAAATGAATAAAAATTCGCAATTTGAAGGAATGTTCCTAAGGGTCCCAACGAAGTCTTAATTGGAGTTAGCGAATCTTTTTGAATTGGAATTGATTGTTTTATCACACTGTGATATTTTACATCGTTCAATGGACCCATTCGAAAATAATTAGATGATGATAAAATTATCAAAGATTGGCATTCCTTATTTTTATTCAACAACGTACGAATAGTTCCTTGATTTTGTCTAAGCGATTGTTCAACCCCTGCCTTGCCAAAAACGGAATAAAACGGATTGCTATTGGTGCGAGCTGAACCATTATCAGAAATTAATCCTGAACCCGACGGATGATCCCTTTTTCTGAGATACAAAATATTGGATTTCACTAAGTTGATTCTTAGGAAATCTCGAATCAGACCATTTGTACGTACTTCAACAAAGGAAGCACAAACCTCTTCGACGGAAGAACTTTTGTTGTCTTGGTCCCAATTCAACACTAAACACGTCCGAACTAATTGAAGACTTGTATCAGAACTTCCCCCAGCGGCTTTGCCCTTCCCATAAAGGACATAATTGATAACTCGAAATTGCATATTATCCTTTTCCCGCAGCGGATCCTGGGGGAAGAGTGTTGCTAAATTTATACCGTCCGCTATTTCATATGTGACTACGGGTCGAACCAAAACAAAAGACTTTTTCTTGGTAGGTGTGATCCGTTGAACATAGATCCACTTTTTCAATTTTTTTGATTCCTTAGTGGCTTCCTTAAGTTTTTTTTTTTCACTTTCTGGCGGTATCAGGATACCACTGTGTCGGGATATCTTATCTATCTCTCCGGGAAAATGGATATCTCCCGAAAATATTTTTAGTTCAACCCCTCCCCTTTTTCTCTCCATTCGGACCAATCCGCCCACCCGGCTTCGTATATTTAAAGTGATTTGTGTGTCTACTCCAATGATACTATTATTCCGTACCATTAGGTAAGAAGATTCGGGAAAAATATGCACTTCCTCCGGAATGAAAAAAAGGCGATCTATTTTCATTTGGTATTTTGGCTTAATTTTTTTGAGTCCTCGATACTCAATCAACTCCTCTTTTTTAACGATTGAATGCGCCCCCAGAGTCCCCCATTTAGTAATTCCGGAACTCTTTCTTCTGTATCGAGGATCGTCGAAATAAGCAAGAATACTATTTCTACGGAAAATACCCCTTACGGGTATTTCAATCGAGATACCTGAATGGGGCATTAGCTCTTTCTCTTGCTCTTGAATCGAGTGGAATGGAATAAGAAATCCATTTCTTTGCCTTTTTGCCAATAAATCCGAATTTGCGTGGAGAATTGCAGGATGGATGAGATTACAATGACCAGTACCTATGATTCTATTAAATCCCGAATAATCAGACATCTCAAGAATTCTACCTTTTTTTTTAGCAGAAAAATAAGAACTAAAAAATTTGTGTCCCGCTTGATCATTATTCACTGAGAGCGAGAGGCTAGAAATCTCTCTTCGTTCGACAGAAAGAGAATGAATATTCATTTGATCTTGATCCTTGTGGAGTGAAAAAGAAACTCCACTAGATCTGCGTGAACCCCCCGACAATATCCATAAATGGCTTGTTTTTGGCAAGAGGTGGACATTACTATATGTAAATTCGGGTGCATGGTACACATCAGTACTCCAGTGCATTTCTCCCTCTGAATCAGAATAAATATGTTTTCGAACCCTCTCTTTAAAATTCAAAGTGTATGCTCCCGCCCGAATCTCAGCAATCACTTGTTCTGATTCGACATATTGATCATTTTGAACTAAAAGAAAACTCTTTGGTGGAATAGTCACATTACATCCAAATCTATAGAACATAGAAAAGCCGGATGCCCGTGACGTGTGCGCGTGGGATGAACCAAATCCTCATTGAATTTGATTTTACCATTAGAAGGGGCTCGTACATGTTCTGCAGTGCCCCCTGTAAATACGCCGCCGGTATGAAAAGTTCTTAATGTTAGTTGGACTCCGACCATAGCATAATCGACAGATCCACGATGTACTCCTACAAGTAAAGGGGGTTCGAATAGATATTGCTTGTGTTCGAAGGGTTATGAGTCGATTGACAAGTCCAATCCCAATATCTTGATTTCTAATGGCGATGGATCGCGGGCCCATATATATATCGTCTGCTAATACACGACCAATTAATGTTTGGCTAAAAACCCTTTCCGACATCATCCTATTTTGATTTTGAGGACTCACAGAAATTCCTCGGACAGTGCCACAATCTGTTCTACGTACAATAATGTGTTGAACTACTTCAACAAGTCTGCGCGTAAGATATCCAGCATCTGATGTTCGGACAGCGGTATCGACAACCCCCTTGCGGGCTCCATAGCAAGAAATTATATATTCTGTTAAAGAAAGTCCTTCGCGTAAATTGCTTTGAATGGGTAAATCAATCATTTGCCCTTGGGGATCAGACATTAATCCTCTCATACCCACCAATTGGTGTACTTGAGATGCATTTCCTCTAGCCCCCGAAAAAGACATTATATGGACTGGATTAAAAGGCTCAGTCATCCTAAAATTAGGATTCATTTCTTGTCGCAAATATTCACTTGTAGCATACCATATCTCAATGGATTGCCGTAGTTTTTCTATCGCGTGTACATTCCCATAATGATAGTGTTTTTCCAAAATAAAACTTTGTTGTTCAGCATCTTGGACTAGCCATCGCTTAGAAGGTATCGTTAAAAGATCATCAATGCCTAATGAAATAGATGTAGCAGTGGCTTGCTGGAACCCCAGGGTCTTTACTTGATCCAGGATGTGTGATGTATATGCCATTCCGAAGTGTCTAATAAGTCGTTTAATGGCAGTTCCATCTATCATTTTATTGTGAAAGACCAGACTCACCCGTTCTGCCATAAGTACCTCCGTATTCCGCTGAGTAGGATTCGCCAATGGATTTTAGTCAATGAGTGGAAAACTTCCTTTTCTCGATCTTGATTCGCGTAGAAAGGTCAGCAACGGTGGTCATACTTGAACCGGAAAGGCCCAAGGAGTCATAAAATTACACACCAGATGATTAGGTACCATATGAGCAGGCCCGGCAAAACCCTTGTATAGCTTCTTCGATTTCTCGATAAAGAGAAATATGGCCCACGGTGGTTCGAATGTATATAGAAAGAATTTCTTTTTTTACACTTCGTACTATTAGATAATGCCCATAAATCTCATGAGAGGTACCCAAAGATTCATAGTGAACTTCGATGGGAGCTTCCCTTGAAGCAATAAGGCGTTGATCTAATCGCCACCGAAGCCATAACGGACTATCTAAATTGATTCTTTTCTGCCGATAAGCTCCAATTGCATCATAGGAATTACAAAAAAGGGGTTCTTTCGTATACTTATAGCTATTATCGTCAATTCTTTCATCTGGATAATTTCTTTGATTACATGTATTATACCTATTTGCACAAATACCTCGACGATTCCCGCTCGTTAATACATAGAGCCCAATAAGCATATCTTGAGTCGGTACGGAAATGGGATCTCCAATAGTAGGAGACAAGAGATTCATATGAGAAAACATAAGTAAACGAGCCTCCGCTTGAGCCTCTAAAGATAAGGGTACATGAACAGCCATTTGATCCCCAATTGGTATCAGAGCTATGTTCATGCCCAAAAATGGTATGGTATAAGTTAGAAAGACTGACTTAGAAAACTTAGAACAACTTAAGGGATAGAAATTTCATCAAATGGCTTCATTTCCAAACTCAACTGTTCCTACAACTTCATCTTCACCAATTACTCTTTCTTCTACTCTTTCATTACCAAAGTCCTGTACTAAGCAAACTGCTCATAAAATAGAAAACCTTGTTGAATACTCTTATATTCCCGAGTTGGCCCAGATCAATGAATCTTTCTTACCTCTTATCAGTCCATATCAGTTGTATAAAAAATCTACTTCGTTTACAAAAAGCATCATAACTTTAATTAGTGCTAAGCGGCCTTACCCTAAAGAATACATCCAATCATCCAGACTAGATTAGTGTGCTTTACAAGCCACTGTAGCTGAGCAATATGCGACACTTGAAATACCATCTGAGTTAATTTCCACATGGAAACGCGAAGGGTATACGCATCTTCATCTAGGAGGTGTTCGACTCATCCTTTCTTTTCATGGAAGAAAGGGGTTACCGGTCACAGCCAAAATAGCTTTGCTTGACACTAGATTCAAGTAATACCAGCATGCCATCATTGGCAATATTCTTACCACTCTTCATGCTGAGAGTGCTTTGCTCACTTTTTACCCCAATTTCAACTTTTCTCTTCTAGAATCCAATCTTTCCACCACCTTGAAGGTTTAAATCCAGCTCAAAGAAGCTGAACAAATAGGCTCAGCCAAAATAGCAAGTCTCCACCATCAGCTTGTTTACAGGCTGCAAAATCATGCTTTAGATTTGCCAACTCCAAAATCATGTTTACAGAAGCTCTTATGATTCTTGCAAGCAAATTCCTCACCATGATTGATCAAACTCATACCTTTAGAATGGTTGTCCAACTATGAACAATTTCATCAAAATTCTGAGCCCATACAAACTTCTGAAAGTCATTTTCATAAAAATCCGGATGGAACTATTCGTCTCACTATTCTGAGCCACCCAGATTGTCTTTCACTTATTCTTCAATAACCACTTCTGTACAAACAGAACAAAAAAGCCTAGCCATTGAAGCATTTAGTGCTCAAGGTTTTCCTATATACCTAGTAAAACTTGATGGACATTTCCTTTGGGATGTCCCAGCCTCTGGTAACTGTGATACAGGCTGCCTTTGTTGGGATGATATTGAAGAAGATGAACTTCAAAGGCGCAAGCGTAAATCCAAAAAGATTGTTTATCCAGCTTGCCATTACCACCATTGCCCATCTATAACAAAGGTCTTGCTTGGATTCGGAAACACGAGCCA